>JANTNU010000235.1:4437347-4449880 GCA_024752395.1 Erythroxylum havanense | reverse complement strand
TCCAACGCGATGAGTTTGCTATGCTTCATGTTTGAAACGGATGTCGGTGTTTGTTTCAGTTTGATTATTTCGATTCGGAATTCTGCCTTTCGAGTTTCTCCGCTTTGTTATTCGTATTTCCGATGCACAATTTTTCGAGTATTCGTTTCGCTCCGATGATGCGATTTGTATTCCGATTAGCGATTTCTCGCTTTTTGATTTTCCGTCTTTCCTCTCCGTTTTTCGGATGGGATCCAGTTCTCGGATCGGGTCCCAACAGAAGTCGCTAGTTCTTCGTCAGTGCTTACTGTTTGCTCGTGATGGTATGCTATAATTTGGTTTTATTTTTATTGATAGTCAGCTCCTTGTTTATGTTTTAAATTCTAGTTCTTTGGATAATTCTTATTTTGGTCTTATAATTTCATATTATAAGGATATTTTATGTACTATCGATAATATCTTTGTTTTTTGGGTTAGGTATTCGAAGAAAAAAAGGTGCCTACTCTCTTACTGTGACGTCTGTTTTTCATAGTCGTTTTTATGTTTGGGTTGACATGAGCTGATTGCATCTTATATCATTAATAAATTATTCTTTCATTCAAAAAAAAAAAACAGGCCATAAGCTTATCCGCGCAAGAAGACTCTGTTTTTGCGGGGAGGGGTCGGTTGTTGTCAAGTTGTAAGCTAGATTACATCAACAATGGGTCCAAATCCAACTCTCACTGGGTCAAAGGACCATAACAACTTCTTCTGCAATGCATGTCTTTAGCCCATTGCCTTTGGAGTTTTCTATTTAAATTCCCTTCGTCTTTTAGTTGACAGAAATTGTTCAATCTCTGTAGGCTACAGAGTCACCAAAACCTGTTTGTATGTTCCTCTACTCAATTATCTCTACGAGCCTTCGGACATCCATTGTTGTATGTTTGGTCTTAAAGAAAAAAGAATCCTCAACCCACCTCTCAACAATGCACATGTTGGAATTTACCATTAGTTTACCTTAGTGGTTGTCGTAATTCGTCATTCATAGAACAAATTCAGTGAAAGTTCACAAGTATTTCCAACAGACACTCTACAACATATTTGTTCATCTTTTGTTAGGTTTAACCAATTTCCAATCTCAGTCACTGAAAATTTGATAAGAAAAATCATAAACCCTTGAAGATCATGCATGAACATGGCTACCTTAGTTTAGTAGGAAGAAAGATCAGTCTAGTCCTAATTCATGTTCTAAAAAGTAAAACCATAAACCTAACAAATCTAGGTAGCTCGAACTGCGGCCAACATGGGACACAAAGGAAAGGAGGTAAAGTACAGGGAAGCAAGAACGTATTATATCGTATACCCCTCGAAAGAAGTTGAAGCCACCTCATACAACAAGGGCTGATTAAGACTAGGCCATGTATAGTGTATAGAAACAGCAATCACTTTCAAGCTAGGCTGGAATGAGTCGCCATCTGAGGATGGTTTAAACCAAGCTGCATGCATGGCTTGGTTTGGGGTAGAGTCTGGTATGGAAAACTGGTCAAGAAATAATTGGAAAGAGGAGGGGTCACTATAACTGTGACCCCTTGATGTGCTAAGCATGGTACACTCCATGCTTCATTGTTTACTGCCCATGAAGACCCACTTGGGTGTAACAGGACAAACATGTAACCCTTTTGAAAGAAACATATGCAGGACTCGGACTGGCTTTGTATGGTATGGTTCCTGTTTTCTTTGTTATAGATTTGCAAGTGTTGATTTGAGCTACTCGATTCCCATATGTTGATGAGTTGGATCAATTAATGATCATCATGCACTAGTCTAACTTGCACATTCCAAGTGGAAGATGTTCTTGGGTTGGTTTTCGATCGGGTTCTACTGATAAACTTGAGTTGTAAAAGAAATGTTGAACTTTTCAAACAATTACGTTCTTAAAGTTAAGAGAGTATAGGGAATAAGTTTTGTTTTTTGTGAGGGACATTGAAGAAGAAATGAAGTTTTGTGAACTATTGAGTTTAATTAAACTGCAAAATATGAATATTTTTTAATAACCTGAACTTAAATGAAATATCAAGGATAAATTAAATTCTCTCTTTCACTAAAATAAATATTTTTTGAATTTTACATAAAAAATTATACTATCAATTATTTTTGTAAAATAGAGAAAGTATAAATAAAGTTTTCAAATAATCTATTTTTTAATACGACTCAAAGTTAGGATAATTATATTATTTTTTAAAAAATTATTTCTTCTTTTTCATCAATCAAAAATTTGAATCTAAACAATAATTTAAGTATATAAATTTTATTTAATATCCTCAAATAAAAAATCATAAAATTTTCTTTGATAACAAATAATTCAAATTTTAAAAAATTGATTGTATACTGATTAATATGTAAGATATAACTTTTATATAAAAAGTGAACGTAACTAGTATATAAGGTTTTCCATTTTCCGAAGGTCTAAATAGGATTATCAATATATATGGCCTTACCTTGTAATTTTATAAAGAGAGTTTTTATAATTTGAATCTGTAACTTTTTGGTTATAAATTAAGGGAGCAACTTGTAAGACTCTCCCTCTGTGATATAATTTTTGTGTAAATATCTTAAATTTTAAATCGTTCAGCCTTAACTAAAATTGTTATTTTAAGTTAACAATATTGACACAACTAGCAAAACATAAAATCGATCTTAAAGCTTGAGAATTAGAATAAATTAAGAAATGGAGTTTCGATGCAACATTTCAAACCTGGAATAGTATATTTGTAGTAAGACTGGTCAAGTAGCTAGACCATTCCTTTTTTTTTTTAAAATACACAAGGGGATTACAACACTAAATTAAAACACGTGGATACAGAGCGCCGTGCGCATCGTGACAGAGGAGCTCCTAAATGCCAATAGAAGGCTCGTGGAGTATGTAGAGACCCGGACTGCACACTCCAGCGAGTTGAGCTAGGCTGTTCGCGCATTTGTTTCCTTCCCAGTACATGTGCTGCAATTGAACTGTCCACTCCCGTTGCAACAACTAGTGTACACCTGCCACCAAAACAGAAAGCTCAGTCAGTGCCCTGAGGGGAGTAGAGAGCAGATTAATAACCTCAAGGGAGTCGACTTCGAGAATAACCCGACGAAAGCCCAAGTCTCAGGCCAGCTGGAGTCCCGAGACGACTCCGATCCATATAACTCCGCAGAAAGCGGTGAGCCCTGATCAATATGCTGCTGGAAACCGTCCCGTCACTTTCCATAGCAATCCCTAATCAGACCCTAGCGTAAACCTTAGAGGAAGCAGGGTTCGCAGCGCCATCACTGTTAACTTTCACCCAACCCTCCCCAGGCTTCTGCCACCCAACACAGGTACTCACGGGTAACTCCTGAGTTGGAAACACACACTTCTCCATCATCCGGGCTCGGGCAAGCCATCTCACGTAATCCATGATAACTCGGTGCCCCTCTTCGGGCTAAACAAAAGTCGGGTCGAAAATGCTACTATTTCTCCATTTCCAAAGAAACCAGCAAGCAACCCCAAAGACTGTGGCCCATGCGTCCTACGGCACCGGTGCCTGCTGGGTGAGGTTACACTGCAACCAAGTGTCCACCTCCTGTTGGAAGAAAGTCTCATCCACCAACTCTTGAGGGAAACGATTCCAAAGAGCACGAGCCCGCAAACAATCCCGGACCACGTGCACCGTGGTCTCCTCCTGGCCACAGAATTAGCAGTTACTGCTGGAGGCAATATGCCTGGTTGCTCGCTGATGATTCGTGAGAAGTCGGCGGTGAGCAACAAGCCAAAGAAACGATCGAATGCACTGGAGGCCTCTTCATCTCCAGATGATGTCCCACAGTCTGTGTCTAGTGTGGGGGATGCGGCCCTTGATAAACTCATACGTAGTAGCTACAGTGAAGCCCCCACGGGGAGAAGGTCCCCATATCAGTCTATCCTCCCCCCTATTTCCGTCAAGAGAGTCTAAGCGCGCAATCTCCAAGCAAATCATGGCCAGGAGATACTGTTGAAACTCGGACCAACGCCAACCACCACTGTCCGTAAGGAGGTCAACGACCGTAACCAAATGAAGATGCTCCGGGATAGGGGAGGAGGTCACGTGGATAAGAGGACTCCACCCCTCCAGCCACCGATCCATCCAGAAAATGTCAAAACCATTCCTTTATGAAAATGTCAAAACGAATCTAGAAAAAAAGCATTATCGTATCAAATGATGATCGACACATCTCTCTCAAAACCTTCCGGTATTCATAAAACTGAGATTTCACTATCATCTCTTCCAAGTTCTCCATCACAAAGAAGTCGGCAAGAATGAATGATAATAAATGTTTCAGGTTTACCATAGAGTTTTTCTTTTCCTTACACATTGACCCAAGGATTAGCGCACGAAGTTCCTGAGCTTATCCTAAGCTAAGCTGTTACATGTCTACATATACTTAATACATATTTGCCTAGATATTATGTGTACTTATATCCACGTCCCATGTCAAAGTTCTTGAACTGTCCTTTTCAGATAGAGCCTTATAATATGAGACCCACCGGCCATTGGAAGTTCGAAGATCAATGAGAATGACGTTGTGTTTATGGTCGAAATTTCCTTCACCGCTTGCTTTGCATTGAAGTCAGCAGTTCCATTGAAAGCTAGGTAGCCAAACTGCCGAAGGAACTTGGAAATTATCCTCATCCTTTTCATTAGGAAGAAGACTTGGGTTTCACTAGGCCTACAATACAATAGCGTGATTTACTTAATATACCAAAATAAGTTAAGTTGTTAAGTGTAGTTTTCGTTGACCTCTACAACTTGGGAATACATACAGATACACGTATACACACATCAAAGCATAAGTTTCATGAGAAATTAAGAGGGAGAGCAAGAGCATTGATGGAGGGGTTTGGAAGAGGGTCCTACTTTATTGAGGTGAAGGAAGCAAATGGTCCATGATAGTGTCTCTTGGAATGGAAGTGTGTGTGGAATGGACTAACGTGAGTGTCATGTTAGTTGTCACAAAATAGACTAAGGTTCTCCTAAAATGGTCCCTTTGAGTTTCAGCCTACATTCTTACTTATTTATGTGTATATATATATATATATTGTGTGTCTAAGTGGCTTGTAGTGGGGGCATCTAAACGAGGGTTTCACATGCGATAATAACCCTTCTTCTACTACAAACCACGTGCCCTCCTTTCATCAATCATTCAATTCTTCCCTTCCAAAGACCTTAGAAACAGTAAAGATTGCATAATTAAGTCCTAACCCGTACTCCCTCCGATTCATAATAAGAGTCGTTTTAGATACAATTTAATTATTTAAAATAAGTGTCATTCTTGACTTTGTATGCATGTTTATAATTTTTCTTCCAAAATTAACCATTCATTTCTCTCTCATCTTAATTATACAGATCACAATTTCAAGACAATTTAATACTATGCAATTTCTCTCACATACTAATTTTATGGGAGTATTAATAAGGATATATCTATAATTTCATTAGCTTTCTTAATAAGAATGTATTTTTCTAAAACGACTCTTATTATGAATCGGAGGGAGTACAAGTTATTTCGATCACAACTTAACTTGCTATTGTTCTATGTGCCTAAAATAAGCCAAAATTTCTATGTGCCCTTTTGTGCGTTTTAGGATGGTTTACCGAATTTATGTTAACTTTTTGGTGTATTCATCGATGGACAAACCAATAATTCCCTGCCTCCGGCTAGAATCAGGCTACCTCTTGACGATCATCAACTAAAACACACAAACAAGAGATAGATTATGTAGTGTTTTTGACCATATATACCAATCTTGGGCGTGTAATATATGTCCATCACATTATTTAGGATTTCCCATCATGTCTTTGCTTGTCTTTCCCAATCGCTGCGCCTGTGTCTGACAAACTAGATGTTCTCAGATAACATCAATCGGATCATTCTAGCTCTATAGGAGACCTGAATTGTTTGAATTGGGGGACCCCATAGCTATCTTATGCATTAAAGTTTTTGGATTGATAGTCATTTGGGAAATTATGTCTTCACCTTCCCGATTCTGGAGACACTATCACTTGTCATCTTCTATTTATTAGTCCATTTATATCACTTTCAAGTTTTGATATTATATTCCTCCTTCCTTAACAATGAAAAACTATAATGATAAACCAATTTTTTTCCTATCCCAAAACCATAACAGTAGCTCCATCCATGAAACGATTTTGAGTACTTGTGAACTTGATGCCTAACAATTGAACATGCCACACGTTCAATTTCAGGTTCGGACTTGCTGGTCTTAGCAGACAATTTAGATATATTGGAATACTACCACTACCAGCAGCACAAGGTCATTAACTTCGCTTTTTATTGGAAGAAAATAGCCAATGATAAAAAAGAGTTGAAATGAAGATGCTGGCCACTTAAATGTGCTGGGACCTTGTGTCTTGAATAGCCTATTTAGATTTAAACTAGGGTTCCATAGTAAAAGAAAATGACTGTTTTTTTTTTGCAAACAAAAAATGTATTTTATTTTTTACTTTTTAAATCCAGTAAACTAAAAATTCTTCTTATTATATTTTATGTAAGATACCATAAAAATAAAAGGAGGTTAATTTAATAACATAAATGTTAATTACTTTAAAACAGTATTAATATTGAATAATTAAAGAATAATTTTTGTATATATTTTTAACACCCGCAATAATTTAGGAATATGGTAAGCGAATTTAAATTTAAAAAAAGTTTAAATCTTAAATTTATTTTTGATGAAATTTTTTTAATTAACTCATTCTTGAAGTGAGAAAAATTAATATCATAAGTAATTTAGAACTGGATAAAAAATATTTTTAATTAAAATAAAATATATAATAGATATTATAAATTAGATGCATAATTTATTAATTTTGATATATATATTTTTCCTAAATTTACCTTTCACTTCTCTTGAATTTTTCCAATAAATAATAAAAAAGAGAAATGAAAGAAAGTTATCTGGGGGGGGTTCCAACCTAATGAAAATGGTCCCCATGGATTGCAAACCCTATCTATTCTGGTTCTCAATTCGTCAGGAATTCCGTGTAGTGAAAACCAAGTGACCACCCACCATAATCTGGAATTGCATAAAATAAAAGATCACGGTCATGAGCTGTCCCTGACTTGAGGAATTGAATCAGTGTGGAATATAATAAAAGCAAACAAAGTTTACTCACCAGAAGAAAGTCCTAAATCTAGGAGCGGATTGCAACACCAGTACTCACCACCACCACCACATCACCAACCTAGCTAGCCAATGCTTGCAGTCAAAACACGTTGAAGTTAGAAAATTTCCTTCAGGTCGCTTGAATCAGTGTCTGAAAAGGGTTATAATTTATGACCCTAATGCCAGGTTGTTTTTTGATTCAGTTTTCCATTTTGAATGGACTCTTCCCTATTCCATCATAAATAGCTGCCATTTGGAAGTGGTGCATTCAGAATCAGGAGGCTGAAACTAAGGGCGGGCGATAGGTTAGCAGTTGGTAGCAATAATTGCTTTTTACTTCACCCAACTTAGGTCTTGGTTTAAGTTAAAGCCCTTTTACATCATAATTTGTTTATAAACAATTACTCCCTCTGTTTCATAATAAGAGTTGTTTTAGATACATTTTAATTATTCAAAATAAGTGTCATTCTTAACTTTGTATGCATATTTATAACTTTTTTTCCAAAATTAACATTCAATTTCTCTCTTATTTTAATTATACAGATTACAATTTCAAGGCAATTTCTCTCACATGCTAATTTAAGATGCCGATTACCGAAGTAAATTTATGGAAGTATTAATAAGGGTAAATTTATAATTTTACCATCTTTCTTAATAAGTGTGTACTTTTCTAAAACGACTTTTATTATGAAACGGAGGGAGTACGACCAAACTAACCATTTTTAATGGTTCCTGAATGGTAGTCAAAATCACGGGAATTGCTTGAAAGCTTTACTTAGAATTGATGGCTGTCCGAAATCTAATAACTAGGCAACAAAGTTTAAGGAATCACCTGAGATTTTTCTTCAGTTTAACCAATAGAAAAAAAAAATTGTTTGGGACATTGAAAGATATGATGTTTCATCACAATCTAAACTTTCTAATATAAACTGGAAAGGAAAAGAAAATACTAGACATTCTAGAGCCTGTACAAGATATCAGAAAGGCCATTTCCACAGTTCATTTTAAAGGAATGGAGATTTGAAATAATAAAAAAAAGGAGAAGCAAAGGACTTATGAATCGTTGAAGACTTGAAGGTGTGAATATGGCCGACATGGTTTGGAATGAGGCAAGACCACCAGGGAGCATATGGGGTCTGGACTTCCGAGTTACCGTAGACTTTTATGTGGGGGTCATCTCCTTTGTCCTTTAGCCTTTTTCTATAAGATTTGCCGTCTCTTTGCATACATTTTATATAATAATCACTTGTAGTAGTGCTTCAATGTCTCTTAATATTTTAATAATCTCCTACTTTATTAACGAAATCCTTGAAATAATAGTATAACTTTACTATAGCCCTTTGCGAATTGCAAGCTAGAAAGTCTTACAATCCAATCACTGTAGATTAGTATTCAAGCATAGAAATGTGTGATGTCTCGGAAGGTGGAGAAAGAAAGCGAGTATAAATAACATTTGTTTGGTAACAAAAACATATTATTAAGGTATAGTAATCTTGTCCCTAAGGTCCAATTTGTCTTTGTCAACCTGTCTTTGGTGTTCTTCACTTGTGTGTATATATATATGTGCAACTTGGCCAATACTTGTCCACTCCACTGCACCAATCAGCAATCTCTCTTCAATCCCTCCTCTCCATTTCACTTGTTGATCATACACACACAAATCTCTTTCAAGAACTCTGAATTCCCTCGATATATCGCTACCTAAAGTTCCTTTCTTTTTGCTTCTGTCCGTGTCTTGCACTTTTCTGGCTTTGTGTTTTGATATAGAATTTGTTGGGCATAGAGAGAAAAATGAGGTTGTTGTCTCAGAAAGCCACGTGCAATACTCATGGCCAAGATTCCTCATACTTCCTAGGATGGGAGGAATATGAGAAGAACCCATACGATGAGATCAAGAATCCAACGGGCATCATCCAGATGGGACTTGCAGAAAATCAGGTTAGAATTTCGTTATATATGTGTTAATATTTGTTTTTACTTCACCAAATTCATTTTTTTTTTTGTCGTTTTAGGAACCAGAAACTATGTTAAACTTGCTAACTAATTCCTGCTTGTAACTGTCTTTTCAGCTCTCTTTCGATCTTCTTGAATCATGGCTTTCCAATAACCAGGATGCTGCTAGTTTCAAACAAGATGGCAGGTCCATTTTCAGAGAGCTTGCACTCTTTCAAGATTATCATGGCCTTCCAGCATTCAAGAAAGTGAGTGTATATATTTTGTTTCCTGTTCTTTTAAGCGATTTTTGTTATTGACAGCTTGATGTTGTAAATGAATAATGCAGCTAACAATGGTTTGATAACGATTATAGGCAATGGTTGAGTTTATGTCAGAGATAAGAGGAAACAAAGTAAGCTTTGATCAAAACAAGTTGGTTCTCAGCGCCGGCGCAACTTCTGCTAATGAGACTCTCATCTTCTGTCTCGCTGAACCCGGCGATGCATTTCTTCTTCCTACACCATACTACCCTGGGTGCGTGTATCTTCTTATACACATTTCCCGTTGCTAATAATCCAAGTTACATGTTATTTATGCATGAAATGTACGTTTCTCATCATATTTTTTTTAATGTTTTTCAGATTTGATCGTGATCTTAAGTGGAGAACTGGGGTTGAGATTGTACCTATTCAGTGTACAAGCTCAAATGACTTCCAAATCACTGCACCGGCTCTTGAACAAGCTTATCAAGAGGCACAGCAACGAAACTTAAAGGTCAAGGGGGTGTTGGTCACAAACCCTTCAAATCCCTTGGGGACTACGATGAGCCGCAGTGAATTGAATCTTCTTCTAAGCTTCATTACTGCAAAAGGGATTCATCTTATCAGCGATGAAATTTATTCCGGGACCGTTTTCGACTCACCATGGTTTGTCAGTATCATGGAGATTTTGAAAGACAGAAAATGTGAGAAAGCAGAAGTTTGGAACAGAGTGCACATTGTGTATAGCCTCTCAAAAGATCTTGGTCTTCCTGGTTTTCGAGTTGGTGCAATTTATTCCAATGACGAGATGGTAGTGTCCGCAGCAACGAAAATGTCTAGCTTCGGTTTGGTTTCTTCCCAAACTCAGTATCTTCTCTCCGCTCTTCTGTCCGATAAAAAGTTCACTAAAAACTACATCTCCGAGAATCAAAAGAGACTTAAACAGAGACAAAACCTTCTTATCAAAGGCCTGAAAAAGGCCGGTATAAGCTGCTTAAAGAGCAATGCAAGCTTGTTCTGCTGGGTCAACATGAAGCGCTTACTGAAATCCAACACATTCGAAGCAGAGATGGACCTTTGGAGAAAGATTGTTTACCATGTCAAGTTAAACATCTCCCCTGGTTCTTCATGTCATTGCACCGAACCAGGTTGGTTTCGAGTATGCTTCGCTAACATGTCCGAAGAAACACTAAACCTGGCTATGGACCGACTGAAGACATTTGTGGATTCAGTCATCAACACTCGAAGCCAAAGCAGCCACCAGCAGTTGAAATCTTTGAGAAGAAACTCCCACACCAAGTGGGTTTTCCGGCTATCTTTTGATGCGCTTCACGATCGTCAACCCGATGAGCGATAGCCTGAATCAAACACAGTATTGTTCATCACATTTTTTTCCCCAAAATGATTTTTGGTTGGTAATATTTTTTTCTTCCCGGAATATCGTAGAAATTGCACTCGATCAACATATGGATTAGAAGTGGCTCTAGTTCTTTTGTTTTTCTTCAAGTGGTGTCGATTCCCTTGCATGGGAGATCTTCTTGAATTCTTCCAACCAACTGATTATGTTGTTATCATTATGTGTGAACATATAATAGAAAAAGAAATCATATTCAATTTCCAGTTATCTTTCTTCTCATCTTACATTGCTACATCATTGCAAACGTCTTCTTATAATTTGCCCATGAGATCGTGTCACAACACACAACCGACCTCATTAACTATTCCATACTTTTAGGAGTGAACTTAGAGGTTGTCCAAGCCGTGTGAGTAGGGGACTGTCCTTTTACTACTAAGAACATAGAGTCCTGTTGTGTGAGTCAAAAGTAGCATGTAAAGTCAATAAGTGGTATATACAGTTTTAGTGCTAGGGTTTCCGAAACATATACCCTTTTGGAGATTGAAACAAAATTTGTACCGAAAAGAGACTGCCACTCTTCTCTATTTACGGTTTCAAGTAAAAGAATGAAAGGGATAAATGACAATGTGGGAGCGATGTGTCGAGCTTTTAGAGAGGAAGAGTTTCTGGCAAGCAATCCAAAAAGTCTATAATGCCTTCGAAGCTAATTTCTAGGGTTAATCAATCTTTACTTTCCTCATAAAGTTTGTCTTACAGCAGAGGTATGCTCTTTGTTCCCCATTTTTAGCCAACCACTAAACTAATCACGAAAGTTGTACTTGGTTTTAGGAGACAAAAGCATGCCTATATGTGGTATAGCCAAGTACCTTTTTTAATTTATAAGAATATTCTAGTTATTTGAAGTGTTGTATTAAAAAAAAAAGAAGAAGATAGAGCAGTCTCATCACAAATTTATATCAATTATTGAACTTAACTTTTTTTTTTCAGTTTAATTTAGTTATATACTTATATGTGTGTGTCCATACCGATAGGCATCGACCGACATGTTGTTGTGATGATAATTGATATACGATCTTAACTTACAAGATACGATCTCTTATCATGACTTGGGTCACTCATAAAATAGGTTATTAATAAAGTATTACTCATTAATTATTTTTAAAAAATACACAGGATCTCTTATTTGATTCTGGGTATCTACATATATGGTAATTAAGTATGTGAAGTATTGTGCTTCTCAACGTTGAAAATCATTGAAGTGAAACAATCTTACTAGTTACTTTCAATAATTAATAATTAAAGAATTCGATTGATTCGATCGATCCAATAAAAACTTTGATTCATCTAATTTTTCAGTTTAATTTTAAACTTTTCGAATCGATTTACTTTAATAATTCTAATTGTTAAAAATTAATTAATTTATTAATTAATTGATTAATTTTTATTAATTAATAACTTCTTATAAACTAAAACAAATCAATCAATTTTTATTTAATAATAAACTTCTTTTCTTATTGGTAAATTAACAAGTTTAAACATTTATTAAATTAAATGAGAATTGTGATCATTTAAGGGGATGTTTGTTTCCATTTTTATTTTTGATTTTCCTTTTTGGTTTTCAAATTTAGTAAAAAAATCTTGTTTGTTTGAGTTTTTAGTTTTAGTTTCTTTCGGTTTTCAAAAATTATGAAAATCATAAAAAGTGATTGTTGTTTCCTATTTTCATTTTTTCATAATCTAACTTACTATTATTTAAATATATATTATTTAATTATTTATTCTTAATAAAAATTATGAATAATTTAATTCAACATTATATTTATATATTTAATAAATT
>JANTNU010000235.1:4408585-4435231 GCA_024752395.1 Erythroxylum havanense | reverse complement strand
GGAAGAAAAATTATAAACATGCATACAAAGTCAAGAATGACACTTATTTTGAATAATTAAAATGTATCTAAAACGATTCTTGTTATGAATTAGAAGGAGTATAAAACTTTAAATTTTTAACTGAGAAAGGACTAATGAATTGAGCATAGTTGATTAGGAAATCATGTGTTACACAAGTAATTGACACTTAACATCACAATTAGACATTAAGTACTGTCAAATGTCTACTTATTATGATGATAAACAAAGAGACAAGGACAAGAAAGGGCTTGTCTTAATGATCTGTACAATTCTAATCAACTCAATCAATTAAATCAGCATTAAGCAACCCTAAAAGTTTCTGATAATTAATCTTTGGAAGCCAGAGGGTATGGGAGTCATGTGGGTTTCACATGAGCAACCACATGTTAGGGAACATAGAACACCTGCCCAGAGTTCTTCAATAAGGGTGGGCTTTGAAAAGGATAGGGATTAGGGTATATCTTTTTTTTTTTCTCTTTTGTTTTCTTATTTTTTTAAAGATTGAAGGAACAACCTGGTATGATTTCACTTGGGATATGCTTCGATGGATGATGACAAATAGGGTCATATGAACATGGCTCAATGCTTCCTCACCCTCTTCCCATACCAATAAATTTTAGTATCCTTAATTGTGTCCCTTTTTTAATGGGTCCACATGAAGATTGATCTTGTGTTGTTGAATGATTGAGCAATTTATAGGATGTTTTATGTTTTTTTTTTCTCTTATTGTTTTTGTCTTTGTTGAAGGGCACCTTTTGTATGTTTTATATTGTGTAATTCAACATTCTCAATTTTCATTTTAGTGTTATGTTTTGGATAGTAAATGGAAATTATGTAACAAAAAAATTCATAAGCTAATCTGACTTACCATCGATTTGGTGTCATGACGATTTTTTGTGTGCATGGTGCAATCATCAATCAATTCAACATCCTTACAATAGGGGAATCTTATGCACTGGGGTTTGATAGACTTTTGACTTGTTTGTAGTGTATACATATAGTGTTTCAATCTTCTACGTATCAATAAGAATTACAATAAGAGAATTGTTGAATAGTTTGAGTGAACAACAATCATTTCTTTAACCATTTGGTGAGTGGTCCTCTGTCGACAAACAATCATCAAAGATGGAATTGGCGATCAACAATAATTGCAAATAGTCCCAAAAGTACATCTTCATAACAATGTTTTTGAATAACAATAAAAATTGCCAAAAGTTATGATTATGTCCTTATTCTTTGCTTTAAAGTTATAATTCTGTCCAAAGTAGATGAGTCCTGAACGTGATAATGCTCTTTTTAAAATTACATTAGGTATTCTAACTTAGTCGGACTAATCTCAATCCCCTAAGACCCCACCCCAAGAGCCCTAGAGGGGGTAAACTTGGAAACTCCAAGATCTTTTAGGTTCCTACGTTACCTATACACGTCTGCACACAATGAGTCTTTACATACTTAATTGTTCAGCTGATGATTGATCGCTGGCCTCCCCTTTGCTCAGCATCAGATTCCCATCAGCCTCCAGGTTTCCTAGTAACTTCAACTCCCACACTGCCGTCGGAAGCGAGACGTCCGTAATTGATCCGATCAAGGAGCTGTACCTAGGGGCCTAGAGAATCATCAATAGGAATAATGACTATTTCTCTTCCGTTGTCGTGATTCGAACTCAAGACCTCCTGAAAGGGAGAGCCTGAGGAGCTTTGACCACTCAGGTCACTCCTACTTGTCTTTATTTCTTTTGTATCAGTCACATAACAAGTAACTGAGTTGATGATTTTCAACAGCTTATTGTTCCTGCAGGAAAAATTGTATGCTTACTGTAACTAAAAAAGTCGGTTTTTCAATATTACCAAATACAAATTAAAAGACAAAAAGGTAAAATAATGATTAAATAAACTATATAGAGTCATTTAATCAATAAATAAAAATAATATTAGTTCCATGACTTTTGGCAAAATTTAATTTAATTTATTAATTTTAAATTATGTCAAACTCTGAGTCATGCTATCAATTTTTTATGTGAACGGGGTAGAGATGGTAAGATTACAAGGTATCTTTGGCAGACTAATCAGCAGCATGGTTGACTACAGTTTTTCAAGTACAAACAATTAGACAAGCTTATGTGGGTAGGATCGACTTTATATGTAACTTTGGATTAGTGTTCTTTTTAATGGGGTTAATGTGGGGCATTCCAATGGTACTACGGTCTTGAATTAGCCTAACATGAGGGACGATCAATGACTGAGCTTAAAAAGTTTTGATAAAGAAGTCATGATCACTAGAACTTGACATGCTAAGCCAAGTAATTTCTCTTACATTACATTGTGGAGATTGTTCTACTTGGCCACCTGAAGATCTTTGTTCCTGTAATTCTTTAACAAGAGCATAAAGTCTCAGGAATATAAAGTTGATACTATTATTTCATGTTATATTGGCTAAATCAACATGATGAGAATTATAAATTTACATACAAGAATATGCATCATTTTGATTATGAATCATATGAAACTTATGAAATTTATTAAGTTGAAAACTAACCAAATCAACTTTTGGTGAAAAGATGATGATGGTATTAAATTATTAAATTAATATATGTAATTTATTAGATAGAATAACAATTTATAAAAGGATAATATTTATATTTCATTATATTACTAATGATTTTATGTGATATAATCATATGTATTAGATGAAATACTGATTTAAAATTTTGAAAAGTTTAAATTATTTAATCTAAATAGAAATTAAGTATTGAGAATGTTAAAACAGTTCAATAAGACCGATTTAGTAAGTTTTAAATTCTCTATATTATCTATGAGGAATGATATGGTAAATATCTTCACAATAATATTCCATATATCTCAGAGTATGAATTTATGTAAGGAAGAAAACATAATATGAAATATTGTATGATGCAATATTATTTCTTCTATAGCTACACTTAGTACAGTGACTTAGCTTTAGTTCAATTGAATCAATTAACAATATTTCATATTATATATAAAACACTAAGTCTTTGAAAGAATCAAAGTTAATGTTTTAAGGATGTGATGTTTAGGTGGAGCAAGTATTATCCACTAGGTTTATAACTAAATTGGATAATAAAAGGTTATAAGATATCCTAAAGGTTTGATATAATCTTATAGACCTATTAAACAAATTATTTGTTTCAATGTACATTTATTATAGAATAGTTCTTAAGATAATTAGTTGAAGAAAGATGAAATTTGAAAAGTTGAAATCTCATGATAATACATCAAATTAGAACTAGTGCCTTAATTGATCCATTTGATGTAGAGTTAAAAGGTTACAAGACATTGAAATATTTACTTTCACGACGAATTTAAAGAGTTTGTTTTAGAGATGATTGTGAATTTATCATTTTCACAAAAAAAGTTGGTGGGAATATAGTTGTTCTCTTTAGTGTGAATATATAAAGATATATTGCTCATGTAGAACAACAATTATCCAAGAACAACTCTTGATGAATATGAAAAGTTAACAACTTATTATGAGAATTAGATCTATAAAGATAAATAGGACGTTGTTTACCTATTCTAAGTCTTAGTACATAGATAATGTATTGAAGATATTTAATACTTGTGAAGTATTAAAGATATTGATTATTTTATGTGTGAATTAATATTTGAGTTCAAAGTTATGTGAATATTAATTAAGAATTACATCTTAATTAAGATCAGTAAATCTTACTTAAGGTTTACTTTACTTAGAATTATATCATTAAAGATTTGAAGGATTCTATGTAGCAATGGTTGCCAATTACGCCACAATATATTTTTTATTTAGTGAATTAAAAATGATTAATTAGATCAATATGTTCTTTAGTGAACTTCGATATAGTTTCTTGCATTGTTCAAGATAATAGTGTATTATGGAACATTAGAGCTATTGAGTATGTAAAAGGAACTAAGGTCTCATCAAATATCCAATGATGTATTTAGGCAAATTTTCTTAATTATGATGATAATAAGGATGAAAGTTATAAGATTTAAGTAAATGCTCAATATAAAGAATCTTATAGAATTCTCTTATTAAATCACTGTTTCAACAATAGCACGATTGTCATATAGTAATATGGTATATGAGACTTAGACGATTGGGATAGTGCAAGTAAGAGATTGTTGGTTTAGGCCTTAGAGTTATTCGATTAATTGTAGTTTAGTGATAAAACAATTTAAGGGCATTTTTTACCTTGAACATATTTAGATATATATGATAAAGTCCATAATATAATTATACGTTGCAAATGAAATTATGATGATACTATAATTATGAGATTCATATTGCATTTATATATTATCCCTAAATTGTTCCTAATCAATGTTCTATTAAGATCGAACATTAATAAAACGTAAAAACACTAGCACATATTATGTTTTTTCTTAAGAAGGAAGTAATTGATCTCATGAGCTGAAGTATAGAGATACTTAAACAAACATGTAGGTGCTTACTAGAGAATAAGCTCATTAAAATGACCTCATATGAGAAATCTATTTGAAACATTATTTGTATGAATATGAAAATTCTTATTATGATGAATGTATAAGTAATCTTTTGACTTGAAGTCTCTAAAGTTATCTTATATAGAGATTGTTATGTTTTGATACTATGTATAACCGATTAAGGGTAATTCAGTCGATAGGTATTGAATGTAGTATGAACTATATAAAGGTAATTGCCTTATCAAGATAAGATTTATCACCCAAAAGTAATTAGGGAGAATATTTCATTGTTCTTAATTAGTATTGATTTGAAAAATCATTGGATAAGGTAGAATGACGTTTTGTAAATAGTATACAAATGTTATTAATTGAATCAATAGCTAATGGTGGAGAATTAATATAATTGGACTAAAAATAGGGTAGACAATAATTTCATGTTCTATGTGTAATTGGAACGTTGTATGATGAAATGATTAAACTATACTAAAAAATTACGAATAAAAATGTTAGTCAAAATCAATATGACATTCTTAAATATATGAGTAGTTATGATGTGTTATTAAACATCAATCTTAATTTATGGATATAATTTTTTTTAACAGAGAACTAAAGATAAATTAAAAAAGTTTAATTTATCTAATCTTATAATTTGTATTTATTGTCAAAATATTTGAGAATCTGATGGCTCACTCATAAAGAACTAGTTGAAGAGAGCAAAGATATTATAATCAAGTTGGACTTGATTATAAAGTTTGAGAAAGTTTATGATTAAATATGAGACTGATATTAATAAATAATGTGGCATTCAATCTTAATTAAAATTACAAATAATTCTATTTAAATGCTAATTATGCTCAAATAAGATTGAAATTTAATTACTAAAATATCCTAAACTTATTATTAATAGACTTAAGTTCTAATGAAGCTAACAATATTTGTTAACCCTCTCTGAAACAATTGCAGAGTTCTCTCAACTCATTCTGTAGATCTTATTAGTGATCGGACATTTGTACAGTTATAATAGTTAAGATGAGCTAGTTTTGAAAATGGTTCGAGAGATATGACAAGAATATAATCAAGTTTAAGAATAAGGTACAAATTAAGATTTATGCTTTATATTATTTAATTGTAAATCAGTTTATAAAATTAAAGTGATCTTAATTTTTGAGAAATCGAAATAAGAAAAAGTTTATGATTATTCCATTGTGGTCGGGATCAAATCCTGTCCCGATTTCCTAACAACCACTCCCTTGTAAACTCAATATTATTATGTTATAGAAATTTTATTGTATATTTAACCAGGCAACAATAGTATTTTATAGAAATTTTATTGTATAATTACGCAGAGCTCATTTAATCTTTTGGGTTAAACTCGTTGATCCACTTATTAGTAATATACTTCTTTATTTTTAAAATTATTAAGATTTTCTTATAATTTTGATTTTATAAAACCTGTTTTCCTATCATCAATTCTTGTTAAAAACTCTAATTGCAAATTCTAAAGTGACGTTAATTTCAAGACATGGTATTGTATAACGTAGTTTTGAAGTTTATAGTTAGAGTTTGTAATGAAAATTGACGAAAGACAAGTATTATAAAATCAAAATTATTGATAATTTTAAAAAATCAGAAGGCATATTAATAATATACCTAACTATAAAGACTCCAGATCAGAATACATACCTCTATTAATCAATTTATTGAGCCGAGGGCCTCTCATGCAGTAGTAGGCTAAATTCAGTTGAGAATATACAACTAGCCCACTTGCATTTGGACCTCACCCTACAATTTCTAAATACTCAAATCGGAGAGGAGGAGTCCAAGTAGCAGTTCCTTTATTATTATCATTATTCTTTTTCCTTTCGATTCATTTCCTTGAGATCTTCGACTGGGAAAAACAACTAATATGGCAAAGAATAAGTGAAAAAAGTTATGTTTAATATAGATTATGTTTAATAATAAGTTCTTCATTAATATTAAGTGACATCTAAGTAGGTATGAACATCTTTTTTATTAAGGATGGCAATAGGCCGGCCCATAGGCCAATTCCGCCAACTTTTTTAAAATTAGTGTAAAATAATTAGGTATGCACCTAATTGGCTATGCTTAATTTTTTTAAATAAAACAATATTGTTTTGTTTAGAATAGTTGAGTTTTGAGCCAGTCTAGTCGGCCTACTAAAAATATTTGAATCTAGACTTACAAGCCGTTCATTGCCATCCTTGTTTTTTATTTGTTTATTTTTAAATGTTTTGTAAAAAATATTAACAGAAGTCATAACATATCAAAAGATTTAGTATTTACAATACTAAAATATAAAATGAAAATATAAAATAACTTTGAATTCAATTGATCACCGCTTTGGAGTAAATGAATAAACAATATCTAGAGTTTGATGTGTCTGAACAAAACAAGAGAAGAAAGAAATAAAAGTATATTATCTAAAGGAACCATTCTTTGTTCACTCCCACACAAAACTGAATTGGGTGACCTCTTCTTCCTGGAAAGCAGACTAATAATCATTCACACCTTTTCACGAAGAACAATTATATTTAACTGTTTGATTAATATCATTAAAAAAAACAATTAGTTCGCTAACTTTGGAGGTGATGAGGATAAACAAAGATTCTTGGTGTGTTAGTGAGTGTCGATGTCACCAAATAAACAAAGAAACAGAGATGAATAATTGGATTGCACCTTTCCATTTTTTAAATCAAAAGCTGTGTAATTTGGTCGTCAGGAAGCTCTTGTCGTGGTGTATGGGAACTTAAAGGCATCAATCAAGCCATCTTCTCTATTGTATGGTTTTTATATTATCACGGCCTTCACACATATGTGCCCTCAAAAGTACCTTACACAGTCTTATTCTTTATTTTTTGTTTTTTTTTTTCTGATGTTTGAAGCTCGATGCTTCTAGTCGATGATTGTTCTCCACCTTTAATTCTAAAGATAAATCGCATTAGATAGAATTTATTCATTCATCTTATGAAAGAACTTAGCATCTTCAATCTTAAAGATAAAATGTGCCTCATCACTAATTTAATATATATAAAAGCGTCTAATCTTTTAAACTTATTTTTGATGTTCTTATTTTGTCCCATGAAAAACAGTTCATAATGAATTATTAGGGATTTAAGAAATTATGCAACTCATGTAGAGGTTAATTCATATTGACAACATATCTAATCTTTTTTTTTTGCAAATTTTACTCATGTTTTGGATTAAATTTATGTCGAATATGAGTTATTTTAGTCCTAATTTAAATTATTCGATACGGGTTAACCATAAACTTTTAAATTTCATCAAATCAAATTTGATCCAAGTTTTGCTTTTTTTTTTTTTCAATGAAATTGAATTTAAATGAGGTATGTCAAATATAGAATGGCTTAGACATTATCTTCAAAGTATGAACTCGAGTGCAGTCTCGAGGAAGATGTGGCCGTATCAGATACCTTGGAAGCCTAGATTTGGATTCATTAGTTCTTTCCTCAGTTTCTGTTTCTTTGAGAAGACGCGTTCTTTTATCATACTAAGTATGACGTCTGGTAGCCCGCATGGCGTAGTTCAGTTAGTTACGAAGAGGCAGATTTTTAACAAGGTGTAAGGTTTGAATTCCACCCATAATTTACTGTGTGGGAGTAACATTCTTGAGTCTCTTGTGAATTTTGAGGGTGAGCTCCTTATAAACTTGTGAGTTGTTCACCTCTCTTTTAGTAGACTGCTAAATACTTGATTTACATCCTTCCAATTACTTCATCGGGCGAAGTATGGGGCACTTTGAATTGGGTACTCAACCTTTTGCAACAACAAGTATGACGTCTGGTAATACTTTCTGACAATTGCACGGTATACTTGCCCTATTGAATGTAAACTTTATCGATCAAAAATTTGCAGTGAACTTTGCATTCCAAAGTGAATGGAATACTTGAAAGGTGAAAAACTTGACTTTTGGTACGCTATCTCAAACATAAAAAAAGTACGATCTTTAGGTGATGGGGTATACAGATGCAGTGTATTAGCATACTTGAAAAGTGAATGGAATACAGTTCATTACTGCTTTCCATCTACCCTTCTCTTGCAATATTGATGTCATTGCTTACCCCTAATTTTTCATTATTTATTAGCAACTTTTTGATTTAGGAATTACTGAATTGAAGTAGAGTTGATTTCTTTTCTTTCCACTCTTTTTCTCTAGCCTTGATTAGTTGCTCTAATAATACTTTCTGGTTATTGTATCCATTTGTATTAATTATTGTTTTGTTAATTATGCCCTGAAAGAGAAGAAGGTCTTGTACCTCAACTAACATATCTTAAGTCTAAGTTACAATTAATTTTTGTTTATTTTTTCTTCTTATAAAAATTTGTTATGTAAATTACTCGACTAATATATAAGTTAGAAATCCACAGCGCCGACCCTTAAGGTTTATCAGTAAAATATTCTACAAATTTAAGAGTCATAGTTAAAAGAACCTTTCTTAATTTATGCGGTCTAACAATGTCACGTACTTTAGATTTATGTTAAAAGATACGATTTTTGTGGTCATTATAATTAATATTATGTAAATGATATGAAAAAAAATGTAATTTATTTAGTGATGATGAAGTGTACTATTAGAGATTATAAATTTGGTCTCTTATTCAAGTTTGTCAAAATAGCTTAACATTGCATGAAAATGAGATCCATCCATCATTAAAGAACTCTTTTGATTACTTTATTGCGATTGCTTTACAGTGAGTATGTCGAGAATGTTTGGATTTTGGTTTTAGTCATTTAAATTTGTCAACGAGCACAAGGCCTCGAGAAGGAGAAAACTCAGCTGTTCTTCCAAGAATATTCACACACAACAAATGTGAACCTTTCCACAAAAGCAGCTTAGTGGGTGTACGAAAGAAAGACATACTTTATGCGGGTAAAGGAGCAATTGCAGATTAAAGTTCTGTCGGCTCAACGAAATAAGTTGGTAAGATTTTAAGTTTTAGTCAACAAGAACCTCAAGAATTCATATTACGTACATGTTAATGATTATAATGTACTAGATATAAATAATAATATATAATATATTAATTTAGTAAACATAATAAATCAATATATTTAAAAAATATTAGTCCTTTAATTTATTAATTCTCAATTACTCCGATAACAAGATAATCCATGTAATAAAATTTATTATATAAATTATCTTGATATTTTAACAACAAACTTAATAAAAAAGATATCATTAAAAATGTTAGATAAGAGTGAATATTTCTCACAAAAATTATAAAAAAAAACAAAATAAAAATCAATGTATCTAATGCACAAGATTATCTGCTTTGCGGGAGTCTAGAGAGATTTAATAATATACGCAACTTTTCTTTTGTATTTTTAGAAGTTGTTTTCATGATATGAACATATGATCTTATAGTCACAAATGGGTAACTTTAATAGTTGCTTTAAAGCTCATTTTCTATTTAAAAAAACAAGTACTAAATAAAATTGATAAATTACAAGAAAATCTAATATGTTTTATCTAAAAAAAAAAAAGCCCACATCTCCATATTTATGTGTTTTCCATTGCCACTTTTGTATATAGAATAAGCTACATCTTGTTCATAGTGTTGATTTATTTTTTAAATTCTCTAATAAGTAGAAAAATAGAACATAAAAAAACAAAACAACCTTTTATTTTTGGATTAAAACAGACTTGTACACTAATTATCATTTGGATGTAGAAAAACATAATGTTTCTTCATATTTTATGGTGCTTTATAGCATTTGATAAACAAATTATGTATTTCAGATTTTTTGAAACAATCTCCCTACTAGCTAAGAATAAGGTTGTATATTACTAAATTTCTACAAATATCACATTTTAGCATAATTTTTACTAAATTGTTATTATTATTATTGTTGTTATTATTATTATTATACACTTCAAAATTTTAGATTTTTTACTGCACTCCACGTTGGCTTTATGATAGATTTGGAGGAGAATCTAATTTTATTTAGTGATCCTCTTGTGTTAAATGATATTATCCTCGTACCAACTTTAAGTGTTCTGGCCTTACCGCCTTAGAACAGAACGGACATTAATTAAAGATTGATATTTCAATCTTCAAAACCACTATACACGGAAGCAATCATTTGACAATTCTACACAAAATTAAGTTGGAAACATGAAACATCCCATACATGTTCTTCTTTCTTCTTCTTTTTCGAATTGAAACGGAGGAATGGAATATATTTTCTTTTAAATACGTATTGAGTAAATTTTCAGATTAATACAATAATATGCAAATTACATAAATCGGGTATTTTGCACTTGACAAATTTTGCACTATAGGTTCAATAAAAAAATCATAATTAAGTAGAGAAATTTAAATACAAAACGTTTTGATCTCATGCCCCAACTTCACCAAGTCAACCAACCTAAAGGACTCAATCGTATTATTGCTAGAAGAAAAAGAATATTTCCTAGTAGTCCTATATTCATAATTCAAAAAAGGACGTTTTGATACCATACCTCAACTCCACCTACTCAACCTCCTTTAACGGGTCATTCATATTATTGCTAGAAGTAGAAGAACATTTCCTAGTGGTCCTGTATTCATCGCTTGATTTGACAGTGACACTTCTGGACTTTCTACGTATGCATCCGCAAAATCAAAATAGGGAGCACTTATCGAAAAGATGTAAACCATTTCTATTTTCTTTACAAAGAATAACCCTATTCTTTTGAATTTATATAATAATTTATAAAATATATATCTTAAATAAATTATTTTACGAAATTATAAATTTAAACCAAATAACAAAATCCAAGCGAACCCCGATTTGTCAGCATTTGAGACTTTTAAGAAGTCCCTGCTTCCTCCGAATTCTGCTTTAGTCAACACAACAATTGCCAAGTCTCGACCTACCGCAGGGAGCTGAGGTGAAAAGTCAAGATGAACGCTGGCATTCACATCCAACTTGTAACGACTACATCAGATTTCAATTTAATCAAGGTGTGTCCGGTTTTGACTGACCTACAAGTCTTGAAAAGAACCTCCTTTCACTGTTTTCACATTTATTTGTGGTTTGGGACGGACCCAACTTAAATTAGTATTATCCCTTTTGGTCACCTAGGTCGTCTACCTCCCTATCCTCTCTTGGAATCTTGAGGAGTCGAACCTGGGACCTCAGAGTTTTGTTGCACTTAAGTGCACGCCTCTCACCATTGGTTTGGATGAGCCCGCATTTAGAGGTTTTGTCCCCTTTGGTCTCCTAAGTTTTGTCCATTTTCTCTTGAAGAGTTGAACCTGGGACCTCAGGGTTTTGTTGGGTGCAAGACCTACGCCTCTCATCACTAAGTTATAGCCCAAGTAGTGAGAGGCGTGCATTTAAGTGCAACAAAACCCTGAGGTCTTAGGTTCGACTCCCAAGACCCTCCAAAAAATGAGATAGACAACCTGACAATTAAAGAGGACAAAACCTCTAAATGCGGACTCACCCAAACCAATTTGTTTAACGATGCTCGAGACTTTCCTTGGTGTTTAGCACAAGAAAGCGCATAACAGAATTGCTAACTAATGTGCTAGTGCCTACATTTGAATTTCCGATTTCGTAGTGTGAAGGTAATAAACCAGGATGGATTTGGTAAAACGAAGAGCTGATTTGTCTAAGATTATGTAGTTTGTTAGAAGAAACTTACCTTTTCAAGTTAAGTAATGGAGACATGATGCTATTGAATCCAATCCTCATCTTTAAAATTTAACTTATTTTAATGTATTTAAAATTGTTAACAGGTCATAAAGAATTCGATTTTATTATAATTTTTTGGTAATATAAAATTTTAAATTAAAACGATATTATTTTCATTAATTTAGAGTATTTCAAATCATTTAAATTAAACTCAATTGATTCTTCAAATTTAAAACTAATCCAAAGTGCCATCTCTAGGCGTCCCTAGCCTGAAAATATTCTTCGTGACATATCGTATCATGATCTTCAAGCAACTTGATCGTGGTGGTGATGAAACAAAACTCAGGACTTTTCATAACTTGCTATTGGCATGATTATGCCATGAACCGTATATGTTGAATCAGTAAGAGAACAACATGCACCAAAAGTTAGGTATTTGTCAGTGTCAAAGAAGCACAAATATCGCTATGCAGTATGCGTAAAACAGATATGCATGGCTACTGAGGTTTCAGAGCTCGAAGATAAGGGTCCGATTCTTCCCTTTTTTTTTTTCCTTTTTACATTAGGTATTTCGACATAATCAAACTAATCTTAAGCTCCTACAACCTTACCCCAAGAGTCTAGAGGATGTAAATTTGAAATTCCAATATCTCTCGGGTTCTTTCGTAGCCTGTATACTTCTGTGCACAAGGAGTCTTCACATACTTGATTGTTCAGTTTGATGATCGATCACTGGTCTCCTCTCTGCTCAGCATCAGGTTCCCATCAATCCCCAGGCTCCCTAGCAACTCTAACTATCACACTGCCGCTAGAAGCGAGACGTCCGTAATTGATCTGATCAAGGAGCTATACCCAAGGGGCTAGAAGATCATCAATAGAAACATGCCTATTTCCCCTCCTTTTGTGTGACTCGAACTCAAGACCTCCTATAAGAAGAGTCTTAAACGAGGAATCTGGATCAATTAGTCTACCCCTCGTTCTATCTCGAGTTGCAACCAAAATTATGCACTAAACAAACATATAAAAGATAAGAACTTGTTTATTATAATGTTAAATTATTTAAAAATACTTCAAATATTATAAATTCTATACAAACAATCAATAAGTTTTATTAAAATAATAATTATATAATATAATATATTTTAAAAATATTTTTAAAACGAATTTTCCACCTTTTGTTCTGTACTAAGTAATGGTAGTACAGTGGAAATCATTGCAAGTGTTATATGTTGAGTGGCTAGGTGGAACAGGATAAATAACTAAATAAGTACTGATTTTAACCTTTCGCTATACTCTATTGGTCATCCTCTCTTTAAAAATGTGATCTGACTTAAAAAATTAGTCGCTGACTAAGCTAAACGCTTGAGCGTGAAGTCTTACAAGGCAACCAAAAATTGACTTAGTCAATTTAATTCTCTTTAATCTCTTTGCTTCCTTTTGACTTAATGGCACACCATGCCGATATGTGGTCTTTATTAGTCTTCTCAAATATTATAAATCTTGGGGTGTCGAGATGATTTGGTCCAATAAGAATTTTATTTTAAATACGTATTAAATAAATTATAAATATATATTAATCCATAAAATATAATTTTTTGATAATTTAACGATTTATAATTAAGTAAGAATATTCAAAAGTTTAATATATTTTTATTTTTGATCCGTCCCTTCCAAAGTTAAGTTACATATTTGCCCTAGTTAACTTGAAGATCCAAAGCTTTTGTAATGGAATTAAGACTCACAATTAATAAGCTTAGAGAAGAACTTCTCTCAAAATAATAATTAATGTGTTGATCTGGCAACCAAAGTTTTAGATTTTAGATTAAGCGAATGTAAAATTGATCGTTTAATGGATGAGATTGATTGTATCAAAATTTAGCATTAAATGAATTACAATATTAATATTAATCAATAATGGGTGCAATTAATCGACAAACAAGTACTCCATTCGATTCATAATAAGTGTCGTGTTAGATACATTTTAATTATTCAAAATAAGTGTTATTCTTGACTTTATATGCATGTTTATAAATTTTCTTCCAAAATTAACCTCTCATTTATCTCTCATCTTAATTATACAGATCACAATTTCAAGGCAAAATTAACCTTTCATTTCTCTCTCAGCTTAATTAATAAGAGTATATCTATAATTTTATTAGTTTTTTTAATAAGCGTGTATTTTTCTAAAACGACACTTATTATAAATCAGAGGGAGTAATTATTATAATGTAAAATTTGGATAGATTTGATATAGATATTGAAGTTATCACTTTGGCTGATGCTTCAAGGAGTGATTTATGGTGATGGTGACATAGGAAATGCTCTGAATCGACTTCTGAATCCAAACTTCGCTCTTTTTCAATTGAAACAACGTGAGATATAGGCATTATAGCATGTTCCCTCAACCGTTACTCGTTGTCATTACAGACATTAAGATAACTATAAAAGAATGCAGCCATTTGGGATACCCTACAGGCTGCTAGAGCCGAGCATGTCGCAGCCAAAAAACGTCAAAACAACTTTCCAAGTTATACTAACTGCCTTTTAACCAAGACTACTTGATCAAGCTTTTCTACAACAAACATAAGCCATAGTAAGTAAAAGGAAGTAGTTAACACAGTGCTGGCTAGTGATCAAAATAAAACTGAATGTTATTAAACAAACAAATCTCTCTCAGGTAAAATGATTAGGGTTTTCATCATGAATTTCTGACACCAAATTTCCCTCCTAGAATAAATTTACATCGTCTTGTTTAAAACAATGCTATTGTGCAACAAAGTACATGGAGTCTGAGAAAGATGAATCATGAGGAATGCTTTGCAGGCAACTCTCGAACTCAGAAACGAGTTGAGGATAAGTCAGAGACCCTGTATTGCCCCAGCTGGTGCTTTCTGTAGTACTAGCTCCCGCACTGCTACTGTTTACCATGTCCATTCCAGGGAAGCTCTCTAACCCTTCTAATTGTAGATTGCAATAGGCCAATTCCTGATCTAACTCAACTGGAAAGCTGCTAAATCCCCCGATTATACTCGAACCTGCTCCGTTGGAACTGTAGTTGGTGTTGTGCACTTGGGAACAAGTACTGTCGATGGAATTCAGTGAAGAAGTAGAAGATAGCATGTCAATGGAGTTCGCATAGAGTTGATGATCTTGAGTACTGCATGAACCGTCAAGTGGATAATTAGTGGAGTTGGTGTTTGATTTTTCCAGGTCATCAGAAAATCTGCCCCCTAGCTTGATCAGCAAGTTCCGAATCGACTCTTGATCCATGAGAGAAGGTTCCTGGAAGGCGTTTATCTCCGGCATGACTACAGCCAGCTCAGGCCAGTAAGGAGTTTGTTGATTTAACACACCAGGGGCAGCAAAATTTCCGTTTTCTCTCTTCATCTCCTGCTTGATCGTAGCCCTTCGTTCTTGTTGCTCCTTTCGCTGTTTCCCCAGAAGCTTTTTCTTCAGCCTTGTGTTCCAGTAGTTCTTAATATCGTTATCAGTTCTCCCAGGCAATTGAGCAGCAATTATGGACCACCTATCGAACATGTTCAATCATTGCAGTTCAGCCTCCGAACTACTCTTAAACTCGAATCCCATAAGGCTAATGATTAAAGAATGTTTAAGAAAGTGTCAGGCAAGTAACTTACCTGCTTCCAATACTTATGTAGAGACTGCAGATGATGTTGTCCTCTTCCTCCGAGAAGCCTCCATGTTTAATGTTTGGTCGGAGATAGTTCAACCATCTAAGTCGACAACTCTTTCCACATCTCCTGAGACCTATATATTACATTTTCCCAATGAGGACATAAGCTTTTTTGCTAAAAGGTAAGACAGGAAAAAGAAGGTTAACTAGTATTTACCTATCTTCTGTGGCAAGGCTATCCAGTTGCCTCCGGTGCCATTCTGTTCAATATAGGCCTTGAGTTTAGCATCTTCTTCAGGCGACCATGGACCTTTCTTCACGTTGGCTTTATCACAACAAGGTGCTCTCCCCATGTTTATGCCTAGCTTTTGTTGTTCGTGTGTTTAAAAAAAAGAAAAGTTAAAGCTAACAACTAATAATCTTAGCTTTTCCTTCTTTATCTCTTGACAATAACGAGACTGGCAATGTTATATATAAGAGGATAAGAGAGAAAGAGAAAGAGAGAGAGAGATAAACAATAGTAGCCGGAGAAGGAGAGACAGGAAGATTTCAAAAAGGAGTTAGAAAAATAATTAAAGGAAAGAAGGAACAAACTTTACGAATAGATTAAAGAATAAAATGGAAATGCCAGAACACTAGAGCAAGGTTTTTCCTATTTGTCCTTCTCAATTCAGAATCTGTAACAGATAACCCCTCTTATAATAAACCCGTCTCACACATAATCAGAGAGTTGGTTCACATTCGCTAGCTGATGAAGTGATCATGACCGAGCAATTTATAGACCAGACCAGGCTAACTTGGTCAGGGTGTGAACACTTGATGAGATCATCATTGGTTGAATGGTTCCTGATCGTAGAAATCTTCATGCATTTATAGTTGCATTCGTACTCTCCTGGAAGCAATAAATGCGTTCTCTCTTGTGTGATTCTTTTCTTACATCTTGAATAGAACGTTAGCTTTTCTCCTCGTACACATGTTTTACTTAATTAGAAGCAATTAAAAGTTGAAAGTATTAAGAAATTTTATATTTTTATGGGGAAACCACATTATAACTTTAATCTCATACTAATTTAGGTTTCTCATGTTTAGTACAATTATATTTGAAGTTTTATAGATTGAAGTGTTGTCATCACTTATTAACAAATGTCATATTCTAGCTTTATTGCTAACATAGATATGTGTTTAAGCTCAAAGAAATATATTCTATGTTTAATTGGATATAAACTTGAAGTCTTGAGTAAACTTTTAGCTACAAGATGTGTATCATGGTTAGTGGATTGAGTATTTTTTAAATATTAATAATATATAAATTTTGCAACTATGTATTAGTATTATAATATAAAGTCTAGATAATTTTAATAGGATGATATGTTTAAAATGAAATAAATTGTAGATAATTAAATCCATCTTGTTATTCATCAACGAAAGATCTTAAGAGTTGAGAAGGCTTTTGTCATAGATAAGAGTACCAACTACTCAATACGCAATGCTCTTCATTTTGTATGTGAAAGGCCATGATATTCGCAACTTGAACTAATTTTAATCGTATGAGATTTATTTTATGATTCAAATTTTATATAAAAATTTGTATTGAAATATTTTATTAAAAAGATATATTTATAATTATATCTTCAAGATTTAAACGTATCTTTAAAACGCGTCTTGAATTAATTTGAAATTTTTTTAATTATGAATGAGTTAACATGTTTTGAAATAGTTAAAAAAAGTTTTAACTATGAGTGAGTTACTAATAGCTATTGAAAAAGACAATTAGTTGATGCAAATTAGAGCAAAAATTCTAAGACCATCTAGAAGGAAAGTAACAACATTTTGTGAATGTGTAAGTTATGGTTGGTGACCAAATGGACAAACTAAAAGGAAGAAAAATTGCCGCATAAAGTCAACAAATTTACCCTCAAAATGGGGTGCACTTACCAATTAAAATTAAGATACACTAATCTATGTAATTGATTAGAGTAATTAGAGACAAGAGATCATATCCTTTGTTCCGATTAACCAATTCTTACTCTATTTTATTAAATCTTATTCACACACAAGATTAAATGACACGAGATTGGAGCAACCTAATAAAAAACATGATGCTCCAACCTAAAGACAATACCATACCCCAATTTTCAATCAATTAGGGACATGGCATTATGATTAGGCAAATGTTCAGTAGGAAGTCCACTGTCAACCACAAATAAGACCTTGTACCTTGTCTGTTAGTGCTTTTTGCATATTATAAACATATAATTTATAATTATTCTAAATTAATTTGAAGTAAAGCTGTGTATTAATATTTTTTTTTAATTTTACGCGTTAGTGAAATTTCTGTCGGATGTTAATTGGTAAACCCAATATCTTTCAATTGGTAACTAAATTTATTAAAAAAAGAAGAAGAAAATTTACCAATTGGACCACCCTCGAAACAGCTAATTAGTATTTAATTACATTAGAAAGTGAATCAGATGATTTGACTGGAGCTAAATGAGTAAATGTCAATGGCGGTATTTTTATTACGCTGAGTGGTGGTTGATTGTGATTTGCCCTTTTCTTTAATGTGGTCCTCCTCAGATTTGTTTGAAAAAGTATAATATTTTTATTTTTTTAGAAGATTAAATTAGTGGAAAATGAAGGTGACTGAACTGTTCTCAGTAAAGAACGGAGGGGTTTCTCTCAAAATCACGTTTTAGAAGATTCTACTGAAACTGTTGTAGGATTAGACTTTAGGGTTTCTTCCTTTTTTTATTTCTCTCTTTATAATTTTTTTATAAATTTAAAAATTATAATAATTTTCTGGTTTAATTAAAAATTATTTTTTATACAAAGTGAAATAGACTTGAAATGTCGCAAGTTCATATTAAAGAAAATTGGGCAAAAGGAGTACACACAACAACGTTTTCAACACGCAAAAGAAGCAAATAGTCTTCTTGGTAGGCCAACCTCTAAACTCAATTGGTCAATCCATCTCTTTCAATTATTTAAAAAAAAAAAAGAAGAAGAAAGGGAAAAAGCTTCCATCGAGGTAAAGACTTAGTTTCCATTGTTCTTTATTTGCATCTTCTTTTACGCTTGTTTGAACGAGTCATTACACCTCAAGCCTCCATTGTTCTCGAGGCATTTCTCTAAGAGATAAGAGATACCATTCTCGAGGCAGTTTCCTTGCTAATTTCATCCTATGTAAGCCTGACGTAAGAATCCATTGCTTTTTGTCATGAAGGTGACAATTTTAATTTTCCACTTTTTCGAAAATTTATAAATTAAATTTAAATACAGTTAAAGATTAAAAAATACTACATTATTTATAAAAAATAAAACTAACTAGTTTACTATAATTTATGAAAATTAAATAAATCGAACTAAAAAGTGGTTGGTTAAAAAATTTAATAATTGGACCGGTTAATTTTTTAATTATTGCTTTTTATTCATTAATTAAAGATATAAAAAGTTTTTTTATATAAAATAATATGACATAATAGAGAAAAGTATATTTTATGAGTTTATATTTTAAAATTTTGCAAAAAAAATAACTATCTTTTTTTATCTTTTATAAAAATTGGTGAAATATAAAAAATAAGAATTTATCCTACGTTAAAGAAAGGGAGAAAAGAAGATTAATATATAAGCTCAGTGGACTACTCCACTTATCACCAATTAATTTTAACATAAAATTTCACTTAAATTTATATATGGTCTATTTTTTTTATAAACTCACAGGTTAATTATAAATTTTAAGAAAGAAATTATTTTAATAAAAAATAATTTTATTAATTATTTCAAGACTAAATAAGTTGTAAATATCGAGAAAGGGACTTATAAATAATATAATCCGCCTTCCCTTCGATGGTTGCTTGACTTGAAAAGGGTTTGAAGGTTCGGGACAGTCGACTCCAGTCTTTCTCGGCTGATCAGTATCACCCTGAAATTTCGTCGGGTTCCTTTCTTTTACTATCACAAATAATTGTCTTTTAAAGACTTTTTGAAAGCTAATGTAATGACTCATAAATAATATCCCCTTGTCCATTTTCTAGAGCACAAAAAACGACAAATGCCTGAAGGTGAAAGATATAAATCTAAATTACAAAATATAAAATTTTTATTATTTAAATCACTTATAAATATTAATAATATTACAATTTTAAAGAAATAATATTTTATTTTTATCAAATTATTTTTAAAAGTACATAAAATTTCTCCCATAAATAATAATCAATCACGCAATAATATATATTAAATATTTGAACAAACGCTTAATATTGTCTTGTAAAACCTAAATTTTCATTAAATATTTTTAAAAAATATAAAGAAGGATAAAAGAATTAATAATTTTAAATGATTATAATAAAATATTAATTTGAGTCAAATTTAATTAATTCTCGCTAAATTTAAAAGTTAGATTGAATCTTCACGTAAATAATATTTGATTAGTTCATATATGATATTAGACTTAGCAATTAGGTTCGGATCTGACCTAGCATGGTCGAAGTCAACTAGTCAGGTTAGGATTAGCCGAGCGTTGGGTAATTAAATATCTAATATTATATACATATATATATATATATATTATCGTTATTTTTCTGATAAGAAAATAGATTTTCTTGAAAAGCTTAAACTTAAAAGAAATGATTTTTGATAATTTTATGATTTGTATAAATTAGGTGGAGGTACGTGTCTTTTATGTCTGATCCCTTTCATGTGATCTGCTGCCCACTCGTGTCTCACGAAGTGGATCTCTATCAATCTCTTGAATCTACCGCGTCGGAGATATAAGATAATGACGTGATTGATTTATAATCTTAAATGCCAAGTGAAATACGTGAAAATAATTATCAATCATACATGTGAATAAGGCAATTGATGGCTTGATGTGATGTGAAGACCCCTTATTTCCACTTTTGTGTTTTGTTTGTATTGATTCGTTTATATTTGGGGGATTCAAGGTCCTATTGGTATGAGCATTAACTTCAGATACTGAATAAAATCTCAACTAGTTTTAATCATAAAATTTTAAAACTATTTTATTTTTGTTTAATTTATTTTAATAAAAATTAATTAGTTAATTTTATAAATTAATAAATTCTGATAAATCAATTAATTTTAATATAAAGTGATTACAATCTCTTTCAATTATAATTTAAATTTTTTCATTTTTATTTAATCATTAGTTAGTTTTATGTTAGTCTAATATCGATTAAATCTTTTGTTTTATCAATTTTTAGTCTGATTTTTAAAATATTAGATACAATAATATATCAAAAATTAAAGTCCTCTTAAAACCTAAATTCGAATCTAAGTTCATTTACTAAATTGAATTTTTTCCAAAAAATAAATTGGATCATAAGGCTATATATATATAGTTTTAAGTAAGACTTTTTTATGTACAAGGATCATTTGAACCCAAATTTTTTTAACTTAGCTTGACCCATGCTTTTTTATTCTCTAAATAGAAATGCATAGGTCATCTGATATTAGGAGGAAAAAGAAAATATCGATTGGATAAGGAACAATCATGTTTAGCTTACTTTTGACAATGCCAACACAATTCAAAAATTATAAGGCCATCTGATCTTTTCTAATTTGTTTGTATTTGTTGAAGAACTTATTATGAAGAACTTTACAAAAAATGACTTAATCGAGGGAAGTGGGTTCGATGAACATAACTTCTTTGCTTGCTTATCTCAAACATGTCATCACTGGTCACCAAAAGAACCAACCCATATTGACTCATACAAAGCAACTCCTTGTTAAGAAGGAAACTCACTGAATCACTTTCTGTAGCTCAACCCTTTGATCCCTCCATAAAAAACAAACGCCTTTGAATTCCTTTCTGCATTATTGAGTATTGACATTTCAAAGTTCAAAGCTTTTCAGCTGGAAAGAAGAAAAGGAAAGGTACAAAATGTCAAAAGAGAGATAGATAAAGACAAAATTCTGGATGAACCCTAGTTGAGTCTACATGTTCAAACGGGCATTACTTTTAATCTTCCAGATATTCAAGGAACAAAGCGGAAGCTTTTTCCTGTGACCCTTTAAAGGGATACTAATATTATATATAAAGGAAAAGAAGGATGAAAAGGTGACATGAAATTGCATCTTCCATATGTGCATGCTTTGAAAATGTAACACTTTTACCTGTTTGTGGCGGTGAAAGACTTCTGTTATGTTTCTTTGTAATGACGAATTGTAATAATAATCACGCCCAATATCACAAAAGTACTGAAAATAAAGAAAACGACACAAAGATTTAATAAGGTTCTATCAATAATGCCAACGTCCTCGGGCAAGAATAGAGAGGGAATTTTTACTATGAAAAAAAAACAATACAGATAAATTCCTTTTATAACTAAGTTTTTATTTTCTTATTGAAACATATCTATATCAGCCCAAGCCCTTCACTTCTAACACTGATTTCTGTTTTTTGTCTATTCGAGTCGCATCGCGAGCTTATCTGATCAAGTCATCATTCGACTCTCCCAAATTTTAAGACAAAATAACAACAAATCTTCCCCTTGTCTTGAATTCTCTTCTTCAACAAGAAAATCATCACTCTGTCTTGTACACAACCCTCGCAAGGGCACACTCAGTATTGCACACACCAATCAAGTCTAGGCAATGCCTAAACTTGTTAATTGGGATTGCCTTGGTCATCTGTCAGCTGGATTATCATGTATAGACACTTTCTTCACATCAACTACACCTTGTGATGCAATATCCCAAATGAAATGATGCCTAACAGCAATATGTTTTGTACGCTTATAGTACATTTAGTTTTTGGTAAGATGAATGATATTCTGGCTGTCACAAAATACTAAAGTCTTATCCTGAACCAAATCAAGATCACTTACCAAATGTAGCGCCCCCTTATCGCAGGGTACGCACCGGGACGCCCGTGGGTCATTCCGACGCATATCCCACAATAAGAGAGTGCTACGTTCAATCAATCACTACTGTACTCTCATGGCATCAATATAATAAAACCGTAATATGAAAGTCACTATATTTTAAAACCAAAATATTTTTTCATTTCATAACATCAAACAGAAATATAGACAAGTCTATCAGTTTTTTCACGGTCTAAATACATTATTCCCAAAAAGAAAATCTGATACAAAAGTCTATACTAGGTCATCCACAAAAATCATCCCAGCTGATCAACCTGTGTGTCATAACTTCTCTTGCCAACGCGTTCACACGGCAAGATAAGTCTATCTCTGGAGCTAGGAGTCTAATCTATCGATCCTGAAAAATAGATGCAATTTTGGGTGAGTTTGCGAACTCTATGAGAAACTAACATCGATGGTTCACTCGATTCATGCATTACGCAAATAGCATACAACATATCACAATAGCACATTCAGAATACCATATAGCAATATATAGATTCTCAGAAATTACGCAAATCAGTAATCACATTTGTATGCAATGCATATGAGACTCTTTCCCATTTTATTACAGTATTGTAACCGAGCGCTTAAACAGTGAACAATATTCAGTAGACGCGTCTAGGGAGTAGGAGAGCCCTCTGGGTATGTACTAACTCCCTTCGAGCTCGAGGTTCGTTTCAGTAACAGTGGCGACTCAGGTCACAACGTTCATTATCTTTTCATGCATTTATGTATGAAATGCAAAATACCCAATAATTCACAGTCACATTGCTATAAAAACCCATTTATCGCAATCCTTCAAAATCACGTGACAGTCAAATCCGATTTTTCACAAGCAGACATATCGATCCTAATCATTCACGTAATTATACAATTCACATTCGCAAACAGTTTACAAAGTATTTAACAATCAAAAATTGAGGAACCAACTAGATTACTCACCTGTAACTTCCGAGCTACTGCCTGGAAGTCCCAGCAATATCCGTAGAATGACGATCCAACGGTGCCTCTATAACAGTCAAATAGTTTCCCATTACTAAATGCTCAATCAGAATAATTCAGTGATGCACAATGCTATATTAAAAGATGCACGATGCATGTTCATGACTTTCCGGCGCTAAAACCCAATTTCCACTTTCTTTTTGTCACAATCTTACTTTCCACTCAATTGATCAATACTGACTCATTTCATTCCTAAAATTCAGCTCAATTCACCATATCATACACACTAAAATATTCTCATGAAACCTTAAAACCAGCGTTACTATTCATTTGGTCAAATTCACCCATTGAAGACTCCAAGTTATACTCCAATTGTCATAATACAATCCTTAGGTTGACATAGAAACATATCCTCAATTCCCCTTCAATAATTGAGACCCTACTAATTTAAATTCAAACTTCCATTCTTTATCTCAATTGTAGACCTTTTTCTCTAGTTCATAACGAATTAAGAATCACCACAATTGGAGGTCTACACCATTAGATATGCCCCAAAAACTAAAATACTTCACTTCAGAAAAATGGAGCTCGTCGCGGCGAAAAGGCTCTCGTCGCGGCGTCAAGGGGGTCGCTCGCCGCGACGTCCCATAAGCTCGTTGCGGCGAGGATAGACGAGCTCGCCTTGACACTCGCCATGCTCGTCGCGAGTACTTATTTACTCGTCGCGGCGAGGCCCTTCTCAGACGTCGCGACGTGCGGGACTCCACCGTCTTCTCCGACTAGATTTTTACCCGATTCCCTTATAAATCCACCATAACTCACTTTCAACTACCACAAACTTACACAATAAACACCATAAATGCATTCTAACAACAATAAAACAACATTAAAGCCATTTCACTTACCAATCAAGCCCTAAATCTTCAAATCTCCGAAACTCTCCTCCAAGCCCTAACACTCACGATTTTCTCTCAAAACCTCAACAAACTTCAACTTCTTTAGGGTTCAAGCTTGGTCTTAACACAAAGAAACAAGCAATCACAAGAAAGAAGCAAGAATCGAGTGGAGAGGATCAAAAATCAACCAAAAGGGAGAAGAGAAGAAAGAGCCCTATGTTTGAGGAAAAGCTTTTCTACAAATTTCAAAACCTAAGGCTTTTAAAGGGTTTCTCTCTTTCTTCTATACAAAAATCTTTTCCAGTCTAAGCTGTCTCTAAATTCCAATGACTCATCATTTTTATTCCTAAAATCATAAATCTACTTTTTCATTGCCATTGGACAATTATTTCAGTACCATACAGTCAACCAGTCTGTCACTCGAAAAATTTTCGGTCTGGACTTTTTCTCCTGAATTGCCAGAAAAATTTCCTATGGGGCGCTATCAACTGACAATCACTCTTGAGACATTCTAATTCAACTATTCAAACCCAATTATTCTATAATTCTCAAACAACTCAAAATCAAACATACTTATCTCAAAAATCACAAATCATAACATATTCACAATTAAATGCTGGGAAATGTCATGAATGCATATACCTATATGCGCATGTGCAGAATGACTTATTCCTCTAAAATTAGAGGCCAAATGAATGCTCAATCAACAATATGCAATATAAGATCCTAACCCGTCCTAATTTACTAAAATAACCCTCCCATCGGTGATGGGATGTTACAACAAACCTTGTAACCAAATAGCTTCCTTCACTGCTTCTGTAATAGCCATATTTTCAACTTCTATGATAGACAATGTGACAACAACTTGCAAAGTCACCTTCCAGCTAATGACACTTTCAGAAAGATTAAAAACATAACATGTTAGCATCTCCTCTTATCTAAGTTCTTTGCATGGTCTGAATCAACATAACCAACAAATGAACTGCACAACTTGGCCTTGTTAAAATTCAAACCAATATTTAGATATCTCATAATCCATTTCACAGCCTACCAATATTCTTTTCCAGGAAATGTCATGTATCTACTCACAACACTGATCACATGTGAAATATCAGGACGAGTGCAAACCATAGAATATATAATACTACCCACAACACTCAAATATGGAACACTCGACATCTGCTCCATCTCCTTATCTATCTTTGGCGAGAAGTCTACAGACAATCTGAAATGGGAAGCAAACGGGATAGATACAGGCTTAACGCCTGTCTTATGGAACCTCTGAAGGACTTTCTCAACATAAGACTGTTGAGATAACATAAGTTTCCCAACACTTCTCTCCCGTGTTATTTCCATCCTTGAGATCTTCTTTGCTGCACCCAAATTCTTCATCTTAAACTCTTTACCTAATTGCTTCTTTAACAAAACAATACGTGACATGCTTTTAGCATCAATAAGCATGTCATCCACATGCAACAGAAAATACACAAAAGAATCATCTGCAAGCTTGTTATGATACACGTAACTATCATATGCACTTTGTGTAAAGCCATTATGAATCATGAAAGTATCAAACCTCTTATACCACTTCCTAGGGGACTGTTTCAGACCATAGAAGGATTTTTAAAGCACCTGGAGCAACAAAACCTTCAGGCTGACTCATATAAATCTGTTTCTCTAACTCACCATGCAAGAATGCAGTTTTCACATCTAAGCTCAAGCTCTAAGTCGTGAAGAGCCATTATACCTAATAAGACCCTAATAGAATTGTGTTTCACGACTGGATAGAAAACTTCATTATAATCTATCTCTTCCCTTGAGTAAAACCCTTAGCCACTAATCTTGCCTTGTATCTGGGTGCTTCAACCTCCGGATTGCTCTCTTTCCTTTTGAAAACCCATTTGCAACCTATTTGATGGGTGTCGAATCTACCAAAAATAATTCCCAAACACCAAACAAAAATAAATTGCGCACAATGGTAAATGGGGTCGATCCACAAAGAATGGAATAAATTGATTCTATTCAAATGCCAAAGAACGAATGAAATTAATTAAAAGGGGGGTTGGAGTTTTCTACTAAAAATACTAATTAAACTAACCACTAATAAATTATTAACTCAATTGATAAAATAATAACCAACAAA
>JANTNU010000235.1:4395006-4408485 GCA_024752395.1 Erythroxylum havanense | reverse complement strand
ATTAGAACAAATAGGTCTCACGAGTCAAAGCATAACAATTGGAATTCCCCAACTAAAACAGTTTAGCTACTCATAACAGAATTAAACGAAACAAGATTCTTAATTAACATAGTCTAAATAATAAAGAAAAGAAGGAAAACTAGAAAATCTCTCCAAGTCACGCTGCTGATTCCTCTCTTCTCCAAGTCACGCTGCTTTCCCTGTATCGTCACTGTGGTCCCTCCAAGAGTTAAACTTCCAGCCTTTTCTTGCCTCCTCCATCTTGTGCTGCGTGCGTCCCCCTTCCAAATGTCGTTCCCCTAGGTTTTTGTCTCACTTTTCCTACTTAAGTGGGCCTCTCCTGTTCTGCGTGTCTCTCCTCCATTAAGAGCCCACTTGTTTTAATTCTTCCTCATTTATTTTCGTGTCTCCAGTGTGTTATTGCGCCTTCTTGTTCTGTCTTTGATTTAATTGCTGTTTTTCCTCTTAATTTTCCACATCATGCAAAAATTATAATTCCCTACAAGAAAATATTAAATCAAATTAAGTCCCGATAATTGTATCAACAAGAGGAATAAAAAAAGATAATTAAAACATAAATATTGGACAAATATGCACTTATCACTATTAACTTATGTCCCTTTTGCAATGAAACAAGCTTCCAAGTCTAGCTCCTGCACATCAACTATTTATACAACTGACAAAGCAAAAGCTACAAAGTTTGCATATTTAACAAGATTTCCATCAGCTACATTTGCATACCTCTGTGGTGGTCTGATTTGTCTCCTCTCTCTGCCTATTGCAATGCTATACGGCTACTATTTCTCAGGTGCATCAGGAATATCAAGATCTTGCACCTCCTCCACTCTTAAATTACTAGACTGAGCTAGTGGAGTTCCAACCTCAAGCTATATTCAATCTCTGACACTGTGATCTGATCTTGCTATTGTCTTCTCCTTCTGACTATCTAGTGAGGCAGACTCATTGAATGTCATCCCTGCTGATAATAAAACCTGGAGAATTCTGATCTATGCACCACATCCTGTAACCTTTTACTCTAGATGAATATCTTAGAAATATGCATTTCTTTACCTTCAACTCAAGCTTACCGTCTCTCACATGAACATATGCAAGATAACCAAATACTCTTAAATTAGAGTAATGAGCAGGTGAATCGAACCTTACCTCAAAAGGAGTTTTGAATTTAGTAGCTGTAGATAGAGATTTGTTGACCAAATAGCAAGTTGTATTAATTGCTTCAGCCTAAAAATATTTGCTCACACCTAAAAGTGAGAGTATGTTTCTTGCTCGGTCACAAAGCATTCTATTCATTCATTTTGCAACACCATTATGTCATGGTGTGCCTACACAAGTGCGGTGTCCCATTATGTCATCCTTGTTGCAGAAGTAATTGAAATTGAAATTGCAAAATTCCAACCCATTGCCTGCCCGAAGACACTTAACCTTTCTTTCTGTCTGCCTTTCGACCATCGTCTTCCATTTAACAAATGTTGGAGATGCCCTATCTTTGCTTTTCAAGAAATACACCCACACCATTCTAGAGTAATCATCAATCAAAGTCATAAAGTACCTAGCACTACTCTTTGAAGGAATTTTGTTCGACACCCACAATTCTGAATGTATATAATCCAGCTTATCCTTGGTCTTATGCACTGCCTTCTTGTTGAACTTCACCCTAGTCTGTTTGCCAAACACACAATGCTCACAAAAGTCTAAGGCTTCCTTATTGTACCCGTCCAACAAATTCTTCTTGCTCAAAACAAACAATCCCTTGTCACTCATGTGACCAAGACACAAATGTCATAATTGAGACTGATTCTGATCACTGCTGCCTGAAGCTATAGCAGCTTCCCCTTTAACCACATTGTCCTAAAGCAAATACAGTCTGGATTCCAACTTACCCTTCATGAGTACCATAGAGCCAGAGCCTTCGTACACTTTAAGAGTTCCATTTTTTGAATGGAACTTGAACCCTTGATCATCCAGAGTCGAAAGAGAAATCAGATTTGTCTTCATCTGAGGAACATGCCAACACTCAATCATTCTAACAATACCATCAAACATTCTTAATCTAATGTAGCCAATCCCCTCTACTGGCAATGGATTATTATTACCCAAATAGATAGTCCCACTCATCTGTTTGTATGTAGCAAATCATTGCTTGTGAGGACACATTTGGAAAGTTGCACTAGAATAAAAATCCTAGGAATTTTGCCCATAACTTGAACTCACATATAACACCTCTCCTGCACTGTCACTGTCATTAGAACCATGAGTATCAACAATATTAGCAGAATTCTCCTCCTTCTGCCTCCCCTTCTTCTCTTTCAACTTAGGGCAGTCTCTCTTAAAGTGACCATGCATTCTGAGTACTCACAAAGTTAATACATAATTTTAAGGTAACACATATAGCCCAAGTGGGAGATTGTAAATATTTTTAATCAAACATGTAGGCTTTTATGTGTATAATTGTATACAAAGGCTACTATATAAAGTTAAGCCCAATTAATTAAGGTGGTCTAATATATTTATAGCATTTTGAACTTTAAGTATCTATTTTAAGTGTAGGCTTTATACATGTAGAGACCGGGTTTATAATTTCTAGTTTTATAATGGCCAAACTAAAAATTAGAAAAATTAAATTAGGATTTTATCCTAATATAAATGATTATGGTCTCTAAATTAAACGTACGCATAATTCTTTTATAACATCTTATCATCTTATAAAAAATAGAGAGTTAAGAAAAACTCTGAAAAAGGCTACATTCTAATTTAAAAGATAAACTGTAAAGTTTCAGTGCAAATTTTACATTGAATTTAGATATGCTTCTATTTTTATTTTATCCTCGACGATTTGTTATAAGCAGATACTGTGTTTTAAATGTTTAAAAATCAACAGTAGTGTCACTGCTACTTTTTCCATCCCCAGGTGCGTTGATTTTAGACTTTTAACTCAAAGCCAACCAAATAGCTAAATGTTGCCAATTGGCTTCCGAAGTCTTCCTGTGTTTTTAGCTGTACTAATCACCTCGTGAAATGCACAAACGTACACTGTACACATATTATGTGATTGTGGTTTCAAACCAACTTCATTGCTTCATCTCGTTTTAATAATTTATGGATTGTCCGTTTCTAATGGAGTTTTTATTTTTATTTTTGTTTTTAAATTCAATAAAAATATACATTTGGGTTGAATTTCTATTTTTATTTTGTTTTTAGTTTTTATTTTATTTTCATAATTTATAAAAAGAATGCAGATTGATTTTGATATTGATTTTTTAATGGCATAATCTAATTTAACATTAATTAAATATACTATTATATTATTCTAATATTAACTAATACCAAGAATTATGCTTAATATAATTTAATTCTTAAATGAAATAATTATTTAACAAATATATAAAATTTAAAATTAGTTATTTATATAATGACATTAATTTTAATAATTGAGATACATGTTCCTAAATAGATATTATTTTATAAGTAAAATTTATACATTATTTATTTATTTTAATAAAAATAATGAACTAGAAATGAAATTATTTAGTTAATTAATTCATCAAAGTAATTTATTTATACATTTATAATATTTAGTTACTATCCATGACAAAATAAGTTTAGTTTAAGAAACAAAAACCAAGATCATGAAACTAACACCAAATAAAATAAAATAAAAGTTAAATTAATAGGTCCAAGTTAACTACTTAGTACATTAGGATAAACTTGAGTGTTTGTAGAGATTGAATACAAGCTCCAATCATCGATCCAAATATGCATAACTTAGCTCCGACGTCCAATTCATCTTATCTTATTCTTCGTTAGCCCCATTTGTAGTCTAGTAAGCACATTGTAGAGCTGTCTCGATACAACACCAACACTAGCTTCTCCACAGGACAACCTACATTAATGGAAGAAACACATTCATAAGGCAACATTTATTCAAGAGATGCATATTCCAACATAATAATGACACCTTCCACTAACGACTAGACAACATATTTTATCAAACCATCACCTTCGATCCATGTAAGTTATGCTTCCAACTGGTGATGATACAATCACAGCTGTTCCAGTGCAGAAAATTTCATCAGCATCAAGAAGTTCATCCACTGTCACAGGTCGTTCCTCTACCTGGATTGTAACACATTAATCATTTTATAAACTCATTATTGCGTAATGCACCATTAACAATATGAAGAATAGTAGAAGAAAATATGAAGGACAATTTAGAACAACTATCTGAAGATGAGAAGAAGCAGATGTTTATGACAGACGATTACGGCGGAAATGGTTTCGTTTTAATTTATGAGCGATTGTTATCACTTCTCAAGTGCATCACAACTGCTAGCCAATTGAGTATTAAAGGTTACAGGAGAGGAGACAAGGAAGCTTCAACAATTCCATTGAATATACTTGGTATGGTTCTATACTTCTATACGTTTAGTAAGTTGGCGAGTGTTATCACTTCTTAGGTGCATCACAACTGCTAGCTAATTGAGTATTAAAGGTTACAGGAAAGGAGACAAGGAAGCTTCAACAATTCCATTGAATATATGGTTCTACAATTCCATTGAATATATGGTTCTATACGTTTAATAAGTTAGTGTCTGGTTCACCCCCAAACAAAGAAGTGATCTGGTTCACCCCAAAACCAAACAAAGACCTGTTTGTGAAGTGTGAAACACAGAATACACTCTCTTTACCGTATCCTGCCACACACTAAGCTATGATCATAATTCCTAAAATGAGCAGGATGTCAACATCTAACAAAAGCATGAATCATAATTGTCAAATTTCACATGTTAACAACACATTTTATAGCATCAACTGTGTACCTCGAACCCTTCAGTTAGAGCAACATCTATAATGCTTTTTCTGGTAATGCCATGCAAAATTGTACCCTTTATTTCAGGAGTAGAATTAACATTATCCTGAGAATTTAGCTGCAATTACCCTTAATGAGCTACTGCTTCAGAACAAGTAGACCAGCCAAAGGTCAATAGGTAAATCTAACAGCATAGTGTATTCACCCGCCTTGAAATGATACACAATCAGTAAAGATCCGACAATATCATAGCATTTCAACTTGATCTAGTTTTTGACTATTAAAATAGTAGTTCTTGCAAGGAGAAGATTCGTGAGAATTTGAATAGCTTGAAAAAGAATAATTGTAGAATGCACGTATGTTGAACTCTAATACAATGCCTAATTAATATCTCCACTACCTATTCTCAATAATGAGAAATAAACTAGCAGGAATCCGATCTCCAGTTGAAAGAAAGAATGTCATATATCTTTCAATTAACTGAAAATTTTGAGCAGAGAAAAAAAAGCAGCAATTTAGTTAAGCAAATTGTGTCGGAACTCTGCATTGACAAGCTAATCAGAAAACTTGACAGCCCATACTCACGAGACATTGTCAACTAGAATAAATGCCTAAAATTTGAGAGATCACGGTTCAAATCTGCAGCGAGACAGGGGGACACGGGAACTAGTGATAGTTTCCCACAAATTAAGAGGCTAGATAAAGCATCAACCTGTTAGAACTTTGATGAGAGCGTAATTCATCATATGTTCCTTGAGGGAGTAGGGAAATTACAGCCTAGCCGACACAAGATTAGACAAATGCACATTAGAAAATTCATGGTTTGCAAGTGAAAATTGGCATTGGCATGTTATGACTCAAATTCCGTACAAACTACTAGAAGCTAATTCCTTACATTATCTTCACAACAAAAATGTTGCACGAGGAAACCTCCAAATACCGTATAAACACAGTCAAGATACAGAACATCCGAAAATCCTTTGGCTTTTGCCTCAGATTGAGCCTTGAGAACGTATGAATAGCAATTTAATAACATGAACAGCAAATCAATAACTAAAGTCGCTGTATTACACAAATAATTACCAGCAAATAAGATTAAAGTAATGCAATACCTATATCTAGTTTCTACAGTTTTGCATTATGATACTACTACACAATAAGGCCATATGAAAGCTGGAAACCATATAAATACTCACAGCATCGTAGTTTCCAATAGTTTTCACACCTCAAGTACCACCACGAGTTGCCCTATGTAGTTCATGCTCAATAATCAATCAAATTGATCAACGATAAACCTTCCTGAAATTATAATTTATAACAGAACTATGTTGAGCAATAAGGAATATTGTATCATCTATATCAACAGACGATTGAAGAAGAACCATATTTAACAAAAACGAATAGTCTCAAGAAGAGAGTAGGATAAACATTCGAATCAAACATCTGTAAAAGTGAGTTCAAAGTCAATATACAAAGAATCAAGAGATGGGATTTCTTTCACTTGCACATAATTCTTGGGGATTCCACTCGTTACCTTTTGTGAGGGGATGAACAAAACTGTACAAATGGAGCAATCTATCCACTGCTATATATATTTTACCAACAGACTCAAAAAATCTGCCTTACGATGTTGATTTTCAGAAGTTAAAACTTAATAAAATTTTAGAGCGAAGATGATTAGTGAGTATCAATGATTTAAAGTTGCAAGTTCAACTCACTCAATAAGAAATTTAAAGGATGAAAACAAACCTTAAAATAGTTTCCCACAGGTGAAACATAGATCAAAAACATATACTCAGGGGCGGGTGAACACCAAGAACAGCTCCACTTCCCATTAGCAATGGCCTGATATACAATGACCCTTTACCTGGAGGGGGAACCCAAAATTAAGGACCAAACATTTACTAAGAAATTAACTGGAGGATGAATATTTACAAGGCAGAGAATTGAATGCTTACCCAGCGTCTGTTTGTTAAAACAGTCGCCTTCACAGCATCCACAAACTGCTCAACAGTTGGTATTGGCATGCACAGCCTTTCTGCACCCATCATCATCCGCTGTGCATTTTCCTCAAGATGAAACAGCAGAATTTTACCGCCTTCTTTTCTGTAGGGTTTCAGACCTGCAAATAACCCCTGAATACAAACAATAAAAGAAGGGAAATGTGATCATAACAGGTACCTGATTGCTACATGCAGAGGAGTGTGCCTCTAAACTTTGAAATGTGAACGAAAAAAGTAAATGCAGCAAATAAGGAAAAATTATGAAACTGTATTTCTCTTATATCATTGACAAACTGAAGATTTCATTAACAAAAAGTGAAGATCAATGAAATCAGAAATATTTTTACCTGATCATAACTTAAAACTTCTGCAGGGGGGTTCAATTCAATGTTCCCAAAACGCTGTATTTCGCCTTTAGAAAAAGTTTCCATCTTTAATGCACTTAATTGTGTACATCTAATTAGTGGGAACATAATTGAAGCCAAGGTTTGTACCAATCGATATCAGCCAATTCCAACGACTCACTATATGAAATTCAAACAAGAAGACAATTAGTAAAACCAGACATTAAGCAACAGCTCTCCAGACAAGGAAAAAACATCCTTTCATGTCTTCTCCATCCCACTTCCTAACAAAAACCATGTATCGACCATCACTGGTCTTGCCAAAAACAAGTCAAAAAAGTAAACCCCGAAGTTTTATTTTCCAATACAAGGAATAACACTAAACAGTCTCTTAACACAGGTCAGAGACCTGTAGTTTTTAGACAATACGTGGCGCCTAAAAGGAGAGACAGTCGGTGAACATTGAACGAAGTGAACTGCCCGTGTACCTACGAACGAAACGAGCACAGACATCCCATCAGTGATGTTACAGGATAAAGGAAGAAGACATAATAAATAAACAAGTGGAGACGTTCGTTAGAGTCACGAAGACGGAGTCTCGAAGCGCAGCGTTTCAATTAGTAAAGTAGGACCACTGTAATAGAGTAGGAATCTTTATAGAAGAACACAGTAGCCGAATATAAACCAGATTCATACGGTTTCTACGGCATGTGATGTGTGGAATGTATTGTGTACTTCTCTCTCTACTCTCTATCAATTGATTCGGTCCTCATTTTCTTTCAAAACCGTTTCCCTTCTGACACTTTCCTTCCTTGTATTTGATTTTTCCGTTAGAATCATTATATTCCTAACAAATTGGTATTAGAGAGTACGACTCTGTGCACCATAGCAATGGCGGATAATACCAGGAGCGCAGACCTTAGGAGAATGGAAAAGAGTATGAGAAGTTCTATGGAACAGATGTTCATGGAGGTCCAAAATAGAACGGAGAAGGTTGAAAAGGAGATGTCAGAACTGCGTACTCTTCTTTTGCAAAATCTTCAGAAGGCAAATGAGGCGGCTGTGGCACAGGAACGTGAGGGTAATACCTTCACTCGAATGAGCAGAATTGAGTTTCCACCATTTGATGGTGGAAACGTAAAAATGTGGCTGTATAGATATGAGCAGTTTTTTACATTGGATCAAACACTGGAGAATACGAAGGTAAGTGTTGCTGTTCTCCACATGGATGAAGGGGCTCAAGAATGGTATCGATTATATGTGAGGAATCGTCACATTGCGGAAGTAGTAGCGTGGGGAGAATTTACAAGGGCCTTGAAACAACGGTTTGATTCGGAAATCTTTGATGATCCGGTGGGAGACTTTAAAGAGCTTAAGCAGCAAGGGTCGGTACTGGATTACTGTGCGCAGTTTGACCACCATTCCAACCGCTTGATGCTTTCAGAGGAGTACTTGGTGGGATTTTTTATAAGAGGACTGAAACCGGAGATCGGAGTGACGGTTAAGCTACATGAACCTCAATCTCTACACCAGGCTTATACGTTGGCTTGGAAGCAAGAAGCCATCATAAATTCAACAGGAGGTGTAACGTCGAGACAAGGTTCGTTAATGAGAGGAACGAGTGACTATAGTAGATTCTCACATGGCTCACGCATGTCACAAGCTGCTAACAGCATGCAGCGATCATTGTCGGAAGGAATATTGCCTACTCCAACGTCGTCACTGCGTTCTCCTCCTTCCTCGGTGAACACACAAAAAAATCAAAGGCGTTATAGTAGTAAAGATTTTGACGAAAAAAGAACAAGGGGACTCTGTTTCTGGTGTGACGAAAAATACCAGGTGGGACATCAATGTAAGAAGCGACAGTTGCAGTTCTACGTTGTAACTGGAGAAGATGACAGTGGTGGTACATCGCCTGAGACTGAAGAAGAAGAATTAGAATTAAGTCCCACAGAAGGTAATCAACCGATAGTATCAATGCAGGCGATGCTTGGATTATCGGAGGATATGGAATTCAAGCAGATGCGAGTGATCGGAGATTATCAACGGAGGAAGATTCATATACTAATCGATAATGGTAGCACACACAATTTCATCGATCCATCGGTCTTCCGCAGAGGTGATTGTCAGCTATGGGAAATGAAACCTATTTACATCACGGTGGGAGGAGGACTACAACTTAAATGCCATCAATACTGTGAAGGATTCCGTTGGACGATGCAAGGAGTCCAATTTTCCATGGATGCTCTGGTATTGACTTTGGGGGGATGTGACGTAGTTTTGGGGGTGCAGTGGCTAAGCAGTCTTGATGAGGTTCTCTGCAATTTCAGACTCCGCACGATGATGTTTAAATGGGAAGGCAAGATGGTTAAGCTATGTGGCAATCCCGAAGGCTGATCAAAAATTATCTCGAGTAAGGAATTCCAAAAGTAGTGGCGGCGAGCCCCGGAGAGTCAGTTGTGCATGATGCAGTTGTCAACACCGGTGGAATTCCAATTGCAGCAAATGAGAATTACCACTGATCAGTGGAGTGCCTTTGACGAAATTAATGTTGTACTGTCTGGATTTGCCGATGTTTTTCAAGAGCCGTCAGAGTTGCCTCCAAATTGTCTGTACAATCATCAAATAATTCTCAAGGAAGGGGTAGAAACTATCAATGTCCGGCCGTATCGGTATTCGGGAGTTCAAAAAGACATTATCGAGCAGGCAGTGAAGAACCTTTTGAAACAAGGATTTATTAGGCAGAGTTATGGCCCTTTCGCTTCACCGGTGGTTTTAGTCAAGAAAAAAGACGATTCATGGGGCATGTGCGTCGACTATAGGGAGTTAAATAAACAGACGGTGAAGGATAAGTTCCCTATACCGTTGATCGAAGAGCTATTGGATGAATTACATGGGGCGGCTTGGTTCACAAAATTGGATCTCCGATCGGGTTACCACCAGATCCGAATGCAACCCGAAGATGTGGCGAAGACGGCGTTTAGAACCCACGAAGGACATTACGAATTTCTTGTAATGCCTTTTGGTTTGACAAACGTGCCGTCCACCTTCCAGAGACTCATGAATGAATTGTTCAAACCGTTCTTGCGTTGTTTCATTTTGTTGTTCTTCGACGATATTTTAATTTACAGTTCTTCTCTGCAGTTGCATGTTCAGCACATCACCACTGCCATGGAGACCCTGAGAAGTAATCGGTTATTTTTACGAGGGGATAAATGCGTCTTTGGGGCACGTCAGGTGGAGTATTTAGGATATACCATATCGGAATCGGGAGTGGCCACCGACTTACGAAAGGTGGAGACGATTAACGGATGGTTAATACCTACGAATTTGAAGGAACTTCGGGGATTTCTAGGCATCAGGGGCTATTACAGACGCTTCATTAGAGGTTATGGAGCCATAGCCAAACCCTTGACGGAATTGCTTAAGAAGGATAGAGTGAATCGATGGGAATGGGGGCCGGAGGAGCAAGGAGCGTTTGAGCAATTGAAGACGGCGATCACATCGGCACCAGTACTTGCGTTGCCCGATTTTTCGAAGACGTTTGTTATTGAGGCGGATGCCAGTGGGCAAGGCATCGGAGCGGTACTACAACAGGAGGGTCACCCGGTGGCGTTCTTAAGTAAAGCCTTGGCAAGAAGACATTTGGGACTATCTACATATGAAAAAGAATTTTTGGCTGTAATTATAGCTATTAATCATTGGCACCATTACTTGAGTTGTAAGCCCTTTGTGGTCAAAACCGACCATCGGAGCTTGAAGTATCTGCTGGAGCAGAGACTAACTACGCCGTTTCAACAAACGTGGCTCCCTAAGTTGTTGGGGTACGACTTCGAAGTCCAGTATCGAAGCGGGAAGGAGAATAACGCAGCAGATGCCCTATCAAGGATTACAAGCGTGGAATTAATGACGCTGACGGTGTCTCAGTTACATGGGTAGCTGATGGAGGAGATACGGAAGAGTTGGGAGCAGGATCCCTCAGTACAGCGTTTAATTATGGAGCTAATTAAGGGCGAAAGGAAGTCTAGCGTCTATGAGTGGAAGGATGATTTGTTCCGATGGAAGGGGCGACTGGTTATCGGTAACAATCCGGGGTTGAGGAAACAGATCATTGTGATTAGTCATAACGATGCAATTGGAGGCCATGCGGGGGCAGCAACGACGACGAAGAAGATACAGAGTATGTTTTTCTGGAAGGGGATAGCAAGGGATGTACGATGTTACGTTCAAGAATGCGAAATATGCCAGAGGAACAAGTATGACAACTCTGCATATCCCGGGCTGTTACAACTGATTGCAATTCCAGAAGGTAGCTGGAGGGAGATCAGTCTCGATTTTATAGAAGGATTACCAGTATCGAAGGGGAGATCAGTCATCTTAGTGGTGGTTGACCGCTTCACCAAGTATGCTCACTTCGTCGCAGTGAAGCATCCATACACGGCGAGTGACATAGCAGAGCTGTTCCTTGTACATATCTTTAAATTACATGGGATGCCGGAATCAATCATTAGCGATCGGGATCCAGTTTTTATGAGTAAATTCTGGCGTGAATTACTTCGTTTGCAGGGGGTTCAAATGAAAAATTCAACAGCTTATCACCCACAGACTGATGGGCTTACGGAAGCGGTCAATAAAATTCTGGAAACTTATCTTAGGTGTTACTGTGGGGAGTCTTCGCAGAAATGGGGGGAATGGTTAGCGGTGGCGGAATGATGGTATAACACCACTTACCGTTCATCCATCGGTTGTACTCCTTTCGAAGTTCTGTATGGGTATTCACCACCTGTTTATACACCGTATATTGCAGGTGACTCTAAAGTAATGGAGGTAGACAGGGTACTTAAGGATCGGGAAGCCATTATCGACGTGGTGAGGTTCCATCTGAAACGGGCACAAAATCGCATGAAACAATATGCGGATTCCAACCGTTCTGAACGAGGGTTTACAGTCGGAGAAATGGTATTACTTAAATTACAACCCTACAGACAGAATTCTTTACAGCGAAGAAGTAATCAGAAATTGTCCCCTTTATACTATAGACCGTATAAAATCGTGCAGAAGATAGGACAAGTAGCTTATAAACTGGAGCTGCCTGTTCATTCTTTAATTCATCCTGTGTTTCACGTTTCGCAATTGAAGAAGATGAGGGGCAATCCAGCCAGAGTTACTTCGGAGCTGCCAGAGTTTATTACACCGGTGGAGAAGGTGCCTGTGGCGGTTTTAGACAGAAGAATTACAAAGAAACACAACAGGGCAGTAACACAGCTTTTGGTGCAATGGTCGAGTGGAGGAGTTGAAGGAGCCACATGGGAATACTTGTTCGATCTGCAGAAGCGCTATCCGGAGATTAATTTGGTGGACAAAGATCTTAAGGGGAAGGGAATTGTTACAGGATAAAGGAAGAAGACATAATAAATAAACAAGTGGAGACATTCGTTAGAGTCACGAAGACGGAGGATGAAGCGCAGCGTTTCAATTAGTAAAGTAGGACCACTGTAATAGAGTAGGAATATTTGTAGAAGAACACAGTAGCCGAATATAAACCAGATTCATACGGTTTCTACGGCATGTGATGTGTGGAATGTATTGTGTACTTCTCTCTCTACTCTCTATCAATTGATTCGGTCCTCATTTTCTTTCAAAACCGTTTCCCTTCTGACACTTTCCTTCCTTGTATTTGATTTTTCCGTTAGAATCATTATATTCCTAACAAGTGAATAACACAATCTCGAGATGATGAAATCAAAGAGACACACACAAAAAGAAGAGAAATATTACCTTGTTGAGGAACAGAGAAGATGGAAACAAACGGAGCCTGTCATAGACGGAGGAGAAAGCGAGAGGAGATGGGCAGAGAAGAAAATTACAGTGGAGACCACCACCCGTGGTTACGGCTCCCGTCTCCATGAAAAAGGTAACGGCGGATGTTTTAAAAATCAGACCAGATATCGAACCAATCGAAGGAAAAGTTTAAGGTTTAAAAGTTTAACTGGTAGTGAACCGCTATCAAATCGGAATATAATAAATAAGAAAAAATTTTATAAGAATAAATAAAAATAAAATATTTTATTAAAATGAAAAATGCACCAATGTTTATTATTATATAATGAACTAAAAATAAATAAATATGTATTCAATATAAAACTTAAAATAACAATAAAAATTAAAATTGTATTTCTGAAGGAGGTTGCGTCTCATCATCGTCAAAAGCTCTAAATTCTCCAACACTATTTAAAGATTCGTAAACTATGCTTTCATCCAAAGTATTTGCATCCACTTCTTCTACTGCATTAAAATAAATTAC
>JANTNU010000235.1:4376162-4387289 GCA_024752395.1 Erythroxylum havanense | reverse complement strand
TATTTTAGATAATCGGCTTTGTTAACGATGGAATGCTAGTAACAAAGCCGATTGTTGCAAGAATTCTAATAAAAAGTTAAAAATAGACATAAATTAGCTGAACCTGCCCTGCAACTGTTTTAGACTATAAGTCTATAACCAAACTCCATCCTAATGTAACTCTAATAGTCCATTCTTAACTAAAAAAACTAAGCCTCGTCCTCACGTAAATCTAAAAAAGCTAAGCCTCATCCTCACGCAAATCTTAATACTCCTTTCATGTTAAAAAAGCTAAACCTCATCCTCACGCAACTCTAAAAAAGCTAAACCTCATCCTCACGCAAATCTTAATACTCCTTTCATGTTTAGGATTATGGTGTCCTCTCCTTCAATCTAGACTCTTCTTCTAAGATGTAGATGTTTCTTTGTTAGTGACTCGTCGGAAAATAAAACTTCTTCATTATATTTTTCACCGTGAGAGAAGCACAATGATAACGTCGATCGTCAGGACTAAAGGTCGCCTTTTTCACTTCTCTTCGATGTTACTGAGGAAGAACTCGACGACTGAAACTTCAGCTTCTTCTTGGGTTGCCGTCAACCGTCTACTTCCGATGGAGCCGGTTTTAGAGATGAGAAGAACAACTCTTCATTCCCTGTTTCCCTCTGCCTTTGTCAAGATTTAGATCACTCCCTCCGACGCAGTCCGTTCAGTATACTTCTGGTCGACCAACGGTTTTATTGTTGCAAAAAAACTGGACCGAATCGTACGGTCCCACCGAAACCTGCCGGGTTTTATACATAGAGGTTTTTAGGAAAAATCGATCCAGACCACTGATCGGTTCAAAAAAATTTCGGTCGAACCGTACGGTCCGGTTCGGTTTTTAAAACATTGGTTACGACTCTCTGTCTCTCTCTCTCCGCCAAAGGTGAAAGACAACGGAGGCTTACGTACGCGTATTGGCGATGGGCCCGCTTCCTTTTCAAATGTATATACAAAATTTCCTCCACGTTTCCTGCGGTGAGTGTTTCTGTCCAATCGCCACGTAGACACAATTCAATATCTCACTCTCAAAGGTGGCCCTTGAGATCATTTGCTTTCGGCTTAGTGCCTGTTTCTTTTAGCTTTAGGAGAACGCGGACTCTTATTGTTTAAAAATAAAAAATAACATTTGATTGTAAAGTTTAAAAGTATATTTTTTTTTATATAAAATAACTTTTTTAAAAGTTAAAATATAGTGTTTTCTTTTAATTTAGTAGATTTTATATAAATATAAAATTATGTACAATGATGAAATACAAGTAACTCCAGGACTATTCTATGCTCACTTACGAAGTGGGGGTTTAAAGGAACAAAGTCCTTTATTATACAAAAGCTCCAAAAGAACCTAGGAACTCCTTCACTTCTTGCTCACAATCTATTAAGGTTCAACACTCCATCACTCCCACAAACTACCTCAGCTAATAAAACTCGTTTCATCTCAGCAAAACATAAACCACAATCCAAACTTACTATTTAACCACAACAAGGTAGAAACTTCAAGCCACTCAAAGATCAACACAGACATAAATATCTTAGACTTATATCGTAGCTGTAGATTAAAACATGGTGTTTACCGAGTCTTTCCTCTGGTGCAGCGAGATCTGAAGAAAGTTAGAAATGTTGGAGACTGTCCCTTGTTCGTGACTGACTGTAGACACACATGACCGAACCTATTGCATTCCTTGTGCTGGCAAACCTACAAAGAAAGATTAGTAAAATAGGCACTCATTTAATTACCTCCTCTTTGTGTTTGGGCTTGATATTTCTTAACTTGGGAGATTACTACAAGGCACACACTCTCAATATCTTTGGCTTCATCTTTAAAAACTCTAGCATTCCTTTCAAACCAAATGAGGTAAACAGCAGATAGTAGTAGAAAATAGGATTGGGAAAAGGTTTGAAGTACGAGTATTGGAAGCTCTTTGAAACCAAGTGAGAAGGGACGGGAGGGAAAGTTGATTTGGGAATTATAAGTGGAAATGAGTGAGGCTTTGGTCCCAAACTAATTTTGAAAATGAGCACTCAAAAACCAAGTGATCTAAGGTTTTATTAGCCGAAAGGCATAATGAACAATGGTTAAGAGTATAGAGGTAGGGAAGTTTGTCACGAGTTTGTAGTTTTTGAAGGAAAGTAAGCCAAAGGATAAAGAAGCACCTGAGTCGGCTACCTTTATCCCACACTAGCTTATACCATGAAACTTCCTAGATAGGAGGTCGCAAAAAATTATAGGTAGAAACTGTTGTGTACTGTCTTGTGAATCCAACTAGCCATTCCAGATGAGGTATTTTAAAAAAAGTACTTTTTTAGGTAAAATTTTTAGATCAATTAATGAGCCTATTTTTTAATCCCCTTTACCTTTATGTTTTTACACATAATTCACACAATACTCACAAATGCATCTTCACGTTTATTTTGAGATTTATATAATATTATTTGATCTTTTATATATTTTAATATTTATTTTTTATATTAATTTTACTTATATTATAATCTATATAAAATATTTGAGTAGATATATTTTTATTTATTTATTTTTTGAAAATATATATTTTCATTTATGTTTCGTATAGTTTAAAATTATATAATAATTAATATATTGTACTTTGCATATTGTTTAATATATTTTAAATAATTTTTATACGCATAAATAATTTTTATTACAAAGTAAAATATAGTTAAAATTAAAAGTTCTTTTTATTTTATGCTGTCAAACAATCTATTGTATGAAATTCTTAAAAAAACTCTTTTTAAAATGAGAGTCAAACAATCAACTGATTTTTTATAAAATTTCTTAAAAAAACTCTACTAACAAAAACTCTATTAATATAAACTCATCCAAACAAATACTTAACATGGTACTATCAATAGCAATACATCTTTGCATGTGGTCTCTTGGTTTAATTTAAAATTTTATTTTAATAATTTTTATTGTTAAAATTAATTAATTTGTTAATTTTAATAAACTAATAAATTTTTATAAATTAATATAAATAAATCAAATTTAAATTATTCAAAAAATAATAACTATCTTTTCAAGTCATATTTCAATCTCTTTAATTTTATTTAATTTTTAGTGAACTTATACAGCTAATCTAACTTCAGTTATGATTTTTATAACATTGCTCTTCATAATAAAAGTAATAACCCCTTTAACCATGGAGACGCATTCAACTCTGTACCTAGAATAATACCTCATTCTTGACAAAATAAGTAGCTAATAAGCCATAAACTAGAAATGGCTTTTCTAATCTCCCATTTGAGCAGGGCTTCAAACCTAAACCTATTCAATGGCCTCTATTAACATCAAACAAAAAAATTCTCACCAAATACACAAACCATTTACAGGTTTCCACACTATTAAATCAATTGTATATTGAAAGCCTAGATTCCAACAAGCCGAGAGGTTAGTATATCCAGCACAGCTTCATTGCACATGTATTTACTGCAACTGAAAGCAACATCTACAATTCTACAACTTCCGTTTAGACCTTGTCCTTGCTCCAACATTATCAACATCCTCGCTGGCATCAACAACAGGATCCTCCGTTGTTACTCCACCCTTGTTGAGTTTTTCTTGAGACTGCAAAACATAAATGCTCAAGTTCATAGTCTACATAGAGGAAGACTGAAAAAGAAAAAGTCAGATTGGCAGAGAAAGAGCCACAAAATGGCAATAGGTGTACCAGGTAATATAGGATATTCAACAGTAGAGATTATCAGATACAAAATACTATTAAATAAAAATCAATCAAGTAGGGATAACCATAGTGGGAGAAGCATGAAGTTGTGACAAAACAATGGACAAATCTAAGAATCAAAATTTGGTGTCTCAACAGTTATTCAGCCCTCAATAAACAGTTTTCACCCATCTGCAAACACTTGTAGATGCCCCAAGCATTCAAATGATCAATAAGGAGTATTATTCCCAGTGTACTAAAACCAACACCATAATTTGGAGAAAGACAAAATCCTGATTAAAGGCATAACAAAAAGACTAACATTAAAAGAAACACAAATGGACTTCGACCAAAGAAAAGTTGACATGCACCAAGAAATTTTCAAGAGCAAACAACTAAAAATAAATGTGTGCAACTTCCACAGCTCAGATTAACATACAATGTCAAGTCAACAGAAACAAGTTGATGTATTAAAGTTACCTGATCATGCCCACTACTCTGTCCAACATTTTCCCGCTGCTCTTCTTTAGAAACTTGTGATGCTTCCATATCTAGTACCCCTAAGTCACAGAGTGACACGCTGCTTCCTACATTTCTTGAATTTACATGACCATTTGTTCCTTCATCCTCAACAATATCTTCGACTGGTATCTGTGCAGACTGTTGATGGCGCAGTGGGTGTTCACTGGCAATGTTATCCATCTTAGTTATCTCACAAGTCACTTCTGTAATCTTGATGAACTTGTCTACATCCAGTATATTGGTATCTTCAGCACCTCCTTCAGTTTCATTATGATGAATTTGATCCTCCATCATGCTTGCATGCATAGTGTTGTTTATGGAATTTCCAGATAAATCTTCATTAGCTTTCTCAACTTGCCTCCTTTTCTTATTCTTCTTCAGTTGCCCTGGTAGTGGACTAACAAAATCATCTGATGCAGCGCCCACTCTTCTTTTCTTTCCATGCTGACTTGGCTGTTCAGAGCTAAGGTGATTGATCCTTTCATTTGAATCTTCTTTGATTTCAGGTTCTCTTGAGTGTAATCCCTTGTCAACGTCATCTTCTGGCCGTACTTCAAGAATCACCTTTGGTTGACCAAAGGCATTTTGGTCTCCCTTGCCAAATTCTTCTGATGCTTTGGAATTCTGCATATGATATTCACTAGAGGAATCAAATTTAGCATTTGATGTGGCCACCTTTTCGAGGTCAGGCATCAGAGACTTTGCTTCTCCCTTCACTGTAGACATCTCAGAAGAATTTTTGAATATGAGATTTGTGCAGCGTTTAATCCAAGAGAGACGTGCAGAGTTGGATGGCAACGTCACAGAAGATTTTTGTTTCAAATAAGAATCCGGTCCCCCACCATTACTAATGCCATCTACCCTTTCATTTGAAACCAAATTAATATCTTGGCTTAGTGAAGTATTGTTTTTCAAGCATTTCATGGCAAAAAGCTTTCTCTGGCTAGTTTCTATATTGGACAGTTGAATTTCAGCCACCTCTATATTGTCCAAAGCCAGTTTCAGATCTTCCAGCTTCTTCAGGTATTCAACCTGAGCACTAACCTCTTCTCTCTCTGCACGTAATAACTCGCGCTGTTTCTCCAATTTCTGTGTCTGTTCTTTAAGTTCCTCAATTGATTTATTAAGCACTGCCCTTTCTCTTTCCCTTTGCTCCCGGTCAATATTTATCTCCATTCTTGCGCTATCAAGCTTCTTCATTTCTAAAGCAACCTGTTCCAACTCTTGAACAGCTTTTTCATTAAAAGAGTTAATACGGTGGAGTTCATTAATCTTTTCTAGCTCAAAGGCTCTCTCTTTATCTCTTAAATAGCTCTCCACCTCCTCACGCCTTTTCTCGATGCTACTCTCTAGCTCTTTCTTCTGCATCTCAATGCCCAGCAAGAAATCTTCATGTTCCTTCTGAATCTTGTTGAACCACTCATAACGCTCCTGTAGCATCTTATTCGTGAACTCCTCCCGCTCCTGATTAAACAACTCAACATCATGCTTATGCTGTTGCCACATTGCTTTCTTTTCTTCTTTTAGATTTTCACGCTCATCCCTGATCAACTTAGAAATAGCTTCCCTCTCTTCAGCTACACATTCTGCTTGCTTCCTTAATTCTTCTCTTCTCTCATCAATCAACTCCCATTCAGCTTCAAACTTAGCCTTCTCCATTTTCAATCTGTCTTCTTCAGCCATAATTTCCAATTTTTGTGCCCTAACAGTGTCAACCTCTTCTTTAAGTCTTATTTCCAGAAGAGATAGTTCATCTGTTTCACTTTTCATTGTTTCTAGCTTCTCCTTTACACAATCAACTTGTTTACTTTTGTCTTCCAAAGAATCCGAAGATTTCTTAAGTTCCACTTTCATTCTGTTAATATCTTCTCTCTCTTTCTCTAAAAGTGATCTCATCAACTCAAGATCCTTCTGGGCATCACTTAAGATTCTTTCTTTATCATCTAGAACATTCATCTTCTCTGTCACATCCTTCTCTTTATCCTCCAAGGTCCTTGACTGAACTTCGAAGTCATGCTCTTTCTCCAGCAAAAGATCTTCCCGCTGATGCAGGTCAACTTCCCTCAATTCCCAGGCTCTCCTCTTTGCTTCAATTTCATCTTCCACTACCTTCCGTTTTATCTCCAACTCAGCCTCAAATTCTGATTTTCTTGTTCTCAGAACAGCCTCCTGATTGGCAATAATTTTTTGCACTTCAACCTGCATTTCATCCAAAAACAATGAAACAAGAAGAAAGAAATAGAGAAAGCAAAGAAGAATAAGGAGGAAACAAAAGGAAGATATTTTGGGGGAATAACCCACAGATTCCTTGCTTGCAAGCTTTTCTTGTAGAACAAGTAGATCTTGCTCTCTCTTGTTTAGTATACATTCTTTCCCAATAACAGCCTGCACATAGGTAAAAGTAAGACACATAAGCACTGCTTCCAGCAAGAAGATAATAATCAATTTCATAAATAATAAAACATCCCAACCTCCTCTCTTTGAGATAAGGTAGTCCCTATCAAATCCAGTTTCAACTTCTCCTCATTTAAGGATCTAACTTCCATTTCAATATTTTTCCTTGAGGCCTCCGACTCCTTTTCAAATCGGTTTAGCTCTTGAGTTTTACTAGCAATGTACTCCTCCCTCTGGTTCAGTAAAGCTTGTCCATCCAGTACCCTTTCATGCTCCTGCTGGAGCACCTTTCTTCTTTCACTCAATGATTGTCTCTCAAGAGAGAGTTCCCTCTCTCTAACATCACAACTAGATCATTAAAGAAACAAAATTCAGAAGGCTGACAATAGTAAACATGTGCACCACTTAAATGAGTGCAGAAGTATCTGCATAAGTTTGGAAAACAGCCCTGCAGAAGAGCTTAGCGTGTTTACTGGTCGTTGATTTCAGAAGGTTTGACATGAACAACTTATTACCAACTTGTTATTTCCCACAACAAATAAGAGCGACACAAGTTTTTGTCATAATAAAACATTATAGAAATCAATTACCACTTTGGGGTCCATAGCATCTATGCAATCATATCACCAAGCACCTAAAGTTAAGGTAAGATTAATCACCACTAGTTACTTACTCAGTTTTGAATTCGTTGATTCTCCTCCTAAGATCATCTTCTCGTGCTTCAACTTCTTGGAGCTTTCTTTCTGCAGAACGATGAGAACGGCTAGCTTCTGTCTGCAAAGCTTCTGCAGCATGCAGTTTGGTGTTGGCATCCATGAACTTTTTCTGGGAATCTTCAACCATTTTGCGTGCTTCAGCCAATTTACACTCAGCTGCAATCTTAGTTTCAGCAGCCTCTGCACGCATCTCATGCAAGGCCTTCTCCAACTACAGAATAAGCAAAATAAAATGTATTCAAAGGACTATAGGGCCATAAAGGAAGAAAATGCAAAACAAAAGCCTTACACTTGCTATGCACTCTTTATTAACTCCTAAAGCTTTCTTTAGACTATCTTCTCGTTTCTTTGCTTCACAAAGGGAAGACAAGTTTGCAGCTTGATTGCGCTTGTACAATAGTTCAGATGCTTCTGTAGAAGCTTTGATTTGCTCATGAGTCGACGCTAGCTCTTTTCTTTCCAATATGAGGAGACCCATATGATGTTGAAGGTCATGAATCTAAACAATATTACATATTCAAGTACACAGAAGCAGTTAAAGCATATTCTATGCAACTATAAGAATATAAGTACGTAAATTTATTGCTGAGATTAAGTAGGGAACTTAATCCACCAACATCCCATAAACCTTCAGTCCGAGTATATTCTAACAGGAAACTTAAACTATGTGTAAGGAAAACTGACACGCATTTATAGAATAATAGAAAACTATATAACATAACAAGCCACAAAAGCATAAAATAGCCTCTCCTTTAGATATCAAATACTCATAACTCCAAATGTGAAAGGGAAAGGGAAAAAAAAAGGACAAGATGAAAGATTACAGTAGGAAAGAATTATAAATTATAAGCAAAAGCAAGAACACAAGTTTTCGTTGGTTAAAACTATCATCAGATGCAGGAACCAATACCAAAAGGAAAGAACCTAAGCAACACACAAAATCTATTTTCTTCAGCATTCATATCAAACAAGGACCCAATTTTATGCACAATCATTTCAAATATTGTAACCACAAGGAGTACTCACTTAAAACGTAATAATTACATAAGGGAATGGCGATCTTTTAACTCAGAAACATAAAAAGAAGCTAATAATACATCCATAGTTATCGGAATTATCAAACCTAGCCCCATAAACTTTTCGCAGAGGATTTATGATAACACATAATGGGAAACTGTAACATATAAAACAACACAAAGAATCATTTCTACCATACGATAAAATTCAACATAGCTTAAACCAAACAAAACCAGCCGAAGACAATACGGTGAAATTCAGAGGCACAAACCCCAACTTTCGAAACTGAACGCAAAACAAAAATGAAAAAACCTCAAAGAAACCCCAGAAACCAAAATGCTAACACTGAAACAATCAATAACAAGAACCACCAAAATCGTCACACACAAAAAAAAAAAAAGATTGAAATCACGAAAGAAGAACCAAACCTCAGCTTCGAGTTTGGCGATATAAGATATAAGGGCCGCCTTGTCCCGCCTCTTAATGGATTCCTCATCAAAACCCGCTTCTTTGAGACGCTTCCAGATGGTATCGTCTGTGAGAGGGCTTCGCAACACCTTGGCACCGGGCGTCAACGACAGAGGCCTACCTGCGCTCGCCATTTCCCACCAAAACCCTAAATTTGAAAATCAATCAACACTAGTTCCAGTTTGCTTTTGGCGTTTGCTTTTTTCCCCTTATCAGTTTCTTTTGCTCTCTCTTTTTCCTTTTGTGTAGTGAGTGAGTCGACGAGTTGACTAATGTGAAGGAGGTGCTGGACTGAGTTGGCAAGTAGTTGAAATAGAACATCAGATTACGTGCTAGTGACTTCCGAAACGACACCGCGTGGAATTTAATTAAAGGACTTTAAATTTTAATTAACCCGCCTCTTTTCCGTTTTAATTTTTTGTTTTAGCGGTTAAGAATATATTTAGTAGAGTTTTTAATAAAATATAATATAATATAATATAATTATTTATAATTAAATATAATATAAATGAATGTAATATTAAAAAATTATTATTTCAAATGAATAAAAAATTTATAATATAATCTAATAAATTATTATTTAAATAAATTATTTATATTATAATATAGTATACAATTATTTATTATTTTATATTTTATTATAAACTTTTTAAATTGGAAGTTTTTTATTATTATTGTTTATAATAAAATAATGTGTAATACGAAACTCTTCTTTTTTATTATATTATATTTTATTTTATTATAAATTTTCTTTAAATAATAAAATAATATTATATTTTATTTCATTTCATGATTAAGAAGTAACTAAACGCTGTGAGATGTTCTTAAACGTGTGAAAATGGTGCCTTGCACATGGCATGAAAATAAACATACAAATGCCTGAAAATAAAGCAGCCTTTTTGTATCATGTTCTACGCAGTAGTCGACGGCTTGTTGAACTTAGGATCATATCATGGACCACAATCGAAAAAAGATCTTAGGCTTTGAACTTAGCCCAAAGTTTCACAACAGGTCAATGAAGATTTGAAGCCCTGGAATCTACCAACCCACCAACGAACGTAATGTATAGATCAGAAATAAACATTATTTAATTTAGTTTATTTTTAAAACATTTTAATGATGATGTATACTAACATTTGATTTGAAAATATAAATTTAAAATGATAAAAAAATTAACAAAAAAATCAAAATATCTATTATAATCGTTATTATTATTAATTGTTCTTCTTCTTCTTCTTCTTCTTCTTCTTCCTATTATTATTATTATTACTATACTATTATTATTATTAATTTTAATTTTAATTTTAGTATCATTATTATTACTAATTTTTATTATTTTATCATTTATTAATTTTTTTATTACTATTAATTTATTATTATCATTATCATTATTATTAATTTATTATTATTATTGTTGTTGATATTATTCACCACTACCATTCCAAAAATAGCTAAAGATTAAGGGAGGAGGTGTCTTTAGATATTTTGCAAATTCAAAAATAACTAAACCTTAGAATTATCTATTCCGTATAAATTTTTCAACCAAACAAAATAACAACATATTACTAAGAATAGATGAGGAATGAAATAATCATTCCTCTTAACTAAATACCTCGTGAAGTTAATGCAAAAACTACTTTTTGTTTTTGACCGAAAATAGATTCCAAGCTCTTTTTAAGGGTGAATTAGTGCCTATTTGGATGAGCTTATATCAGTAGAGCTTTTGTTAGTAGAGCTTTTGCCAGTAGAGCTTTTCTGAGAAGAGCTTTTTTTAAAAGTCAGTTGATTATTTGACTATCAATTAAAAAATAGCTTTTAAAAAAAACTTCATACAGTAGAATGTTTGATAACATAAAAATAAAAAGTATTTTTATTAATTTTAACTATAATTTATTTTATAATAAAATTATTTATATTAAATAATATTTAAAATGTAGCGCCCCTTCACCGTAGGGTACACATCGGGACGCCCGTAGGTCGCTCCGACACGTATCCCACGATAAAGGTGCACTACCAGAACATTTCAACTAATACCACATGGCATCGCAATAATTAAATCACAATATCAGAAATCAGTAAATTTTAAAATCCAAATAGCAATCTGATACAGTCATCCAATAGCAGAATAGACAAGTCTATCAGTCCCCTAAATAAAATCAAAAAGGAAACTGATACAAGCATCTATCCTAAAATCATCCGCAAAATCCATCCCAGCTGACCGACCTGTGTGCCATCGTTCTCTGCCAGCACGCTCGCACGGCACGAAAAGACTATCTCCGGAGCTAGGAGTCTACTCTATCGATCCTGAAAAATA
>JANTNU010000235.1:4335100-4361912 GCA_024752395.1 Erythroxylum havanense | reverse complement strand
TTAGTGATCGTTAGCGATCGTAGCACTTCCTTGCTGTGGGATATGTGTCGGAACGACCCACGGGCGTCCCGGTGTGTACCCTACGGTGAGGGGGCGCTACAGAGAGGGTCTCTCTACCTTAATCCCTTGTTTCCACATAATAGGCTTTGTGGGCTCTCCGTTCACTAAAATACTAAAATTGGTGGTGGTAATACATTATTTGATCTAATCATATAATTTATTTGAAAAATCAAAGATTTGAAGTAATTTTAGGATGAATTCCAAGCTTATGGTGTCAAAAACCTTATTAAAATCCACCTTTAAGGCATAATTCTTAGGAGAATTGGTTTTAACATAGTCTCTGAGGAGTTTTTAAGCCTGAAGTATGTTGTCCCCAATTAGTATCCCTTATAGAAAAATACCCTGAGGTTCTCCATATTAGGGAGCCATGGATTCATACATCACATACACAATAAGCAATGCTGGCCCTAGGCAAGGGCCAGCAGGGCACCTGCCTAGGGCCCACTATGAGAGGGGGCCCCTTCAACAGCCTCCTCTCTAAGAAGTGAAGACGTGATGAACTGATTTTTAAGTTTTAACTCTGGCTTTAATTTAGATGTATAATTAACGTTATAATTTTTTTAATATAAAGGTAACTTTGTGATCCATGTTTATAAATAGTCTTAAAATATTTAGATGTATTCTTACTTTCTAATTTTTTTTATTTTTATCAGTATATGTATTTAAAGTACTCCAACTTAAAAAAAATTTACGATTCTGTCTTCTGAATTTTGAGTATAATTTAAAGGTAAAGTTTCTATTTTTTTAAATATATTTTTACTCTTTGTTCTGAATTAAAAATATTACAAATGACTTTGCCAAATGAGTTAATATCATCAGTTGAAATATTAGAATTTGTTCAAGCTACAAATTGTTATCCAAATATTTCAATTGCTTATCGAATTTTATTGACTATACCTGTAACTGTAGCATCAGTTGAGAGAAGCTTTTCAAAGTTAAAATTATTGAAAACCTATTTGAGATCATCAATGTCACAAGAAAGGTTGAATGGTTTAGCTATGTTATGTATTTGAGAAAGATATGTTGGACAATATTCATCTTGATAGTTGATAATATCATTAATGATTTTGCATCTAAAAATGCACGGAGAAATTGCTTTTTTATAAATCATGATCCTATGTGTATTTATTAGTGTTATGATCGTTTAATATTTAGTTGATTATGTAAACTTATAAATTGAGTAATTTATGTTTCATACAAATATGTAAACTTAAGTATATTGTCGATTTATTGGAGTCATTTTTTAAATTTCACCTCGGGCCTATAAAATTATAGGAACGACCCTGACAATAAGGCAGCGGAAGTGTTGGAATCTAAATTCCTACCATATGACATCCCAAAAAATTCTAGAATCTTAGATATATACATACATAGATTATAAGAATATGAAATTTGAAAACCTGTACTTTTGATAATGTTCCTCCTTTCTTTAATCTTCTCTTTGTTTGGGTTGTAGCAAATACCAAACACCTTCCCTGATAACTCAAGAATATACAAGGATGAAGAAAAAACAGTGTGTAAGGGTGGTTAGAGCACCAAACTGGATAAGTTCAAGTAGACGCTCAAATGGAGAGATAGATTAAGATTATGTTGCATGCAATTAGATTCATGCAACAATTACATAAAATGCATGAACAAGACTCAATACCACTCTCTCTAACTCCAGAACACTTCTGGACCTCTTATCCTCCCACTTAAGTGTGTATTAACTTGTTAGTCCTCATGTACATAAGTGAAGAACTCACTTATGTATCATCTATCGAGCCTTCGATCACGATCGTGGCCCGTTGACAATCATCCACATTTTTTCTTCATCCAATCTTTTATGCGTGTGACCCTTAGGTTCCTGATTATTTTAGGTACTTGAATTAACTTTTAATCCGATTAAATTATGAATGGTTTCATGCCACTTGAACCAACTCTTAATTCAAACAAATCACGAAGGGTTTCATGGTGCCAATTTACTGGAATATGACTAACACACAAACTCTTTGATAGCTAGTTATCTAACTTATGATTATAGTGTAATTTGTCTTTCACCATTCTATACCCCACTTGGTTCGGAGTATGTTTTGTATGTCAACTCCCACTAGACTGACTACGTCATATCTAGTCCAAGTGAAGCTAGTTCTTGTCCTGAGATCTTATTACTTTATATGTCATTGAAGATTCTCTTCATGACACATAACTGCTATGGCTAGAGGTTCATGAGTAATGACCCTGACAAGAGGTCGTGGGTATCATCTCCTTCTATCAGGAGTGGTGAATCCTTTATTGGCTACCCAATTACCTTCAAATACTAATAGCTGTACCTAATTACCACCTTATGAGCAACCTCGTCTTGAGGCAATAAAAATTGATGTCAAAGTACAGGATCAATATCCAAGATATCCTTGAGTATCTCAAGTCTAAGGATATTTACACCATTGCTATGATGAGATTAATTATTGACATTTGATAGGTCATCCATATGATAATCTCATAGCGAGTCATCCGATGTACTTACTACTCTTAGTAAAAATCAACATATTAACTCTAAACATCTCATGCTTACAGTTTGTGAGATCCACTGCTTGATCAAATTAAGGAGTATAACATGTGCTAGTCTATCTGGATTAATAATATCCTGTCTTATTAATCTTATGACTTGGGATAATTTAGATACTAACATAATTACACATGATAGGAATCTCATTATCATGATCTCATTATGATTTCCTTCATGCTATGTTTAGTATCATGGACTTCATTAATTAGATTTAAGATTGACATCATTTCATAAATAAACAAACATCAAATTAATGAAAATTTGCCTTTCGCTTTATTAATCAAAATAAAGTTTGTATAAAAGTGTTAAAGGTGATTGCCTTTAGAGCATTACTCTAACAATCTCCCACTTGCTCTAAAGTCAATCGCCTTTGTATCTAATATCTTAGGCGAGTACATTAGAATCAAAACTCATTTGAGGAAGTGGCTTAGTCAAAGGATCAACGATGTTCTAATATGCGGGCACTCTCTCTATCTTCACAGTACCTCTATCAATTATCCCCTTGATTAGGTGATATCTCTTGAGTATGTGTTTGGATCTCTAACGAGACCTTGCTTCCTTGGCTTGAACAATAACCCCATTGTTGTCACAGTACAATAGTATTGGGTCTACAATGCTCGGAACTACTCCACGTTCCATAACAAACTTTTTAATCCAAATAGTTTTTTTTTCACTTTCGCAGTTGCAATGTACTCTGACTTGGTCGTTGAATCTACAATCGTCTCTTGTTTGGAACTCTTCCAACTAACTACTCCACCATTCAGTGTGAAAATGTAACCTGACTGAGATTTGGAATCATCCTGGTCAGATCAAAAACTGGTAGTTATGTGTACACGAGATCTTCATCTCCATATATCAAAAATACATTCTTAGTCCTTCTCAAGTACTTTAGGATATTCTTGACAACCAACCAGTGACACTCTCCAAGATCCAATTGATATCTACTTATAACACTTAAAGCATACGATATATTGGGTCTTGTATATAATATAGCATACATGATGTAAGAAACCAAACTCTTTGATTGTCTTGTTAAATCAGATATTCCAACTCCTAGATGCTTGCTTCAATCTATAAATAAATTTCTGAAGCTTGCATACCTTTTTGTCATCTTTAGATATGAAGCCCTTAGGTTGTATCATATACATATCCTCAACTAGGTTTCCATTCAGGAAAGTCGTCTTCACGTCTATTTGTCATATTTCATAATCATAATGTGCAGTAATGGCTAGGAGTCTTCTAATGGATTTAAGCATGGCTACGAGGCTAAATGTCTCGTCATAATCAACTCCTTGTCTTTGACGATAACCTTTAGCAAATAGCCTCGTTTTATAGGTAATCACGTTACCATCCATGTCGATCTTCTTGAAAATCTACTTGCACCCTATAGATTTTAGCCCTTTAGGTGGGTCAACCAAAGTCCATACTTGATTTTCGAACTTGGAATCTAGTTCAGACTTCATGGCTTAAAACCATTTTTGAGATTTTAAACTCTTTAGACCCTCTTCATAGGTTGTAAGTTCATTATCCTCTATGAGCAATACGTCATTTTGTTCACTTATGAGAAATCCATATCTTTTTGGAACATTACAGATCCTACTTGACGTATGAATATTTTGTGTGTCAAAAGGTTCAACTGTTGTCTCATCTTTGTGAACAATAATCTTGGGTTCAGGCAATTGATCCACATCTGTTTAAGCATCATGAACTTCATCAAGTTTAGCTTTGCTCCTATTGTCTTCTCTTAGAAGAAATTCTTTCTCTAAAGGGACAACATGCTTTGAGACAAACACCTTTTGCTATAAATCATTATATAGCCCATATCCAATTGTTTCTTTAGTATATCCTATAAACATACATTTATCAGATTTCGCTTCAAGCTTGTTTGATTGAATCCACTTCATATAAGTCGAACACCCCAGACTTTCATATGAGAAAGATAAGATTTTTTGTTAGTCCATATCTCGTATAGAGTAATATCAAATGCTTTTGAAGGGATTATGTTTATCACATATATAGCAGTCTCAAGTGCATGACTCCAAAAAGAATTCGGTAGATCTACTAAGCCCATTATTGACCTTACCATATCCAACACGGTTCAGTTTCTCCTTTCAGCCACACCATCATGTTACGGTATATAAGGTGGAGTCCATTAGGATATAATCCTATTATCCCTGAGATAAGTTAGAAACTCTTCGTTCAATTACTCATCACCTCGATGTAATCGAATTATCTTGATACTTGTATTGAGCTGTTTGTCTACTTCATGTCCAAATTGTTTGAACATTTCAAATGCTTCAGACTTGTATCTCATTAGATATACATACTTATATTGTGAATCTTCATCGATAAAAGCTAATGAAGTACATAAAACCACTTCTGGCATGAATGGATATCAGATCACATACATCAAAATGTATTAGGTCTTATAACCCATTCGCTCGTTCACTTTTTCCTTTAAAAGACAATTTAGTCATCTTACCTAACAAGCAAGATTCAGCTGTGTCATATGATTCATAATCAAATTACCCTAAGCTACCACTCCTATATAGCTTAGTCATGCGCCTCTCACTTATATGGCCAAGCCGATAATGCCATAAATAAGATAATTTTAAGTTATCTTGTTTTTGTCTTTTATTGTCATTGATATTTAAAATTGGATTGCACATATCTAATATGTAAAAACCATTACACCTTTGAATTGACGAGAGAGTTCTACAGTACCTTTCAATTTAACTCTTATGAGAAATTCGACGTGTTTACGAAAGGAATTGTACAATTTTGAGTGATGGGAAAAAGAATTCGCTTTGTCAGTGGCTGAGTGTAATGTAGCTATGAGATTTGTGTCAGCTATTGAAATTAAAAATGAAATGTTTATTAATTCTAGATGTGACTATTATGAGGACTTTAATGCATCGAAATTATGGAGTCAGTGGTCTGTTGATCCTAATCCCTATAATGTTAGTATTTCTAAGAGTTCGTTTTTTTAGAAATCTTGTTTTTAAAATCATACATCGACTTATGGCATACAATTTTTTGGGTCGTAAAGATGCTACAGGGACATTGTCAAAAGTAGAATTCTATTTTTTGTGGTGTATAGATAGGCATATTCCTGTCAATTTGGGTTTTTGGTTTTTAACATAACTTCAATCGGTGTTAACAAAAAAATCTAAACCTTTGATTCTTGGTTCCTATATTATACAATTGGCCATTAATTTGGAATTTTTATATTTTGATCATACTGACATGAATGTGGCTTGTGGTATAGAACCTTTGGATTTAGATTGTTTGAACATGATGAGAATTGTGGATCTTAGTCGTGGCCACATAGCTTTCACCAATCTGGGTCTTACTACTTTTTCCACTATAAGATCAACAGTACAAAGTCGGGCTCCCCCAGCTGAAATAAGTAGCCACCAACAATCCCAAACAAATTTGGAGGATCGCTTTAGTCACCTCGAATGCAAAATGCACCGCTTGGAGTACAATGTGATGGCCTATTGGGAGTATGAAGGATTCCAATCTACACATCTGCTAACACCATGATTTCGGCTCTTCCAAATAGAGAAGCCTTCTTTATCCTTATCCTTTATATTTGCTTCTTTAATATTAAGGACAATGTTGATCTAGGTGTGGGGGTAGGAATTGGAGTTTTTGTTTTTGTGTGTGACTATTTTTTTTGGTTTTTGTGTGATTCTTGTCAATTTTTGCATGATTGTTGTGTGTAAAATCATCAAGCTTTGTCGTATTAGTTTGGATGAGATTGAGTGTTTGCATGAAATTAAATTGGACTAAGTGAGTCTTAAGTAAATCATGTTGATTGGTTGCAATAACTGATCTTGTAAACTTAGTCAAAATCTTGATGCTTGAGTGATGAGATAAATTGTGGAATTGAAGTGAATTATTGACTTAAACATGTGAGTGAATTTGAGTTTTAATGACGTTATTTTTATATCATTCTATTTCTTTGAATTGTGTGATGCTTCTTTAGTCATGTTTGCCTTCAAAACTTGCAATGAACTAGATTGAATTTGTTTGATTACATGGGACATAGAAATGATTAAGGTCTTCTTTGTTTTTAAACCCTTTTAGCTAAAAAATGACCCACCTAGTTATTTTCCCTTTGTAAACACTTTTGAGCCTTTTAACCTTGTTTTTCTTTTCAATCAATTACTTTACATTGAAACCCAAAAACCCCATTAGCCTTACCCTATCACAAGTTGAATGAAGCATTGAGTAATTTAGAACTTTTATTCTATATTGTGTTCTAAGATGTTTTTATAGGTACGTTTACTTATGTGTTTATTAATTTATGTTTCTATTAATTTATTACTCTCCTTTCTTCTTAGCCAAGTTAAAAAAAGGGAAAAAGGAAAAGTAATCAGCAAGCAAGAAAAAAGAAGAAGAAAAAGAATAAAGCATAATAACATTAGTTAGTATGAGTAGTTGTAGTCCTTTTTATCATGTGATTATCTTAGAATTTTAATTTGAATGTCCCTTTTGCTTGATACTTTGTGAATGCTTGTGATTAACCCGTTACCATTTTACCTTATCTTTGAAACTAGCCCCATTACAACCCATAATAAAGCCCTTATGATTTATAAGCTCATGCAATCCAAATGAATGATAACTGGTTAATTTGCAAGCCTATTATAGTGTAATATGTTAGAGAGAGACTTGAGTGAAACACTTTGACCTTAAACACTTAAGCGTAAGAGAGAAATCTGTTAGAAGAATTTACTTTGGTTCATACTTGCCTTTTGAACAAAGATGTCTTATCTTGACTTTGTGTATTTGTATCGGTGAAAAGTGATTATGATGTATGCTGCAACCAAAGTCTTACTGGCCCAAGTTAATGAATTGTGTGCACTTAATAATTTTATGAAGGATGAATTGATAGAGTGTAGTAGTTTGGCATGTTTGCTCGAGGGTGAGCAAAGGTTAGGTGTGGGGGAATTCTTTAAGTTGTCATTTTGCATTCATTTGGTATATAAATCTCTCACATGTGTTGAAATTATTATTCAAAATTAATGGATTTATCTCTTAATTGTTCTCAAATGATTTTCAACACTGAAGAGATTAAATTGAATTATAAAGATGCAAAGAAAACAAAAAAAATTCTAGACTAGCAAAAAAATCATTGACTAAATGTGGGTACGTGCAAGGATGGAAATCATATGCAGAATTTGTTTTCAAATTCAAATCTGATTCGTTTGAGATTTTCAAAATCTTGGAAGATTCGATTGTTGGAGATTTGCAACCGGAATACGTGGTAGGTGTGATATGCAAAAGATGATGGAAAAGGAAGGAATCAAAAGGCATAAAGAGGAGAAAAACATAATATTCATGCGGCTTGGAAGATTAACATGGTTTTAGAATTTTTGTAGCTTTTCCATTTGTTGTAGTTTTACGTTCTGCATTTTCTACTAAGTATTTTCTAATTCTTTAGGAAAAAACCAGGGATGGAGACTATTTGTTTTGTTATTTCTTTGATTTTCACTTTTGTTATGAGTAGCCAAAAACCTTTTCTTGGTTGATGGGAGATGTTTCAATAAAGTTTGTTTTGTTGATGAACATTGAGTGTCTTTCAAATTAATTTTTTAATTGAACTGATTGATTTCTAGGTGTGCAACTAGGAATTGATTTGTTTAATAGCTAGATTAATGAAAATGACGTTCAGTTTTGTTAATCACAAGTGACAATTAGGATTTTCTTCTTTACGTTAGAGTCGAAAATTATAAGAAGATACTCATCTTGTTTAAATGCATGTCGTGCATGTGTTATCTTATTCATTGATTTCTTAGTTCTTAAAGTTATTATTCAATTGAACCTACGATCGTATTTAGGTTGTTGATTAATAAAAATCCTTAGAATATATAATTCTATTCATTTACACTTAAGAGAAAATATCCTTTAATGAATATTTATTGTTGAACTGAATTTTATATCAAGGATCCATTTTAGTGTGATAATATCGGCAACCCGAAACTAAGGTTTTTCTATTAAATTTTTAGATCCAATTACTTTAGTTAATTTTCGATTTTTGGCTTTCTTTTTTACATTGCCATGAACTTAAGCCAAACCCCCCCTTTTTATTTTGTTTTAGTTTTAAACTCGTAAACTCTTTACCGTTAAAATATCTCGTGGGAACGATACACAATTTTCACTACTACATTAATTTGTATTGATGAAAATTGGTTTCTTTTTGAATTTGGTTGTAGGTAACAGCAGTATCAAATTTTGGCGCCGTTGTCGGAGATTTTCTCAACAATATATGTATGTTACATCAGTAGACAAAATGACACAATTGTTATTTGATTAAGAGATCAAGAAGACAGCCAAAAGATTACGAAAACAGACAAAACAGCAGCAACAAACGTAGAAAATAGAACGGATGGCAGCAAATTGAACCCTTCGCGAACTAGCCACACCCATGGATGCTTAACAGTCCTACTGCATCAACTTTCTGAATTTAAGTGATAACAATACTTTTGAATTAAAATATAGGCTAATTCATTTATTACCTATTTTCAGGGCTTACCGAAAGAAGATTCGTACTAACACTTAAAGGAATTTGACATGGTTTGCATGGGAATGAAGTCGATGAATGTGACAGAAGAGCATATTAAGCTAAGAGTCTTTCTATTTTCCCTCAAGGATGATGCTCAAGATTGATTGTACTATTCATCCAGAGAAAACATGCAAACATGGGCTGTAATGAAGAGGCTTTTCTTTGAAAAATATTTTTCAGCATCAAGAGCGACCAATATTTGAAAGGAAATTTGCAAAATTTAATAACATACGGGAGAAACACTCTATGAGCATTGGGAAAGATTCAAAAAACTTTGCACTAGTTGTCCACATCACCAAATAATCGACTAGCTATTGATTCAATATTTCTACGAAGGTCTTTTGTTTTTGATAGGAGTATAATTGACGCTACAAGCGGTAGTGCCTTATTTGACAAAACACCGATAGCCGCAAGGGACTTAATTGCGAACATGGCTTCCAACAATCAACAATTCGAAATACGTACTAAGCATGGAACAAAAACCATGAATGAAGTGAATGTGACCATTTTGGAGAAAAGATTGGATGATCTTACTTCTTTGGTGCGACCTTACTTCTGCAAATGTCGATTTAGAATAAAATGATGATATGTTCAACTCCAATTTAATGATAAGAAAGTAGTCCAATTTAGCACTTATACATCTTCAATGTGCCTAATGATATGAAAGTTACCATTACTAAAATTTCATAAATCTATTGTGTGGTTTGTATCACATGCAAAATTTAGAATTTAAAGTAGAATAGACATGATTATGTTCTTGATGTATATAAATATAGTATTATCTATATTGGGCTATATTACTATTAATGGAAATGAATAAAAGTAAAATACTCTTGAAGACCTTTTAACAAATAGTTACGAAGCTTTGATGAGGGAAGCATTAAAGATCATTCGGAAGATGTAACCTATATATAAATAACAAAGTCAGAAGATAAATCATCTTCGAAACACAACCATAAACACAACCCATACATCAAATTCATAATTAAGAACTCACAATAAATACCTAAAGGTATAATTTAAACTTAGCACAACTTCGTTAATGAAAATAGAACAAAAGAACAATACTGTATAAGTTAAACTTAACACAACTTCGTTAATGAAAATAGAACAAAAGAACAATACTGATTCAGTTAATGATGGTTCTTCGATGGTGATGACCACAATATATAACCCAAACAAAAGAGAGGATTTTGAGAAATGTTGATAGTTTGAACAAGAATGGAGCTGCCTTTTATTGTGGTTGTCATTGAAAACCTAATACAAAATGGCATTTACAGCTTGAACAAGAATGGAGTAGCCTTTTATTGTGGTTGTCATTGAAAACCTAATACAAACTGAGAATGGAGTAGCCTTTTATTATGGTTGTCATTGAAAACTTGATACAAAATGACATTGTTTTTTTTAGGTAAATGATGTCGTTTCTTGTTTATTGTAGTTGTTTGGAAGTACTATTAATTAATTTGCTACGATATATTATATTTGGTCGACAAATGTTAGATATAGCGACTAATACATGGTTGGTCACGAAAGTGGTTTTCTGCGACTAAACTTACTTTATCGCAAAAACCATTGGGTGTTAATCAATTAAGAAAATTAAGAATGTAAAGAAAATGTTTGAGTTTTGGTAACGTAGAGTATAATTCAGTAGCGAATTGGAGTGATAGGCGATGATAGTTTTGACCGTCGGAAAAAGGTAAAAGGTTTAGTATTGACGATAACTTATCAATTTGGTAGAAAATATTGTACAATTTGTGATGCTATTTTATTTTCGTAGCAAAAGTTTTACATTTGGCGACAAAATGTAGATTCGTTGTCAAACGTATCGAATGAGAAAATTTTCACAAACGATGTCATCCTACTGTTTGTTTAAACACAGATGCTTGCTCCCTCTCTTTTTTCCTCCTCGAAGACTAATGCTTCCTTCTCTCCTTCGTTTTTTCAAAATCAACGTCTTCTCCGTGCCCCATCTTCTCCTCTATCTTGGACGACAACAAAGAATCTTCTCTGTGCGCTTGCTCTCTTCATTTGGTGAGTACTATTGATTGGATTTTTATACATGTCATTGAAGTCGATATTGGTCCAATGGTCTTATATTATGTTTTGAGTTTGCTGTCGACTTGTTTGCATTTATTGATGATGATAATGGTTGAGTGGAGCAGAAGTTCTGTTATTGTTGTTGAAGGAAGGGAAAAAACCATTTTTTTGTGCTCTTTAGTTGAAAATTACTTGCCCATAAGGTATTTGACAAAAGTCCTCATAGTGTTTTAAGTTTGTGATGTTGGAGAACCAAGGTTCAGTTATGTTAAAAATTAAATTATAATCTTATATTTTCTGTTATGTTAAAAACCAAGTTTGGAACCTAGGTAATGGAAAAGGCAAAAGAGATAAGAGGGACACAATCACACATGGTGAAGACACCCGAACATTAACCAAAAACTTTGAATTTAAAGGTTGAAAAGTTTCGGCCAATTTATAGCAACCTATTCTTGGGTTTGGAAAGTGAAATGCGGTAAGGGAAAGTATCAATACTCAATAGTGATTTGCTTGATTGATTGGTTCTTGATTTCTGGTTTAATAGGATTAGAAAGGTAAGTTTATGCATCTATTGAACGTTCTTCTTTTATTAAAATATTTATTCATATATTTATAATTAGAAAGAAAAATGAGTACATCATTGAATAAAAATTTCTTGTATTAAAAAATTTGATTAATGTTTTCAATAGTTAAATAATTACTTATTCGTATATTGTATACTATAGGTTAAAATGATTGTTTCGTATATGACAAATCTCTTCACTTTTAAAATACTCTATCAAATTCTTCAACATCCTTTTTATGATTTAATTATGCTTTTATAGTATTATAAAGAAGAAATTTTGTATTTAGTTGGTGATTATGTATAGGGTTTTTTTACAGATGTTGTCTTCCTCTATTTGATTGGAGCCAAAACTGAAGAATTTATGTAGCATCTTTAGGTACATTCGACAAAAGAGCTCTTTTTGTATTTTGTTGGCAATTGAGTAGGACTAGTTGAATATACCTAAAAACTAGTCATTATAATGATTGAGGCTTATGGAACTAGCAACTATTTAAAGTGGTTGTAGGATTAATTGTTCAAGTTTCTCCTTCTTAGTGGTTTGTAGTTGTTCGTCGATTTACGTAACTCGTCCAACCTAGTTACAAAATCATTTGGACAAAAAATTGCAACTGTTGTTAATGTAAATTAGTAGTAACCATTATTGTTAATGCGAATTAGTAGTAATCACCTTAGGTCTTGGGTATGGCCCTAAGCTTGCTACTACATCTTCATCACGACTAACATATTTCATGACGCTTCAAGAGGAGAACTAGTCACTAGAGACTAAGTTACAGTGTACAGAAAAGAAGTTAAATCGTAATGTAAAAAAAGTCAACAAGCTTAAAAAGATGGTCAAACAATTACTTAGCCCAAACTATGTTAGTAGTAGTGACGACGAGGAGCCTTAGTTTGTTTATAAATTTTGTATAAATTCTGTAATTAACCTGAAATTATTTTTTTATAAAATGCATTCCATGTTTAATGTTTATTGTATTTCTTTTTATTATTATTTAAAAAAATTTTCACCAAAATTAATTATAAATTGTAACAATTTTATATTTCAATTTGTCTTAAAATTTGTAATAAAATTAACATTTAAAAATAAATGTTTGTCACAAAAAAGTATTAGCTACTAAAACAAATTCATCACAAAACGTTATTCCCTACGTTTTGAAGAACGTCTCTAAAAATATTTACCTATAACAAACAATTAGTAGCTAAAGTTATTTTGCTACAAAAACAAAATTGTAGGTAAAAATAATTACGTACGACTACGGTTTCATAGGTAAAAACTTTTCTCTACGAAACATATATGTCACAAATTCTTGTGTATGACGTTTTTAGTTCTTGTTGGTTATATGTTATATTAATGAATATATTATATATTCAAAACCTTTCTGCAACGATTTCACGAAGACGTCATAGATATTGTTTTGCTACCCGGATTTGGCAACCATCAGGGCGACGATTGTTTTTCGATGCAAATTATTATTTGACACGATTTCTTAATATTTCGCTACGATTGAATTTGTCACTAACAAGCTTATTTGTTGTAGTGATAACAGAAAATTCTTTTTTGATTAACTATTTCTATTATCAAATAAAGCACTATCATGGAAGAGCCTTAAATAATCCATCATTGCTTCATTCACTGTAAAACTAAAGTTTGTAACATGTTTGAAAGCCACAATTCATACAATATAGTTGTAAAATTTTATTTCAGGACCTAAGGTTGTCAATCCTATTACCAAGCTATTAAAATTTTATTGTGATAAATTAATTTTTCCTTCAAGAATGACAAATATCCAAAAAGTTCCAAACATATAAAATTATTTTTAATGAGCGCATTAAAAAGTATCAAAAGAGAGAAAACAATTTAATTATTTGAAATGTTTGTTATATATCGACTTCATCAAATGCTTTACGTATGCGTTGCATGTTATATATTATACAAAGATTCCGCAATTACTGCTTCGCTCATATAAAATTAATTCTTACACACCTCACATAGCAGCGGCCGTTTCTGATCACGAGCTTAGAAAGTGAAATGAGCAGAAATGTGAACATATAGCAAAAGTTGAACATAGTGTTTAAGCTATGTCCCTTTGAAACAGACAAATTGAATAAAGAACATTCAAGCAAGCATGATTTAAGGGAATATTAATGTTATCGATCTTCCAGGAATATATTGAGCATTATAACGAGTGAACAAAATGGTGTTCTTGTTATTCCTCCTCAGACCTCATCAACCTACCTTTATGGTAGGATTTTGAGTATCTATTCCACTGCTTGAGGAGGATAGAATAAGAACATCGATCTCGACAACCATATGCTCTGAATTATTATTCAGAAAATGGTGCATGATTGCAGTTGACCGTTCTTGTGCTTACGTGCTGATAAAAGATACTGCACATGTTCACATCTCTGGACATAATCCTTCAACCTTCTTTCCTGCCTTGTGGCTTCGGGAATTATGATGGTGAATAAGAAATGATATGATGTTAACGGGTCATACGACGCCCGCTTGTGCTTTAAAAACTTTTGAGCTGGTCAATAATTCATGATTTCCTTGTAGATCTCCTCGTTAATAATTTAGCATATGTCCTTGTTCTTTGATTGCCGCCCTCTTAATTATTTTGTTTTGTTTTTCAACTTTAAGATAACCTTGGAATTTCTTATCACGAATATTTTATCACTACTTTAATACCAACTATTGTTGTAGTTGAACAAAATTGAAGGAGAATTATGCTTGTTCTTCCTTTTTCAATAATGAGGTATCGTGAAACAAGCTAGAGATGATGAGGCTTTAGGGTTGGGCTTCAAAGAGAAAACAGCTCAGTCAGGGAGAGGATATCAACTTAGTATTATCAACATTGCAGCAGCCAGAACTGACCAAATCAATACAAGTGAAATTATGGATGATTTCGGACAAAGTCATTTGTTTGGAGAAACTGTAAAGTCTCTCTCAAATTTAGTTGGACGACAGCAATACTAGATTACTCGTGTGTTGACCGTTGAAATTAAGTGAATTTGGTTCAAAGTTTACCGGGTCATTTATGGTGATTGCTCATATTTAGTTTTGAGTTTTGCATTCAATTATTCGTTACCCTCTTTATAAGTAGTAGGATTATGAATAAATTCAGAAAATTTGCAAAGTCTTTCTTTGATATTTTACGAAGTTACTATTTTCGTGACTCAAAGAGTTCCTTTGTAACTGTATCAGTTGATCAAAAGTTCGCTCTCAAAAACAAAAATTGAAGTGTTTCCTAACCTGGGAACTCCATTATCGCCAGACAGATTTAGAACTGGATTCTCAAGCAGCGGTTAGCCTCATTACATCTACTGGGAGGATAATTGGTGTGTCGATTGGCTAGCCAATTTTGCTGTAGGTTGTGACTTAGGACTTACCACTTTTGTTAACTCCCCCCTCTCCTTGGTGTCTTCCCATCCTTCTCAAGGACAGATTTGGGATTAGCTTTCTTAGACTAATTTTGTAGTTGTACTGTGTTTTTTGGATTAATAAAAAAAAAAGATGTGTTTAAATAAATAGCTCTAAACTACAAGAAAGATGGCTTTCCATTCAACTAGTCACGGTCAAAGTTATGTCGGATGATCTAACTTGAAAACCTGGAATTGATGTATCAATAATTCTCCTCTTTGAACGCGTACGTGAACCAGTTTCAGATAGAAATACGTAGAGTAAGGTGTGTGAATGTTTCAATTTAGTGGAAGTTATAAACACTGATGTAGAAATTTACTTGCTCGACAAATTTGAAACCTGTCCCTTTCATATTTCATGATATGATCATTATGCCACTGCAAATAATTACGTTGTAAAGCATCAACTTCAAGTGCCAAGTTCCATGATTAGAAAATTAAGTCACTTGGAGAGATTTGTCTTTATAGTTGTTGCGTGCCGCCCACTGCTTACTGTTCATGGATCCTAGTGCAAAAGAAGCTCAAAAAAGAAAGGGTTCGGTTTCATGGACGGGACAAGAGAATGAAACAAAACTATGCTACTGAAAGACAACGTTTTGATTACATCATTATCCAATTTCATACTATAGATTGCGATATTTTCTGCGTTTTCTTTTTTCCTAGAGGAACAATTTGGGTGCTCTTCAAGTTGTAAAGAATTTTACTTATATGGAGAAGTTACCTCTTATGTAACAGTAGATAATATATTTTAATTTTAATTTTATTCATTTTAAAGGTAAGTCTTTTGGTTTTATTTTTACAGTTTAACGTCACTAACCAAGAAAATAATAAGACAAAAAATTGAAATTAATATGTTTTTATATGATAACATAGCTCACCTATCTTAACTATTTGTATCTTCAGTTCTTATATTTCACAATGATAATTTATAATCTTTAAAATAATTTATAATTTATAATCTTAATTTCATAATAAACTTTATACAAGTATATAAGAGGAATGTACCCAAATAATTAATCAATAAAAAATAACTTCAATTTCTCTAATATTCAAAACTTCTTCAATAAAATGACCTTGTTGAATAAAAAATACGTAACATTAGTGAAACTGGCCTCACACTTTTAATTTACGCCTCACTTTCTAAATCCTTTTAGCTTGAAACATTTTCCACAATTATCTTTCTCATCAATCTTTACCTACTCTTAGTCTTCATTATAAATATCCACATAAAATGTTTTTCAACACCAAATCAAACCATATTTTTCTTTGTGCTTTTAGTTGTGCATGTTTTCCTTTTTTAACCTCTACTCAACCTGATAAACTATCACCCAGGTATATTCTCTATATCTTTCTTGGCTATTTTTCTCAGTACAAAGTTTATTATTGTTATGATCCCCCTACTTCTAAAATTTATGTTTCTTGACATGTTCGGTTCCTTGAACATGTCTTCCATTTGTCAATCCTCCCGCCATCTATTCTTCTTCTTCTCCACCCTCTCATATTTCTCTACCTTTACCATTACCTCCACCATCTTCCCCTCCATTAACTGCACACTATTTAACCTTGTTCTACCAACCAACCTCTCTTCCTACTATTCATCCCATGACCACATATACCCGTGATAACACTTGCACTCCTTGTACTTTTCCTGACTAAGTTACTTACTCCATATTTACAGAAAACTCTTTTGTTTCCAATCTCACATCCTTTACTCAAGTTAACAAACTTCCCCATTGGAACTAAGTAATGCTTGATAAATTCAACCCTTTTCTTCACAATTAAACATGGACTATTGTTTCTCCTCCTCCAAACACAAACATTGTAGTTGTAAATGGTTGTTTCACACTAAACGTTATCCTCATAGCACTATTGACTATTATAAAGCTCACTTTATTGTCAAAAGTTATCATCAAACTCTTGGTGTTGATGACACTGCTATTTTTAGTCTTGTAGTTAAACCTGCCAGGCTGCCACCATTCATATCATCCTTTCCTTAGTTGTTTTCAATAACTGGACTATTTGCGAACTTGATGTTAATAATGTCTTCCTTTCTGTTTTTCTCTTTGAACGAGTTTATATGTTTCAACCTCGCAATTTCACATATCCACACCACCACCATCACCTCTATAGGATTCACAAAGTCTTATATGGATTAAACCAAGTCTTTGGTGCTTAGTTTCACCAATTGAGTTGAAAATTTCTCGCACTCAATTTCTTTTCCTCCAAATATGACACCTCTCTTTTCATTCACAAACCTCATCTTCATTACCTTCCTCTTGGTTTATGAAGATGATATTCTAATCACTAGATCTTCTCCTTCTTTCATTTTCACCATCATTCATAGTCTCAACTCTTGCTTCTCCATCCAAGACTTATGTCTAATACATCATTTTCTTGGAATCAAAATCAAACATAGTTCCAATTGTCTTTTACTTACTTAAACTCAAAGATCTTCTTCTCTGAAGAGCTTTTCACAAAACCAAACCTACACCTACACCTATCACTCTCACTCCCCCATTTTGCAAAAATTGTGGCACATCTCTTCCTAAGCCTACTAAATATCAAAGTACTGTTAGTGCTCTTCTATATCTTTGCCTGACTGGCCCTGATATTCAGTTTGTTATCAATAAAGTCTCTTAGTTTTTACATTGCCCTACTGACATCCACTGAACTGTGGTCAAATAAATTTTGCAATATCTACATTATGCTTCCTCTCATGGTATTCGTTTCATAAAATCCACTACTCGTTCCTTACAAGCCTATTATGATGTTGGTTGGGCCTAGTGTCTTAATGATTGCCATTTTACTTTTGAATATTGTATCTTTATTAGTATTAGAGTGTCAAGAAACAACCAACAGTTGCAAGATCTAGCACTAGAGTTGAATATCGAAGCATTGCTCTTGCCTTTGTTGAACTTTGTTGAATTTCATCTCTTCCTGGAGAATTTTGCCTATCTCACCTTATGTTGACTCTATTGTGTGAGGAGCTATCTTTCTTGCTTTAGACTTAGTATCTCATACTCGTATCAAACACATTAAAATTGATATTCACTTTGTTCGATAATTATTTGTTCGTAAGGCCACTAGCATCAAATATGTTACACCTTTGGATCAAATTGCTAATGTAATGACTAAAGCTTTGTCTTCTTCAATATTTCATTGACTTCAGGACAAGCTTACATTCTGGTTTGATCGTGCATTTGAGAGAAGTTGATAACATGTCTCATCTAATTCTATCTTAACTATTCGTATGTAATTTTATCTTCATTCTTTATATTTCACAAGGATAATTTGTAATCTTTTTGTTATTATTTTAGTTTCATGTTTATCATATTCACTTTATACATGCACATAAGATTAATGAACCTAAGCAATTAATCAATGAAAAACAACTTCGATTTCTCAAAAGTCCAAAACTTCTTCATTATAGAAAAATTTAATCGCTCTACTATTTATCGAATACCTAGTGCATATATATGTAATTATTCCAAGTTTTGGCAAGTGTCACAATTTTGCATCCCATTCATATTAGGGGCAAAAGTTTGGACAAATTTCAAAAGTAAATTTTAGAAATATGTGGATTAATATAATCGCAACTTTAATTCCATATGCATGATCATTAATCAAATTGTCTAATGTATGTTTAATAACCATAATGGGATGGTTAATAATTTACTAATTACATTTGAGACACATGGTAATACGTTAATAACTATATGTTGGCCATTAATTATAATTCATAATATCCTTGAAATGACACAATTACCCTTTTTCTACCCCTTAGGGTAGAATATGTTATAAGATGTAACATATGGTGAGATTGTGTATATATGATGTGTTGGGTATGAAAGATAGGATATTGGATCTTCTATCATTAGCTCTCTGTTGCACAAAGTGTTCTTGCTGTTTTGATATGTTGTGGTAAAAGATGGAGAGAATCCACCAAGACTCTATATCAAACATTTGAGGTATGTCTTTCTCATTGTGTTATTGTGGTCTAAATAAAATGAGATCTTGGTTTAGTGATGTTGATGAATATACCGATGAATATAACAATTGGTATTAGAGCTTGGTTATTTGATTTTAGGGTTGTTTTTGATATAAACTCATATTTTTTTTCAAATTGGTTTTTTGACAAAATGACTTCGTAATGATGCATTAAAGGTGGAGAAACCGTTGTTAGTTGTTGTTGTTATCTTTTACCTTTGTTTTGAGCAAAGAATCACAATTTTTTGGGTGAGATTTTGAAAGGTTTTGTGTTTTATTCCATGGTCGAAATGGTTTTGATGTTTTCAAATTTTGGAGTATTTTTTGCTAAAATGGAAGAAAACGCCTCCAACATTGTCAAAAATTAAGGTTGGGAGAGGAGTAGCAGGTGGGTCAAACCCGCGCACCCACGAGTCAACCCGCCGACCTAGATGGAGGTTAAAGACAACGCCTATGGTGTCGTCTGGTCTATAGGTCGACCCGTCAACCTGTTCTAAGTCTTACTGACCCTGATACATTTTCCTTCTTATTTTTTATTTATTTTTATTTTTAAAATATTTTGCACAATACGCATGGGGGTGCGTGCAAGGTCCTCTTTGGACCATTTTTTCATCTTTTTGCTACATTTTTATTCTTTTTTTCCATATAAATGCACAAGATTAATTAGTAATTTTTTTAATAATCCTAATTGTTCTATCTTATTGTGACATAAACATGATTATTTGTCGACAATAGTGAATATTTATTTTTACCTGTCATAAAATTGAGCATGCGAAACTATTTATGATGAAAATTTTTTTTAATATTGATGTATGTTTAAAATTTTAAGTTCTCCTATAAAATAATGTTCAGATCCATACGGGTAATTGATTATCCTGTTAATAATTACTACTTAGTAGGATACTTAATATGGTAAAGAAATTTAATTGAAATATTATGAACCATACAATTTTTCTATCTTTTCAATAGTATATTAATGATTTGATTGTAATATTTAATAAATTGTTCTTACTTGTGAATAAATTCCATATTTGTTTAAGGAACTCTAGCATGTATGATATAATTAATTTTGAGAAAAAGAGCATGAATTGCATAATTATGTTTTAACATGCATATCATAGTTATTGCTCTTGGTTCTCATTCAGCTTTAAACAATCTAAGAGTCTTTGTTATCTTGACGTTGAATTGAGCGAACCATAAGTAGTGGGTTGAATCTCTCATGATGAATTTGAATATCATGCGAATGGACTTGGCCTTGAGAATTGACCCACCACCTTAACCCGTTGATGATACTACTAAGAAGGAAAGGAAATCCTATGAGGAGTGGGAGTACTCTAACTGATGTTGTTTGATGATGATGAGGTACCATATGGATGAGTCCATTCGTAATAGTAATCCTAGCTTAATAATGCAAAGGATTTTCTTGATGCCATTAAGAAGAAATATATGAAGTTCTTAAAGAATGAGAAGAATGAGTACTTAAACATGCTTTATCACACCATTTATGATGGTACAAGTGACATTAGGGTTCACATTGAGAAGCTCATAGGTTGTTATCATAAGCTTAAGGCTATGGATATGGATCTTGGTGAGGATTACATAGTGTGGCTTATGATGGGGGCTCTTCCTTCTATATTTGATTCAATCAGATCAAGCTATAATGCTCAGAAAGAGCAATAGACCGTTGAGGAGATGACTGATATTCTTGCCACAAAAATTCTCAAAAGAGAAAGTTCACTTCTAATAGCTCAAGTGACCAAAAGCTTTTCAAGAAGAAAGTTGTTGGTCTTAAAGGAAGTGGACATGCAGGCTCATCTTCTATTAGTCAAAAGAATAAGTTTTTCAAAAAGAATTGCAACTTTTGTCACAGTTTTCGGCATAAGAAAGCTTATTATCGAAAACTCAAAGCTCACTTAGAGAAGAAAGGTAATTGTCTTGGGATGGTTTGTTTAGAATCCAATGTTATTGATATGCCTTTTAAATACTTGGTGGTTAGATACTGAATCAACAATTCACGTTACAAATTCCTTGCAGAAACTGACAAGTCGAAGAAGGTCGATTAGTTCTGAGCAACATGTGTACATGGGAGATGATATCAAAGTCAAAGTTGAATTTTTTGGGACAGTTAGACTACAGTTGAATACAAGAAATCTTTTGGTGTTACATGATATTACTTTTTTACCCTCTATTAGTAGAAGTTTGATTTTTGTATCCATTTTAGATAGACTAGGTTATAGTCTTCTTTTTGGAACAGGAAAACTGATTTTGTATCGTGACTCTCTTTTGGAGAGAAATGGAATTTTATGTGAAAATTTATACAAACTTGAGTTTAATGATGTTGTTACAATTGCTTCTTCCTTTTCTCTTAATACTGTTATTAGTTCCAAATGTATGAGGTTAGATTTGAGATCTTCTATGTTATGGCACAAACGTTTAGGCCATATTTTTATAGACAGAATGGAGAGGTTGGTAAAAGATGGTATACTTCAGGATCTTGATTTTTCAGATTTCACTGCCTGTGTTGATTGTATTAAAGGAAAGTTGACTGCCAAGATTAGAAAAAGCAAAATAGACAAGAACTCAAAATTGTTGGAGTTGATTCATACTAATATATGTGGACCATTTATCCACTTGCTATGGGTGGTTATAAATAATTCATCACTTTTATTGATGATTTTTCAAGTATGGTCATGTGGAGCTCATTCATGAAAAATATGAATCTTTAGAGGCAATTAAGATTTTCAAGACAAATGATGAGTTTCAAAAGGGGAAGAAAATTAAGGTGGTTAATTCTGACAGAGATGGAGAGTATTATGAATGTTATGATGAGAGTGGAAGGAATCTAGGACCTTTTGCTAGATACTTGCAAGAATGTGGTATTGAAGCAAAATATACAATGCCAGGAGCACCTCAACAGAACAAAATCGTTGAAAGAAGCAACCACACATTTTTTGATATGTTATGGTGTATGTTGATTCATTCTAGTTTGCCTAAATTTTTGTGGGGTGAGGTGTTAAAGACAACTACTTATATCTTGAATCAAGCACCTAGCAAATCAGTGCTCATTTTTCATGGTTGGGGATGCAAAGCAAAAATGAGCCCTATAATCTACAATCTAGGAAGCTTGATTCGAAAATTATTAGTGGCTACTTTGTAGGCCACATCATTGGATCAAGGAGTTTTAGATTCTATTACCCATCTCATACGACCATAATTATAGAATCAGATAGAGCTTTCTATTTTGAAGATGAATTTGGTTCAAGTCAAGTCAAGATAAGTTGTATTCAGAGAAGAACGCATTCTAATCCCTGTACCCATCACTTCCACTGCAACTGATGACCCTATGATTGAACAGATTCCAATAAAATCTCACAATGAACCTCAAAATCAAGCACAGGACTAAGTCACTAATACTGGAGATGATGAAATTGTTGTCAAGAGATCACAAAGAACACGTAGACCTGTCATTCCTGATGACTATATTGTCCATTTGCAGGAACATGAGTTCGATGTGGGAGATAATACTGAACCAGTCAGTTTTCAAGAAGCCATGAATAATGGATGAATGTAATGAAAGATGAGTTGAGTTTCATGTCACAAAATAGAGTTTAGGAGTTGGTTAAAATACCTAACGGTTGCAAACCCATTGGGTGCAAGTAGGTTACAATCAAACATGACTCGAGTTGACAAGTAGAAAGGTATAAGGCTAAACTTGTAACTAAAGGCTATAGCTAGAGAGAAGGGATTGATTTCAAAGAAACCTTCTCAATAATTTGCACCAAAGGTTCACTGCGAATCATTATGGCTATAGTTGTCCATTTTGACTTGGAATTCAATCAAATGGATGTGAGGACTGCTTTTTGAATGGAGATCTGTATGAAGATGTTTATATGACTCAACTAGTTGGTTTCGAGATAACTGATAAAGAACACATGATTTACAAGCTCAAGAAGTCTATCTATGGGTTAAAAAAACATCAAGGCAGTGGTATCTTAAGTTTGATATGGTTGTCACTAAAAATTGCTTTAAGGAAAATATAGTTGATCAATGTATATATATGAAGTTTAGTGGGAGTAGTTTTATTTCTTTGGTATTGTATGTTGATGACATTCTACCTGCTTCTAATGATACTAATCTGTTATTTAAGATAAAACAACTGTTATTTATTCATGTTAATATGAAGGATCTTAGTGAGGACTCTTATGTACTTAAAATTTAGATTGTCCAAAATAGAGATAACGAGATTTTTCGATTGTCTCAAAAGACTTACATTGATCAGATCTTGAAAAGATTTGATTTGCATTCTTGTTCTTCTTGAAAGACACCAATAGTGAAGGGTGACAAGTTCTCAAAGACCCAATGTCTATAAAATGATAAAGAGAGAAATGAAATGAAAGTTGTTCCTTATGCATCACTTGTAGGCAGCCCGATGTATGCTCAAGTATGCACACACCCTGATATTGCTTTTGTTATAAGCGTGTTGGATAGATACTTGAGTGATCCTGGACTTAACCTTGGAAAGTGGCTAAGAAGGTCATGAGGTATCTTTAGGGCATCAAGGATCATATGTTGACTTATCGACGAACTGACACTCTTTATATAGTTGGGTTCAATGACGCTGATTATGCAAGATGTGTGGATAATAAAAAATCCACTTTAGGCTACATTTTATGACGGCTGGAGGAGCGGTATTGTGGAAAAGTGTCAAACAGACACTCACAGCATCCTCTACCATGAAGGCAGAGTATATGACGTGCTATGAGGCAGCTTGTCAAGCAATATGTCTGTGGAATTTTATTTCAGCATTAGATATTGTAGACTTTAGTTTGAGTCCGTTAAAATTGTATTGTGATAACTCCGCAACTGTAGCTTTCTCTAAAAACACTAGAAGTACTTCCTACTCAAAACATATTGATATAAAATACTATTTTGTTAAAGAGAAATTCGCCGAATCCCTCATAATTGTTGAGTATATGCCTACAGCTAACATGTTAGTAGATCTACTTACAAAAGGTTTACCTACATACGTGTTTGCAAAACACGTCTCACGTATGAAATTGTTAGGAGCCTAGCTTGATAAGATTAATTGGAGTTTGTTATTTTATATTTAACATGTTAGTACTTTGTTCAAATTGCTTATGAATTTTATATATGAAACATGCATAATGATGTTTGCAGTCATGTCTTGTTAATATTGACATATATATGTTGAAGTATATATGTAGTTTGACGAAATGATAGGTATAGAAAGAGGCAAATACAAAGTCTCAGTTGTTGTACCACATGCATGTTGTTTTAGTGGTTATTGTGGTATTTGAACATCTCCAAGACCAATTGGATGATGGAGATTGGTATGGTGATTTGATTATATTGTTCAAGTAGGAAAATGTTAGAAATATGTGGACTAATATAATCGCAACATTAATTCCATATGCATGGCCATTAATCGAATTGCCTTATGTATGTCTAATAACCATAATGAAATGTTAATAATTTTCTAATTGCATTTGAGTCACATGGTAGTACCCTAATAATTATATGTTGACCCATTAAACTATAGTTCATAATATTTTTGAAATTACACAATTATCCCTTTTTATTCCCTTTAGGGTAGAACATGTTATAAGATGTAACATATAGTAAAATTGTGTATATATGATATGTTGGGTGTGAAAGATAGGATATTGGGTCTTTTACTATTAGCTCTTTATTGCCAAAGTGTCCTTGTTGTTTTGATAGGTTGTGGCAAAAGATAGAGAGAATCCACCAAAACTCTATACCAAGCATTGGAGGTATATCTTTCTCCTTATGTTGTTATGCTCTATAAATAAATTGAGATCTTGGGTTAGTGATATTAATGAATGCATAAGTGAAAATAGCAGTAAAATTATTTAAATGAGAATTTATAAAAAAAGTTTAGATAATTGCTATAATACCTAGTTTAGATAACACGTTTGTATACTTGTCAGGACCCAAAATGGGACTTGACATGTTTGATAAAATGATGTGTGCTTTTCTTCTTTTTCTAATCCTTGAATTCCTTATGGCCATTTCGTCTCACCTTATTTTACTGTTCTAATATTGAGAATATATCTTCCAAAGCGAACGTGAACCTCAACTTTGGTCATCCCTCCATAATTGTCAACTTACATTAATTTTCCCGGAACTTAAGGGGAAAGAGACCCTACAGCCTGACCTAGTATTTTTGCCCGTAACATACTCTTAACTCTTTAGTCTTTACTACGACCAGTCCCTTCATTTCAAAGGTCAACATGTTTTTCAATGGTGGTGACATTGTTTTCTTTTATGGGATTTCACCAAATCCCATGTCCTATGATCATGGGTTGCTGTCCAAATTATGGAGCGGCTGCTCGTCAACTTAGTGGCACCAATTATATATGTTCCTGTACCAAAAGGGCAAAGATCCACATAACCCCGATACAGACTTTGATTGAAAATCATTGATTGCCAAGCCATGATTATCGTGATCATGTCCATGTGAGTTTAGACATGTATACAGTTCCAACCATGTCCCTCCATCACCATTAACATCACCATGACTGCAACCAATACCAACCGCATGTCCATCACGTATACGGACCTTTGGACTCAAAAAGTGGAACGCTTATTTTAGACACCCCCATATTTCGGCCTGATATTGTGTGAAGGAAGTAAATTACGGTTTGATTCCAGCCAGTTTTTCGAAAAGACGGCCCAGTGTTCGATGCACACAAGGAATCACCACATTAGATGAGCTCCCACACTGTCACTGTCGAGACTCGAACCCGAAATCTTGGATTCACTTTCTTTCCTAATGACCAACTGGGCTACCCGTGTATGTATATATATATATAAAGAAGTTAAAGATTTGATTCATGATAAAAATCAATTATTGATTAACTAAAACAGAAAATATTAAAATCTATAAACAGTTGAGTTTATCATTTAATTATAAATAATTAATTCATCAAATAATTTATTTAAAATACGTAAAATTAAAATTTATTAACTGAGCACGGAGGGATCGTCATGTCCTGCTCCTGGATGCGTAGTTAAATTGGTTGGTACAGTAAAGGGACCCTGTTGCCTTAACTTTGTGCCACAGCAGACCATCTGGAACAGATTTGCCCCTAACCCCTATCCATTCAGCTAGTCAATTCTAGGGTAGACATTACCACACACCAAGAACCTTGTGCCTCTGCTCATCATGTGGGTCCGCTTGTGAGGGTTTCTGTTCTGAGTAAGTCACTGTTTTGTGGGGATGGCTGGATTTCACATTTTCGCTAGTTCCAAACGCAAGCAATGATGCTTTTGCTTTGTAATGTGAAAGCTGCCGCCAACAAGATTAAGGAAGTGATAGGCAAATATCTTGTCAGCTGTTTATTAGTTTATTAGTTAAATTTTAATTTTTTATTATTTTAAAATTCTATTGATAAATTTAATAAATAATTTATTTATTAACTTATTTAATCTTGATTTTAAAAACTTAATTTTTAGAGTTAGTTGTTTGTCTAATAACAATACTGTCTTTTATTTTACTCTCTACTTTTATTCTGTCAGTAAAATTTAGAAAAATATAATAAAGATGTTAATTAAACTTTTTAATTTTATAATATTAGTTTATATT
>JANTNU010000235.1:4318891-4331864 GCA_024752395.1 Erythroxylum havanense | reverse complement strand
TAAAGATGTTAATTAAACTTTTTAATTTTATAATATTAGTTTATATTGAAAAATATTATAATATTAAATTTTTGAACATAAAGAATTTTATAAAATTAATATTTTTAATATATAATTATTATATATATTGTATCTATATCATATTATAATTATAGATATTTTAAATTTATTAAATAATAGAATTTATACATATCATATAAAAATACTGATAGGATGTAACTTGTTGTATCATTCATATTAATAGAAAAAAATATTAATATAATGTAATTTGCTGTATCATTCATATTAATAGAGAATTTAACATTAAATTATTATTATTATTATTATGTTTTTTATTAAACTTATAAATTTAATTTTTATAAAATTAAATATTCATATCTAAATTAATAGTCAATGAAATATTAACAAATATAATATTGATATTTTTATAATTTTTTAAATTACACCCTCATAAATTATTTTATATATTAATCAATAATACTAAATAGTTCAACTACCTTTACCTGTTGGTCAAATTTTAACTAATGTAATTCACTTTTGCGGGACAGGCTAACTCTTAGGAAAGAGAGCGAGTCCAGGTGGGACAGACAAGCTATAATGGAGCTTTACGCTTTACTGTTTAGTCGGTGCAGTTTTGTTTCTCACTCTAGACCTTGTGAAAAAAATCAAACCGATACATCATTATTTGCATCTGCTGTACACCCCCTTCCTGTCCAACTCCAAATGATTCTCGCAACTCCTTTTTCCCCTAAATTTAACCCTTTTTCAAGATAGGAATACTTTATTCACTTATTTACTTTACATCAATATGGCCCACTTTAGAAGAATAATGTTAACTCAATTACATTTTTTTAGTTTAATAAAATTTTGATCAAATTTCAAAGTTACATTCTTAAATTAGAAGAATTTTTTATCAGTTTAACTTTTGATCTAATTTTTAAAATATTGAAAAAAATGACTTTTACACGCGATAGTCTTAAAATGTAAATGTATTGTAACATTCTATATTCGAATCAAATTATAAAAGCAATTGTTCTTGTTGGAATATTGACAATAAGTGGTAATTAATTTAACCCTTTTTTTCTGATAATTTGCAAGACGATAATATTCTCCTTGCACTTTGTCAAGAGGTGCAAGGCATATTTCCGTAGCCTTGCTTCTAGAGATTTGAGATATTCATATTCCTACCAAAAGGTTTATACCTCGCTTTCTAGCGCCACCCTACCCTCCCAATCCCATACAAATATAAAAAGGGTCCTCCCCGCACGTGCCTTGTACTAATTTGTACACTTGCATACGTGTGATATTTTTAAAAGTACCACTCTCTATTGGTTGGTTGGTTTTGAAATTGGGACCAAAGTGTTCACTTTCCAAGAATTCAATTATTGGGTACGTTGATTTGGGCCAACAAAATACGTAAAATATATAATTAAAAAAAAAAGTGTCACGGACATATTCCAGACACGGCGAATTCGTCAACCACGACTTGTTGAGATGGAAAAAGATTGCACTAGATGGGTATCTATCTTTGTTTCTTTTTTTATTTAATATTTTTCACTTAAATTAACATTTAATTTATATATTTTCCGGGGTTTGAAAAAGTGATTAATCAATAAAAATAACAAGAAAATTAAAAGTCATACTTGGGGAATGGAACGTGGAAAAGAGGACAGATGCCAAGGGCAGCAACAGCTTCACTAATTGGAACATTAACCTTAAAAATAGGTATTCGTAAGGGAACATCCGCGGCTGACTCTAACAGGTGACAATGACCCAAAAACGTGGGTACCATAAAAATAACCTTTTAAAAAAAATCAGACAATAAGACAAAATAGAAAAAAGAAGAGAAAATAAGGTATGTCATATGTGTGAAACGAAGAAAAAAAGAGAGAGTATAATACATAATACGGCAATAAAGTAAAAGAAAGAAAACAAAACATCATAATTAAGGTGAAAGCTTATCCTAAATTCTCTGCTCCATCATTGCCAACTTCTACGCTCCATAATCATCAACCCCCCACGGAATCAAATGCCCCATCATCCCAAATCATTGGTGGGCCCTTTGTGTCTCACACGTAAGTCTCCTGTCAATGACACGTGCTCAGCCCCTTAAATAAAAGACTAAATTTTTAATTATTTTATAATTTTTTTAATATATACAATAATTAAATCAGATTAATTTAATATATGAAATATTTAATTTTGACCCATTAAAATAACCAAAAATAAAATAAAATTAATGTTGAGAAAGAGATTGGGGGTGGTGATGACATGAGAGGCACCAACTTGTGTTTTATTTGGTTGCATACATTTGTGTCACCTTTTTGTTGTATGGATGAGATTTGAATAATCAAAAGGGGAAATATTAGTTTAATGATATGCGCAATTATTCGCAGACATCCCATCATATAGTTTGAAGGAGTTGGGGAAGATGGCATTGGCATTGGCATGTAAATGGACAGGACCATATATTTTAATAATACACTATTCAATGTATTGATTAATGGACTGTGTCAAAGTCAAATGTGTATCTACCTGGAGTCTAAATTCGAAAACAGTGGCTGTGTCTTTTGCTTTTTGGTATACTGACAAAATAAGGGTTTGGAACTTTGGATAATACGCTCTTAAAGAAAGGGTGTGACTTGATGGTTAAGAGCGATGTTTGACTTTAATTAGATCCCAGGTTCAATTCCATACTAGCCCCTCTTGTAAAAGCTTGGAGCAGACAGGGTTTTACATGTAGATGGAGAACTAGTTGGGCCCTCAATGATGAGGTGTGCTCGCTTAGTCCGCCTATGAAGTGGTGTACCAGTTGAGCCCCTCAGAGAGGTGTACCCGTTTGGTCCGCTTACGGGTTTCCTCTAATCTAGAAAAAACTTTGGATAATACCCTTTTATTTTAATATAGTTTAGTATCCGTTGTCGTGATTAAGTTATCTGCGCACATTAGAAGTAAACTGACCAATCAAATTAATTAAAGTCGGATTATCTTATCTCTTACCAGGTTTATAGATCTTGTCTTTGTTTCGAGTTAGAAGTGACACTGACACAAATGGAGAATAGTGTAGATTGGTTAGGCATTGCGGTTTGGTACAAGTCCCTACCAATTAAAATTCATGCTTGCTTTTATAATACATATGTGTGTTTTGGTAACAAGAACACATTATTTGAGTTATTGACTTGCTCTTCCAAAGGCTAATGGCATATGCTTGGGGGAAAAGGAACTGAAGATTTTAATAATCTTTTTGTTATCAAAATTAAAAATAATTTTTTTACTTTTAAAAACTCCATAAAATTAAAAAAAATGAGCCACTTCAGCAGCGTAATCAAGTTAACCATCATGCCCTGCATGCCTTTTTCTTGATTCATCATGCCGCACGCTTGCCCACTAATAAATAAACTCCATAGATCGCTACAAGTATAGACACATAATGGCTGCTTTAGCCACCATAATTCTAGTTCTAAATTTGTATAATGATCTTGAAAGAGATATGATCAACAACCCAGATTTCAAACTTGTGGAGTTAATTAATATATAGCCTCCAAAACATGAAACTGGAGAAGGGTTATTTTATAATGAGAATTTACAGCCGTCAGTGGACTCTTATCGATAAAAACTGGTTTTTTGTAGTTGTTATAGTATAATTTATGTTCTAATTATTATGCGGGGTTATCGACTTATTGGTGACCTAACTTCTATTCAGCTTAGCCGACAAAGCATTATTGAAAGTGCTTGTACATGGCAAGTAGGTCCCGAAAACACTCCTCAGCGACTTTATAGTTCAGCAAAGATCCTGATTCTTGTTGATGAATCATATTCTGGCACCATAATAAGCTCTTTGAAAGTTGGGACTCATCATTTTTTTTTTCTTACTTGTCGTCAAATCCTCTGTGCTCATAACTCTGTATTAATTTTGTTCCATACGATCTTATCGATATATTTTTCGGAGTCCTATATATTTGTGTAGACAAGATCTTATGGAACGTAATTAGTATAGGATTATAGGTATAGAAGATCTGGTTCTATTATCTTGTACCAACTTTGGTCCTCAAATTTTTGTTTCTTACAAGCATAATAAACAAGAAAATTAAAAATCCTGTTAAGTTTTAGTATAATTCTTCAAAAGGGAACGGAAAAGATATTATTTCTTTGGTAATTTCTTAAAATTAGCTTGATTTTAGAGGTAAACTAGTTTAATTACACAAATCAACTTGAAGAGCATGTTTGATAGAATCTCTGTCAACTTAAGCACCTCAAATTCATAACAAGGGAAATAAAACCCACCCACCTCCTCCATTAATTAAATTTGGAGACATGTTTCGTTAAGCAATGAGACATGGTACGCCATCTACATCTATATATATATATATATACACACACATAAATATTGTGTATGTGTAGTTTAACAAAGCATGGTTATACAGATCGTGGGAAACAGATCATCCTGTCTGGTTTACGAAGGCACTTAAAGCATAACTAGTCATATCCAAAATGAACCAATTGATACGTGCACTAGGGATTCCATTTCCTCTTCTTTTTCATAAAATAAAACAAACCTTTATCAGTCATTAGTTCGAAAGCAATCTTTGAATGATCACATACCAAACACACGAGGTATTGTTGGGAAACAATGGTAAAGAACCAAAAAGAAAAAGGAAACATTGAACTTCTAGAGGGTACATTTACAATCATATGCTCTTCAAAAATATTAAACAAGAATACAAAAATAAAAAAAAATTGCTTATTTTAAAATGATTTCATCATGATATTAAAATATTTAAAGACCATATTTAAATTTAATTATTATTTAGGTAATAGTTTATGTTAAAACAATAACAATAAAAAATTATTTTAAATATTTCTAATAACATAAGCCATTTGTACATAATTTACAACGATAAAAGTTTGTAAAGAATAAAAAAAATTGTAAAGAGCGTATCAATCTTCTTTCGTTTGGCATGATCCTCGGTTATCGCCGTGTCATCTTAAAAGTGGATTCTTTAGAAATTATCAATCTTCTTTCGTCTTCTTCTTCCGTTATTGATGTTCCTCATTTTTTGCAGCCAAATATCCGAGATTTTTTCCTACGAGATTGGAAGGTGCAGCTCACGCACGTGCTCTGTGAAGGGAACCAATGCGTGATTCACCTGACACACCTTATAGGGATGACAAGCCAAGGCAAGGCACCCACATACTTCGGAACTCTCCAATTTTCTCTTTGGAGCTGCTGTACCAGGACCGAATTGATATGACATACTGCCGTGTCATAGTTTAATTAGTTTCTTTTTAGTTTGTCTTCCACTGTAACCCAAAAAAAAAATGGTAAAGAGTCCATTGAACAAAAATAAGAAAAGCGAAGAAGTTGGCCAATAATTGAAACATAAAAAGCAAAACAATGTACACCGAAAAGCATGATAAAAAGGTAAGTGGGCAAAATAGTTAATCTTGGTACGTTAATGAATGGCGAAGGGTTAACCGAATCATTCTCTTGATGTGTCTCCCACTTCCATGTGAACTGTATAGTATTCCTGGGAACAGAGCAATGGAGAAAGATGGAGAGAGACGCCATTAATGTAGTTTCTTGGCCTTGCCCCTTTTTTCTCTTTGTTAGTTACGATGATGAAGAAGAGGATAATATAGTAGTGGGGTTCAAATGGTCAACCTTTGTATCTATAGAGATGATAGAGAGAGAGAGACAGAGTCTTTACTTCAATCTTCATTAAGTCTCACGCCCTCAAAGATTCGTTTCTCTAACTCAAAAACTCTCTTTTTTTTCTTTTGTTTTGTTTCATTTTCATTCCTTTGATTAATAATTACATCCACCCAACCACCCACCCACCGTCTCTTCTCTTCTCAACATAAAAAGTCTCACTCTCCTAAGTCTCTCATTCCCATATCCCTTCTCTTCTTATACAAACTCTCTCAACCATTTTCGTCATCCACCTCTCTCTCTCTCTCTCTCTCGCCCCCTCTGTCTATATCTCTGGAGTTTGTCATGAGTTGTCTCGACGAAGGTTACTGCAACACCGGTCTTGTTCTTGGGTTAGGCTTGGAGAACCCGTCGAAACCTGACAAAGGGCCAAAGATTAAACCTTTTCTCAAGTTTGACCAGACAGGTATTCCGAGCTCTGATCAGCCTTCGCTTAGTTTGGGTCTTCCTGGAGACGTCTATCATCGTAATCACGTTGGGGCCAAGAAGACAGAGGTTAAAAAGGTGTATGAGGAGCCTGTTGGTGTTGATTTCTGTCGTCAAGCTTCTCCTCACAGTGCTGTTTCTTCTTTCTCTAGTGGTCGGGTTAAGCGAGAAAGAGACATCAGCAGTGAAGATATGGACGCCGAAAGAGTTTCTTCCAGGGTTAGTGACGAAGATGAAGATGGCTCTAATGCAAGGAAGAAACTTCGGCTCACCAAAGAACAATCTGCCCTCTTGGAGGAAAGTTTCAAGCAACACAGCACTCTCAACCCTGTGAGTTGTTAATCACCATTGAATTTGTTGCATTCATGATTTTGTCTCTGGGAAAACAATTCATTCTTACTTGCTTCTCTCGATTTAACAGAAGCAAAAGCAAGCTTTGGCAAGGCAGTTGAATCTACGGACAAGACAGGTTGAAGTGTGGTTCCAGAACAGGAGAGCAAGGTAATCAAAATTAGCTTTTGTCCTTGTAAAATCTGTCCAAATGATTTGCAAGAGGCCCACGTTAAAGCTTCCTATCACAATTCACACACACCCACAAGAAACCGTACTAAAACATAAAGTACATAGTACTCGTATGGTAACAAAGCTAAAGCTAACTATCTTCACCTTGAAGATGGGAAATAGGGTACTAATGAAAGTTTTATATGATTAATAATCGTATGGTAACAAAGCAAAAGCTAACTATCTTCACCTTGAAGATGAGAAACAGGGAACTAATGAAAGTTTTATATGATAATTCTGCAGAACAAAGCTGAAGCAGACAGAAGTGGACTGCGAGTTCCTGAAGAAGTGTTGTGAAACATTGACAGATGAGAATAGGAGGCTTCAGAAGGAGCTACAAGAGCTTAAAGCCCTGAAACTGTCACATCCCTTTTACATGCACATGCCAGCGGCTACTCTTACCATGTGCCCATCTTGTGAAAGAATCGGAGGTGTCGGTGATGGTGCCACCAAGGCCACTCCGTTCTCAATGGCTCCAAAGTCTCAGTTCTATAATCCCTTCACTAATCCCTCTGCTGCTTGTTAATCTTAAGGCGTCAGGAAAAAAAAAATTATAGGAGAGAAGAAAGGAAAAATAGAGTTATAGATCTCACAGTCCCTCTATTTTTTTGTTAAGGACTTGTTAGTGAAAGGTTAGTCTAATTAATTATTTTGCAGAAACAATAGTACTTTCTGATAAATATTTTCCCTTTTTTTTTGGCTTTCCCCTGTTTATTTCTCATTGTATATTGTCACTCAAAATATATATGAAGGGATCCATGACTGTTATTATTTGTTTTTGACTTCTTTTGGATTAATTCCTTTTATACACATACAGAGTAAGTCTATTGAATGACATAATATTAAATTAAACCGACAATCCAAAGCTCCATTATCATGAATTTTGCTTCAGTCGTAATAATAATTGAGTTATTATTGCAAAGAGTGTGGTTCAAGCAATTACCGATGACTCTTCCTCTTTTTGTTTATTAATTTGTGAATGTAAATTTCTATTGAAAGAGATTATAATAGCTAAATGTATTTTTGAGTTTAGGTTAGGTAATTTTGCTGGTTATATCTTAGTTATCGGTTCTCTTCATTTATTGTTGAAGTTTTTGCTTTAGAGTAATAAAATTTTTACTATTTACCCTTAAAAAAAACACTCTACCCATGGTAAAAATTGCTTATGTTGATAAATTAGTCATATGGCAATTTTGAAATAATTCATTATAGAGAGAGTAGTTTTTCAAAATGGTAATTTTTAGAATTAAAAAAAAGATATCTTTTCCTTAAAGTTTAAAGACTCTACCTTTCTGCATTCTGAAAAGATAGTGGCATTGAAGTCATTCCAAATTGACATTTCAAAGTTGAGTCCAATCCGAAATTTGTGTCACACATCCAAACGACACCCCGAGTCACGCTTTTTAGTGCACACACCTCCTGGTTTTTGGTGGTTTGTTGGTGTCTTTGTTGTGTTGCGTCCATAACTAGAGAGGAAAACATTGTATATTGTAATGAGAAGATAATGATAAATCAACCCTAGATGATTAAGCAAGCTTATGCGTAAGAGAGAGAGAGAGAGAGAGAAGGCGAGATATGTGGGTGGGTAGCTCACGTGTACTTGTCCCTAACATAGTTTAGGACTTATGTTTTGTCTCAAAAGAAACGGTGATTGAATGGCGTGTAGACGAAGAAAAGTGAAAAGCCAGAAGTGGAAATTGTATTTTATAAAAAAAGATTTATACACAAAAATGTTATTTTAGGTAAATTTACATAAATCATGCCATGGTTTTATAATAAAAAAACAGGTATAATCATAGGATAAGTGTAAAATCACTTTGGGCAAGTTTGATTAGAATATAATGAAACTTGAAAAGGTGTCAAAACTCAAAAGGGCACCTCTCGTGAGGTGCCGACTCTTTAGGGAGTACGTGTGGGTCAGGTGCCACGTGATGTCCCAGTGGCCTTTCCTTTTACTATTCTGCAATCTTCATCATGGAATTTTTTGCTATGATATTGAATGTCAGTTGAACTGACGTTCCATATCAGCACAGATGTTACAAGTTGCAAACTAATCTAGAGATGATATAGTATACTACTTAAGACTTAATTTTAAGTTAATCTCGGTTATAATAGTCTAACAAATTGGTTAATGGACCGTCCAGATTGGTAATCACAGGGAGACGTTATGACCACGCTATCAGGATTGGTGTGGAAATTGGTTGCAGGAGTTATGAGGCAGGATCGGGGAAGAATCCACATTTCCATGTATTTGACGCCCTGAATTTATGGTCTGGACCAATAAATGATGAGCCTGACTTTCTTAGTTTTGTTCCTGAAAGAGTGCCACTTTCCAGGAAACTCACTCTCTCACCATCATCACTTTCTCGTCCGCATGAATTTGCTTTCCTTTTTTCTTTTTACCGTCACAATCGTCATCATTGAACTCCATCTTCTTCTTCTCTCTCTTTATCAACTTTTTTTTTTTGGTTTCTTTTCTTACAATGATCCGACTCTTCAAACCTCCGCCCTTTGAACTTCAACATATTATTATTGTTCCGTTGAAAGTATCCCAAAACTTAATTATTGATCTTGTTGGTAATCAACCATCCATTAGTGAGAACAAGACCCGACAAGTTTTGAAATCATTAGATTTTGGCGTTTGGATTGACGGAAAATCAAGTGGAGTAATAAATCAGTGACAAGGAAAGGCAAAAGGAGGCGATGGGGAGCAACAAAGTCAACTAAATTGATCTTCACCATTCAAGCATAAAAGGTTAAAATAAAAATAAAAGAAGAAGGTATACATATATTAGAAGGTATTAGGTAATTTTGTCAAAATAAGTTGTGGAAATTGTACTGTCAAATAGTTTCTTTTACTTGGAAATGATGGATTGTCAATTTGTCATCAGTTTATCAAAATAAACTAAAGACGGTGAGGGATGATTGATCATGTTTAATGTATAAAAACAACTGAAAACGAGGAATTAGGAAAACAAGTGAGTTTCTAAGAATTTCCATAAATCCTCTCCACTTTGGGAGGTTACAGGGATGACAATGGATAGGGTTCGGTTCAGATTTTACTCTGCCTATATTCATATCTATTTTTTATGACTCAACCCATATCTATATCTACATCTATATCCATCGGTTTTTACGATTTCATTTTTTTAAAAACTTTATTTAGGATTTGTAAAAAGTGAAGAGCCGCCTTGCATTTTGGATTAAATGAAACGGAATATTATGTTTAATATACTAAAAAGCTGTACAAGTTCCTATCACTATTTCATTGTGCTCAATTTAAGAAACTATAAACAAAACTAGTTACACACCTAATCAATGTAGTTAGGTATAAGACCAACCCTAAAATGCTACACCTAATACCTTACTCTAAAATTAGAACACAAAACCTTTTCCTTCAATTGGATGTTGGGTTTTCTCTTGTTGTCTTGTTTCTAAGTATGGTTCACATATTGTTGTCTAGTGATTAGTATATTTGTGGGAAAAGAACATGGCGTGGTGTGTAGGTGTTTCAATCTCTTTTACAAAGAAGGGACAAAAAGATTACAAAGCCCTCTCTTCACCATCGATCTGGTTTATGTGTGTAAGCACGTAATTATACAAAAATATCCAAAGACGTGTGTCCTGTGTTGGCTAAATTGTCGGTGTGTCGAGTTGTGTGCTAAAACTAGACAAAAAAAATGTTATGGATCATAATTTTCGGGGCAATATTTATTTAATCTTGTAATTTGATCCACGCAAGTTTTTGATAGTTACTACATTTAATTTATTATACATGTCAAAAAGTGCATGTGTACAAGTTACGCAACAAAGGCCCATTGAATGACATAAGAATCAATATTGAAAAATAAAATATTTTTATTTAATAATAATAACTAATAAAAATTTTGAGCTTCTTTAAACTCTGTTCATTGCGAGATTTCAATTTGAATATGAAAACGTCGTCAACAATAATGTAATAAAAATTTCGGATTAATAGTCATATAACTATTATACTAAGGCTTCTTTATTGTGTTAACCAATGCGACGACGACCTCTCCTCCTTTCAAAACCCGAGGCTACCCTAATCACCAAGTAATCCATTCCTACTGCGTCTAATCACTTCAGTTTTGGAGTTAATTAAGGGTTTCAAATCAATAATCATAGCAATTCAACTATATGGTCTTTTTCTTATTCCTTATCCATAAATTGAGGGTCCTCAAATATAAAACAATTAGCTTTAAGGGGAGGAAAAAGAACATACCAACCTTTCCCTTGATAAAAGGCATATGATATGGAAGCTACAGAACAAGAAACGTACACATACATGCAACCATAAACCGCCATCATCTGGTCAGTAGCTAGCTAGGTAAGCATGGGAATAGACTAGACATGACCATCTCTCTGAATAGGTGACGCCTACCTTAATAGAGAGGGAAACAACAATAATGGTTCAGAGATGACCCAAGCGCTGGACTCCTAATTCGTAAATGAGCATCCAAAGTCAAGAACTGTGACGAATTTAGGTCCATGTTTTACGTCAACCGTTGCATGCCCCTTTCTACACAAAAAGATATGAGATACACACAATACAAAGATGGAGTAATAAAGCACGAGATACCCCAACATGTGGTCTTGTTGCCTTTGTTCAAGACATAACTGGACTTGTCTTCAAGGACCCATCTGTTCAAGGGTACTAATAATTGCATTGCCCGTCGGCAATCACAGTTTTCATTTAACAAAGTATATATAGAGTTGTTAAGAAATAACTGGAGGTCCATAGGTTCGCAATTCATCGTTTCCATCTAAAGACATGGACAATAGATCAGTAAGGTGGTGACCCAACAAACTGGACCCCAAGCTCACATCATCTTAAGCCTCCAATACTATAGGCGTGAATTAGCCCAGAAACATAGCATGTGAAGTTTAATTTCTTCTCTTCTCCTTTTTATTCTCCTGTCTTTGATTAGGACGTATATCTATAGGTTTACTTCATTTTGAATCGAAGCTCCCTCTACAAGGGCATCTTTAGAACTTTGATTCTCTTGTTTAAAATGTATCTCGACTTGTCCTTTCTAATTTCTCATGTTTGAACATTTATAAAGAGACTTGCCCATTACTTTATATTTCAAATTGGTTCATGGGCTACAAAAAGGTCAATCGAAGTATCCCTTAGAACACAGGTGTCGCACCTTTTCGACAATCACTGTGTTGCCTGACCTTCATGGTTCCTATTTCAATACCAACAAAAAAGAGAAGTTCAAACAGTGTACAAGCCAGTCGAGGACAATAACATGACAAGCCATCTTCTGATCCAATGCTTGGTCTCTCTTTTTCTGTGAACTAACCATACTTTACCTAGTCACTGAATCGATGCATCTATCCAAGCTCATAAAAAGAAAAGACTCCGTGGCCAAAGATATTCATATCTCATAATATTATGATCTGTTCTTGATAAGATCATTTAAAATTAGATAGTAGTATCTTGTAGATATATAGAATCCTAGGATCATATTTTCATATCTGTACATATTTCTATCATATTCTGTAACCCTATTCATGTATATATATACTGCAGTCTATAATAAAAGAAATATAGAGCAAAGAAGCTCTAATTCACATGGTATCAGAGCCACGTGATAGTGAAATCGAGAAGACAACCCCAGAAAGTCAAGAAATGACTTCCAATATTTAGGGATCCTCCACAACAATCCCGACTGGAGGTCAGTCAACAATGGCCTTTGGTGAGGGAGTTTCAGTTAGCATTGTGTCCGATAAACTCAATGTAACAAACTACAAAGAGTGGGCTCAAGCTATGAAACTCGCCATTGGAGGAAGAGGAAAACTAAGCTTCATCATCGGAAATGGGAATATTCCAGGCTCAACAAACTTACAAGCTATACGACAATGGGAGATAGATAATTCCATGGTTTCATCGTCGCTTATCAATGCCATGATACCACCTATCAAAAGGACCTTTATGTTTCTGCCAACAGCCTTAGAAATTTGGGATGGATTGCGACAGTCTTACTCGGATGAAGAGGATGCAGCTAGGATTTATGAGATAAAAATAAGGTTGTGGCAAATAAAGCAAGGTGATAGAGAAGTTACGGAATATTGGGTGGAAATGATAGCTTTGTGGCAGGAATTGACCTGCTGTCCAATGAAGAATGGAGGTGCAAGGAAGATGCAGTAATGTACAACCAAAAGATTGAAAAGAAGAGAGTCTTTGAATTTTTGGCTGGTCTCAATAAAAACTTGGATGATGTTCGTGGAAGAATCCTAAGTAGAATTCCT
>JANTNU010000235.1:4305202-4318791 GCA_024752395.1 Erythroxylum havanense | reverse complement strand
CAATTGAAATATATACTGATTCAGATTGGGCAAGCTCAGAAGAAGATAGACGATCAACCACTGGATATTGTACTTTTATGTGGGGAAATTGGTTACTTGGCAAAGTAAGAAGCAAAAGGTGGTAGCCAAGAGCAGTGCTGAAGCTGAACTACGAGCAATTGCAAAAGGAATGTGTGAAAGTCTTTGGTTAAAGAGAGTATTGACAGAATTAAGAATTGAGTTTGAAATACCTATAAAACACTATTGTGATAACAAGGCAGTCCTAAGCATGACACACAATCCAGTCCATCATGAAAGAACAAAACACGTTGAGGTTGATCGATATTTCATCAAAGAGAAGATAAAAGATGCCTAACATATGTTCCAACAAAGAAGCAGACAGCTGATGTGTTTACCAAAGGACTCCAACGACAAGCATCTGAAGAGTGTATTAGCAAGTTAGACATGATAGATACCTATGATCCAACTTGAGGGAGAGTGTGGTCAAAGATATGCATATCTTATAATATTATGATCTGATCTTAATCAAATCATTTAAAATTAGATAGCAGTACCTTGTAGATATATAGAATCCTAGGATTATATTTCTATATATGTACAGATTTCTATCCTATTCTGTAACCCTATGCATGTATATATATACTGCAGTCTATAATAGAAGAAATATAGAGTAAAGAAGCTCTAATTCACAGACTCAAAAAACTCTTATTATTGCCAAGTACCTTGAGGTGTTAGCCATTTTTAGAGATAAAGTCCAAGCCTTAAGACAAAGTCTTCATTTGTAAATTTTTAACATTTATCCTTTTATCGAATAATTCATATTAAATTAGCTCTTTCTAAACCCATAATTAATGATAATCTATTTGAATTACTCGTCATCTAACTTAGTCGACTTAACTCTAATACTAATGTTGGGTTTTAGGGGTTTGGTCTAATTGAATTCATATACAAATCACTTTATTCTTTGGTCACTTTTCGGTGTAAAATTATTTCGTTTGTAATTTCTGACCACCAATTCAAAGGCCGTGGTCAGACAGAACTTCAAAAGCTAATAATTAAGTGTTCAGGTGAGTTACACCATTATTGATCAGTTTTGCAATCGAGTGATTGAACCACCTGGCACGTTTAAAAGGTGAGTAGAGGCATGGTAGGTGTTATAGTGCTTCTATTGATTTTGGAAAATCTTGGTGTTCTGGCTGGTGCTCATGGCGCTTCCACTTTCACACAGTTAGATTCTTCGAGCAGAAAAGTGCCAACCGGAACAAGCACAAAATAGGGGTAGCTGTCTCTTTCATTGTAGAAGATGAAATTATTGGAGAAACAGAGAGTAAAGAACTACAGAAGTAACTAAATATCAGTATATATAGGCTCTACCGTGACCTTATGCATGTAGTAGGTATAAATGCAGTGTAGTTCAATGAAGAAATATTTATATTCTGTTAAATGAAAGATAGAAGAGATGAACCTTCATAGTCGTTGGAGTTTAACATGCATGCATATTCGTCTCATACTAGGAAGTTAGCTTTCAAACTTGCCATATACAGTGAAAGCCATTAAATTTTTTAATAATATAATTGCTCAAATATGTGAACCTGATAGAAACATCTTACTATAAAAGTGGAACCTCTGTTGAAAATTGAAGCAAAATCTACAAAACTCAAGATAGATATTCGAAACTTGGAACAAGCATAAAGAAGAAACTCGTTATGGAGTTGGAATAAAGATGAGGACAAAAGCTTCTAAAATCGCAATAATAAGCTTCTTAAAAGATCTTAACTTTTAAATTTAGAGTAAATGAATACGAAATATTGTGAAGTATATTAATTGATCACTTAAACATCTTCAACTTTATGTGAAATAAATTCACTAAGTGGAAAACTTTTTCTAAAAATTGTTATAAGCTTCTAATAGTTTGGAATTTAAGGGGGAGCTTTGGAGCCATTAGTAAAGTTTTTCTTTCGTAATCACAAAGTCACAAGTTCAAATTACGGAAATAGTCTTTTTTTAAAAATATAAAGGAAATGTTGCGTCTATTTGGTAATCAGCAGATTGCATTAGTTGTTAGCTAACAGCGAATTAATATAGCTGATAGCAGATAACATCAGTTGTTTAATTAAAGATGTTTAATAAAATTAACTATTTAGTATTAGCTTTTTATGTATAAAATGACTTATGATGATATAACTTAGAAAAAAAAGATTTATAAAGACATAAGTATTAGTTTGTATTTTAGTATTTCTTTAAATATTTTCATAAGAATTTAGATAGAGTAAAAGAAGTCAACATCATCATTTTCTTCAATATCTTCTATCGAGTCTTCAAAACATCGAAATCTCTCTCAATACAATAATGAATGAGTTTAGCTTACACTAGGAGTTTTTCTTCTAATGTAGCACCATCGAGCTTAATATGAAATTAAGTCTAAAAAAATGATACCGATTTAATTTTTAATTTAAGGAAATATAATTTTTTGTTATTTTAATTTTAATTTTTAAACTTTTTAAATTGAAATTATATTTTAATATATTTAATTAAAATAAAATTATTTTGAAAAAACCCGTATATTAATCTCTTAAAATTTAAAATTAGATCAAATAATTAATTTAAATTTGACTTTTTAATTTTAGATTAATTTGAATTAAATTAAACACAATAGAGAAGTGATAAAAATATTAGATACTAAATACTGATATAAAAAGTGTACTAAATATTGGGTCTATACAAAATTAATTAATGTAATATAATTAGAGATAACAAATTTAAAAGTATTTAATTTTTTGAAAATTTTAATTTGATATTAAATATTTTTAATTTTTAATTTAATGATCAACTTTTTAAAATTTGTATAAATTAATCAAATTTATACCTATATCTCTATTCCTATCTTTATCTTTATTTCTATCTCTATCTTTTTGAGTAATTTGTATTCTTGAATATAATAATCTTTTAGTTTAATTCAAATGTATAAACTATATTTATATAAACTATATTTAGTTGATTACTAAATATAATTATTTGGACATTGTTAAATAGCTAAAACCTTCAAATTTGCCAAAAATAACTTATAAGCTATTTACCAAATAAGACTATTATAGCCCTCCTAAATGGAAAGTTTTATAGTTTATACACTTTTTTTATTTTCAAAGGTAAAAGAAAATGAAATTTTTGTTTATTTCGTAAAATTATACGTACAATGCTTGATAAAGTTCATCGTAATGATTATCAGAGCCATTATTTCGTAAAATTACAAAAGTAGTGTAAACCATATGCACACATATACTTACAAGCAAACATTGGACTTTAACCCCCTCCAGAGAATCAAATGTACATGTGGTCCACGCATGTACAAAAGCTTATTACCCCACAAAATAGAATTGCACGCCTCCTCCAAAACAGTACTTATACAAGAACATGTACGTAGACATTACAGTATGACTTTCAATGTCCATATATGCCAACTTGCTTGACTTATTGCTTCTTCACCGACGATTTAGATTCCGGCCATGCACTCCGGTGGGGTGACCGGGTACCGGGATTTGTCGGTACAGTAATCGTAGATCATGTGGTTCAAGCGGACCCACCTGTATTTTCTTGCTTCTATAGCATTCAGGGCTCGATAAGTAGCACCCTCCCACCAGTTGCCTGGGTTAGAGGGACAACTTGCTGGTCCAGGCACTGGACACCCCTCAATATCAAAGTCCTTGTAGTATGCAGAAAATGGGGCTTTGCTCCAATCAATCTTCTCTAATCCACCTCTCGTTGCCCAGTCATCAGCTTCCCACAATGTTGAGTAAATTCCCATAGGCTGGAACTTAGGATATGGGACTCCTCTTGCTTCATTGTTCTTGTAAACCCTGATAGGCACATCATCGACAGAGAACCTGCAAAATCCACCAGTAATTAGGAGATCACAAGTTATTCCGAAGAACCTCAATACATGCATTTAAATTACATGGAAGTTTATAGTGACACAAAGATATGAGAAGCTTACACGATATGGTAATGGTTCCAGTGTATTTTGTATACGTGGAAATCAGCAGAAGGATCGAACCAAAGATTAACTCTTTGTTCCCTATCACCTTTCCCGTGAGCATAGATATTTGTTTGAACAGTGTAGGGTTGCCCGCTCCTATTTCCTAGGAACTCAAAGTCCAGTTCATCTCGTACGCTGTCGGTATTTGAGTTCAACTACAATCAAAGTAAATCAAATCTGTCATGATTTGAAACACGACGAAGAAATTTTTAGGTTCAGAGCAGTTCACACACATAAAAGGCGGTGACAGTTCCGGCCGAGTCTCCTTGGACGAGCTTAATCTTCATACTGACACGACCGAACATGTACCGACTCTTGGAAGCAAACCCACATCCTGGAATATCGCAAAACCACAGGTATGAACTTTACCATACAGAAACAAACACGGCTTAAAACAACTGTCGACCCCACGAAAAAATAATGCGAAACCTGAGTATCTGTCTAGAACGAGTTGGATAGCTCTTCCTCCGTCGATTTGCCTGATGTGGGAATCAGACCACGTGACCTTAAAGTCCTGAAAAAAAGTTGCGGGTCGAGCTGAAACAGAGAGAGCAAATGCGAAGAAGCAAAATAAGAAGAGGACGATGGCGTTGTGATGCTTGCCCATTGTGATCGCCAAGCCAATTCGTAAGTATCAGTAAATATATGAAAAGGGATTGTAATGGATGATGAGAAGTATTATTAGAAGGATGCTATGGATGACTTTTGAGCTATGCAAATATATACATGTGGGGAGATTATACGCATGGGATTAGTGAGAGTGAGATGACGACGACTGCTGCATTCAAAAGGAAAGCAACATTTTCTGAGTTTAGCTTTCAGGTCCAGCTAATGGCAAGCCGTCATAGGCCCTACCTTTGCCTAACTGTCATCGAACTTCGTGTGCGTCAGCTTATTCTCTTTTATCTTCCCCCTTAGGAATGGCGATTTCAGTACATACCTCAACTGTTACGTACTTGATGTAACCTAAAGTTACTTAAAATTGGAAATTTTGCCAACTCGCTCCAACAATTGATAAAGAAATCGTCTCTCAGGTGGTTTAAATGATGAAATTAGGTCTCATAATAACCTCTAAATTTAAGATGCTACAAGTTTGATTGTTAGTGAGGACCATATGATGAAAGCACTTTTGCAATCACCAATTTATGGGACGCTTAGTTCACAAAAAATAATGCGAATGCGAATAAGAATGAATATAATAAAAAATAAGAATGGAATATAACTAACAATGAATCCTATTAGAGTATTGCTGAAAATTGAGGAATGAAAGTGTTACCTCTATTAATGCCAAACATGATTTTTTATTCCATACCTATACTTTTTTTCTCATTATCCCTAAATAAGCACCCCCTCAAACAAAGTTCATTACATAAACTTTCTCTTAGTATATCCCAGCTTTTTCTGAGTCCAGATCTCCTATTTAATATTATGATTTCGTGTAGGTTTCGCATAGGTCTCGCGTAAGTTCCACAAAATAAATGACTGAGATTTTATGGAACAGAATAAAACAAAATAATATTAGACAGAGGATCTTGTCTCGCTTTTTTTTATATTTGATTTGAGTTCGAGATAATGCATTATGATAGTTGTGTTCCATCCTTCGTGAACAATTGGCGCGTATTTAATTTCATACTCATACAAATGCATGCATGTCAAAGAAAAAAAAAAAAGTCACGAGACTTGGCATTTACTGCCACTTTAGCTTTTAGATACTCAAACTTGAAGGAAAGTCTTGCATGGGATAGATTCGTATTGTTAGAAGATTTGATAGGACTTTACATGTAACTGATAGGACTTTACATCACTCCTGGTACATACTAATTTTAGTGTTTAATCTGTCCCTAATATGGGTTTCTCTCGTGGACCAACGAGAGAGTCGAGATGGTGTTTGTAGTTAGTAATTAACAAAACAAATAAGGAAGAAGACGGTCAAAGTGCGCTTTAGGACCCATCTCTTGGGAGCTAAAAGACAAAGAGCTCAATTTGAAAGGTTTCAACCAATAGTAGTTTGAAACGTGGAAACAAAAGAAGATCTCCCTCGTTTTAGTGGTCCAACAACATAGATAGAAGGTATACGTGGAGAAGTTTGATTGGTCAAAGACTGTTAGGGAGGAGCCAGTACATAGTTGCAATCGAAGGTTTTCGCTGGAATCACGTTTTCAGTTTTGAACCACGTGTCCAACATTGGTTGGTTTATCAGTATTAAATGTCAAGCCAGAGTTAAATATATTGAGGGCCCTATAATTTGCCAAATATTTAGTTATTGCACAATATTTTCTGTCATATTCTGTTAGTTTTTTTATCTCTTTTTATTTAAAATAATATAATATTAAAATCATTAATTTTCACAATATCTTTTATAGTTATAAATATATATAAATAAATTATGGGATAGAAGTTATATATTAAAATAATATTATATAAGTAAAATATTTACTTTTAAAAAACCAGAGTTCATGTAAAAAAGTTTAAAACTATGAAGAAATTTAGTATAATTCACTCCTAAATTTCTTATAAAAATGAAAATGATGCAAAATCTTTAGAAATTATGGTTTGGTCCTCCGGAATAATTTGTTAGATTTTTTTATACATTTTGTCAATGTTTTAAAAAAGAAATTAGAAATTGAATCGGTAAGACAAAAAGTTTAATGTTTAAAAGATTTAACGGTAGTCATAAAGTAAGTTAAAAATTAAATAAAATTAAAATATCGAAATATAATTAAAAGATATTGTCTTTAATTTAAAGTTTAATTTAAAAGAAAAACTATTGAATACAAATTAATAGTTTATTTTAGTTTATAAAAATTGACTGATTAATTAATAAATTGTTCGATTTTTATAAATTAAAATAAAATAATTTTTATTTAATAATTACCTTTTTAATTAAACGTTAAATTAAAAAAATCTTCTTAAATTATATTTCAAAATTTTGAATTTTGTTCAATCTTTAACTGATTTTGTAACGGTCTAATACTGATTTAACATTTCAAAACTAAAACTTTAAATTGATTAATTTTTAATATTAATGATTATTAAAATAAATTAAATCAAAAACTTAAAAATTGAATCGAAAAATTAACTAATTCAAGATAACTTTTTAATGAAAACATTTTGCTATACTCGTTGCTCTTCTATGACGAAGATATGAATTAAGAGGGCAGCCCTACCTCAATTGACCGGTGAGCAACAACATTAAAGAGTAGCCGATATGGTCGTTATCGCCACTAATTTTCCAAAATATCGTTGATTGGCTGTATCTAAGTTGCATATTTCAATAATTCACGAGTAAGACGTTTGAGCACATCAGACTAATTAAGAGTGAAACTTGATATACAGCTCATTTTTTGAAATAAGACAATTTATCTTTTAAAAAATCAATACATTTTTTTTAAGTCAAGACATTTTGACTACACTTACCATTCATATTGATAAAAGTTTCAAGTTAAATAAACATATCATAGCATAATTACTTCAGAGTTTCGAATCATTTATTTATCATACAGAAAAATATATAATTGTGATAATTCAATTCAAAATGTGAATCTAAGATATAAAATTTTTATAATGACGTTGAGCAAATTAAAATGCTTGAATGAAAAAGTGATAAAAATGTTATACATTTTTTTATTAAATATAATATGTATGTTAAAACTTTAGAATATTCACAACTCTATAGTATTGCAAAAATTTTACCAAAAAAATATAGTATTACAAAATTCATTTTTTGTTGGACATTGATATATTTTTTATCGAATTAAGGGTAAAATCATTTAATACATGCCATATCTATTTTTGTATAGAGTAACCAGTCCTTTATCTTTTGATTAATTATATACAATATCCAATTTGAGAATTTTAATAGATTAATTTAGGCTATATTTAATTGGAAATAAAGTTTTTAATAGAATGATTTATAATGGAATGGAACGTAAATATATGTAATATTAAAAAAAATTATTGTTTGGGAGAGATGTAAGGATTCATAATGTAATATCATGAAATGTTGTTTGGATGAAGAGTTTACAATATAATATAATACAAAGTTGTTTATCATTTTACATTCTATCTTATCCTATTTTATTCTATTATAAATCGTAATTTCAAACGATAGAGTAATATTACATTCTATTAATAAACTCCCAATCAAACGTAACCTTAACGATGTTCTTAGAACGTGATTTAATGTTGACAAAGACTATACAGTAGCTTTCTAATTTGTGTCGTAATCATATTCAGGAAGATATCTTTTTCACCGGACTACGTCAAAGAAAAAGAAATTTCTTCAAAATTTTCTGAATTAAATATTTCTGCAAAATTCCTGCATCATATATTACCAATTCGTGATCCATATAATGTCTCTAAATGCTGAAGGGCATCGTGTATAGGAGGGTCCATTTAGAGAACGAACTTGCACGATTGAAAGGTATACTACAGGCTTAAATGTGCATGGACAGGTGCATCCTTCATATCAGGTACTGTGTCACATTTCTTGGACATGGACACACGACTGATGGTTTTAAAATGTTCACAGCTTCCATATACAAGTTGTAGGTCATCCCTCATTAATGGAGTTTGGAAGAGGGTTGGATACACATATATGATTATCTGGGTAAACCACTGATAAAAAACTAGCAGACCCTACCTGGAACAAAAATAATTGAAGTAGGGTTTTCAGGAACCTCATGAAACTGGGCAATATGGAACAAAAAGAAGGAAATGGATTCTTGCAAGTTTATGTACTTTTCTTTGACTGTGTCGATCTTTTTCCAGGAGAAAGGACCCTTCGTCTACTCTCCCTTTTATTTTTCAATTCATTTTCAGAGACATTGATGAACTCAGACAACCCACATGCAAAAAGTCTTAATGTAGATGTATTGCTTAATTACATGTTAGTATCGTGATTTGGATGTCATAACTACCTCTCTTATTGATTGATGGTGCAACCGCAGCTGTAAATGTGATCTGTTGTTTGTTGTAATAAGCGGCCGACAAGATTTGCAGTTCCATCTACCTTATGTTTGTCTTTTTGGTCTCTTCATCCGACGTTATTATAGTGCAGATAATAGCCTAATCGATATAGGCATGTGCTCAGTGCTCTTGTAATTGTGGTTAGTCGATATCGTTGTCTTAATAACAGTTCTAAAGCTTGGAGGAAAGACAAGTTTCAACTAGATGTACCTGAAGACAACATCCATAGAAGTCCAGGTTCAACTCAATTGGTGTACGTAAACAAACATCAACATGAGGAAATGTATTCCTTTAATAGATAGCAACTTTTAATTGCAGATTACCAAATTTTAATTACATCTAATATTTTGTAAATTACAATTTAAAATTCTCAAAAAACACTTAATATTTAAAAAATTAAGACAATGGTAAGTTAATGAATTAAATTTGTTAAATGATTTTAGTATCGTACTAATAAATTATAGATAATTATTAAGTGAGTGACTCAAAATTATTAAAGATAAGATTAAAATAATCTTTTATTATAACTTGTTATATCAATGTGGTACCAACCTTATTTAATATTCCATAACGAAAACAACATTGGAATCAAGTTGCATGAGTATACAAAATGAACACTTTGTACACGAGTGTCGGTGAAAGCACATTTGTACACGGGCATGAGACTTGAGGGGCTACTCGTGCAAGTAATGAACAGGTGTAGTTTATTCTAGGCTTGAAATGGGGCTGTTGAGTCTTTCTATGAGTAGTGTATGGTCGAAAAAGGTCGAAGAAAATGTTAAACAAGTATGGCATCAAATCTTTGACGACCTAAGCTTAATAGTTCGCCCGAAGGTACAAGTAACATCTCTTCATATTAATATTAGATGAAAACAATGTACATCATCTTATGTAACTTTAAGTTATTATATAAATAGAATGGGATTTTAAATATTATAATTTTTATTAAATATTGTAATTTTAATTTTATTAATTTGGTATTTTGAAAAAAAAAAAGAAGGAAAGCTTTACTTTTAAAAAAAAAACGGAACTAGAACACAAAGTTACAAAACAAGTCTGGGGAGATAAATCCCCGACAAATCCTCTAATAGAATACGATGGTACTCGGAGACATCTCCGACAGATTTAATAAAATACGATGACACCGGATAGGTGTAGTAACAAAATAGGTTACTCTAATATTAGAGTGGACAGTCTGGATGACAAGCCAGTCCCTGTCTTCCTCTTCTTTTCATGTCCGACGGCTCTAGTTAGCAACTCCAATTAAATGGATCTGTTTCCGTTGCACCATGACAGATTTTGTGGTGCAGTTCAACCTTAGTTGATTACTTCTACGTACAGGTAGCTGATGATCTTTATGAAATGTCTTCCATCATCCCAATTATTGGCTGTATCCAAAAGGTTTCTGTACTCCACAGATATACTGGACCAGTAGATTCGGTGGTTGTCGTACTTTCGTGAGGAAACTTAACCCTGAAAATTATGAAACCACCTTAGAAATAGTTCTTCTTGCAAGTTTCTAAGATCGTGTCCTGTTCAAGGTAGATACTGGCCAGGTGTTCAGCGAGTCCGTTGAAGTTGACTCTTTGCGGTTGTTTTTATTTTTCATTCAAGTCGATGATCTTCTCCAAAAAAAAAAGAAAAGAAAAGAAAAGACATCATTGGCAAGTTGCATGAATGATTAATTGAGAGGAGTCTGTAACCATGTGATGATGAATGGGAAAAGATAAGCATGAATGAAGAAAATGAAAGGAAAGATGGCGATATCGATTTTCCTTTGACAAGCCACAGCCATACAATCACGATAAAAGGATCAGAGTCTTAAACAGCTTGCTCCCTGTACTTGAAAAGTTTGTTGTTACTGTTCTATTGTGTCTCTTGGCGGTGGCGGTGATTATCTCTATGAGAAAGCTGTATAAAAATTTCAGGTACTGTTTTATCAGTTTCATAAGATGTTTTAAAAATTAAAGTAAAAAGTTAAATTGATAAAATAAAATGTTTAAAAATTAAAAAGTATTGAATTGTCATCAAATATGTTAATCTTGAATAAAATTAAAAATTTTAAATATTATTAAAAAAGATTGTCTTTATTTATTGAAAGATTTGAAATTTAATTCAAAAAATTATTAAATAAAAATTAATTTATTTATTTTAGTTTATAAAAATTTATTAATTAATAAAAATTACTTAATTTTTAACCACAAAATTTATTAAAATAAATTGTACCAAAAAAATAAAAATTGAACTAAAAATTAGATAATTTAAAATTTTATAATTAAACCGATCTAATTAATTGAATTTTTAATAATTAATTTTAAGGAAGTTTCATTTCCTCACTTTTTTGCTATAGGAAAACGACTAGATAACTGATACGTGGATTGCAGGTACTTTCATATTCTTTGTAATATTTGATATGAATATTTTGCATGAATCGGAAGATATCACCCTTCATTTTCTGCTTAACTCCAATATATTTAGTGTCTGTTTGAATAAGCTTATTGTTAAAGTAGAGGAAGAGTAGAGAAGAAAGTTTTAATAAAGAATGGAAGTTATTCTCGATAGATACTGTACACTTGAAACCTAGGAGATATATATACAAAGTTCATGTAACTAATCGGTAAGCTAACTATATGGTGCTAGCTAATTACAGACTAACGATGCACAAATATCTATACAATAAAATAACAACTCTCAACATGCCCCCTCAAATTGGAGGGTGAAAGATATCTTTCACACCTAACTTGGAAACCAGATATTTGTGCTGAGGAATGTTTAAACCTTTTGTAAGCAGATCTGCCATTTGTTCATTTGTTGAAATATGATTGTTCTGAATGTGCCCCCTTTGAATCTTTTCTCTGATGAAATGACAATCTATTTCTATGTGCTTTGTTCTCTCATGGTATACCGGATTGGAAGCAATTTGAATTTCTGCCTTACTATCACAGTGCGGAATCATAGGTTCTGATATCTTTTCTCCCAATTCTGCTAATAAACCCTTTAACTACACAAGTTCAGCAACAATAATAGCCATGCTTCTATATTCTGCTTCTGCTGATGATCTGGATACAGTGTTCTGCTTTTTTGATTTCCAGGAAATCAATGAATTTCCCAGCTTAATATAGTACCCTGTGACAGATTTTCTTGTCATTAGGTATGAAGCCCAGTCTGAGTCACAAAAAGCAGTTATTTCTGGTTTTCCTTCAGCAGCTAAGAGAATCCCTTGCACTGGATTCTTCTTAAGGTATCTCACTATCCTCAAAGATGCCTCATAATGTAATTTCTTTGGCTTTTGCATAAACTGACTAAGGTGCTGCACTGCAAAAGCGATATCAAGTCTAGTATTTGTTAAATACAAGAGCCTGCCCATCAATCTTTGAAACACAGTTGCATCCTTCAGTGCATTGTCATTATGCTTCAACTGCAAAGCTTCATCATAACATGCAGTAGTCATCTTCAAATTATGCTCAAGAGGAGTATTTGCTGGCTTTGAATTTCCCAGCCCAACATCTTCTATTAGTTGTAAAGCATATTTCCTTTGAGTCATTACAATTCCTTGTGAGGATCTTGCAATTTCAATACCAAGAAAATATTTGAGAGTGCCCAGATCTTTCATCTTGAAATTCTGGTGAAGAAGGAGTCGAAGATCTTCAATAAGGCCCCTGTCATTCCCAGTGATCAAAAGATCATCAACATATATAAGCATAATCACCATTTTGTCATTTACAATTTTAGTGAACATTGAGTAATCGTGCTTGTTTTGTAAGTAACTAGAGCTGATGAGAGCCTCATTGAGTTTCAGGTTCCACTACCGAGAGGTTTGTTTTAAGCCATAAAGGGATTTGAGCAGTTTATGTAACATCCCGTCACCGATGGGATGGGTACAGTTCGTTGCATTCATATGTGGCATGTTCATGCATTATTAGTTATGTATAAATTGGTAATTTGGCAATTATTGCACTGGCATACGTACGTACATACTTGTGAGACAATTCCTGATTTAATTTGGGTAAATTGGTAATTTGGAGTCGATTAGGTTAATTGAGCTGTGAGAAATCTAATTGGAGATAATTAGGTTGAAGTAGGCTCGAGAATTGAATTTTAGTTAGAATTGAGAGTAAGGAATTTGAATTATGAAGTTGGAGTATACGATCATGAGTTTTCTAATTTTGAAGATTTATAGGAATTTTTCTGAAATTTTCGGAGCAATAGGCCCGGACCGAAAAATTGACCTAACGACTGATTAATTAGAATTCCGGTTCCAAAATTGATTATCCAATGGCACGGACAGACTAGAAATTTGATTTAAGGAATTAGGGTTTGAACCATTGGAATTCGGGAGAAATTAGAATCAGAAATTTGATCGAGGATGTTTGGTTTTGAATTGTGGCAATTCTATTAGCCAAACAATGCCTTAGAGTTTTGATTTAAAAACCTAACCCTTTGAAATTTTGTCTTCCACGATGTTATTTTCTCCTTCTTCCTTCTTTCTTCGTGGATTGCAGCTTGGAGTTTCTCCTTGGATTGCCTCCTTCCTTTGTCTTGGATCATTACCTTTAGCTTGAGTTGGAAAAGAAATGGAGTTGGGTTT
>JANTNU010000235.1:4280830-4299676 GCA_024752395.1 Erythroxylum havanense | reverse complement strand
ATTTTAAGAAATAAAATATTTTTATTAGTATTTATTAATAAATATTATATAAAATATTAAAATAAATTTAAATAAAACTATTTTATTACTAATAAAAATAAAAATAATTTATTTTTAAGTTTTATTTAATTTAAAATTATTATTAGTAATACAATATTTATTATTATTTTAAAAACTTTGAAAAAAATGGGGGGAAGGATAGGTAAGAGGAGGGAGGAAATTTTTGAAAATTTTACAAAAAAATCCCTCAATTTTTTAAAATTTTCGGTACCGGCTTGTATTTGACCGGTATTTTGAATACCGACTGGTACCGACCGGTACAGCCGAAATTGGCTGGTACTGACCGGTATTTTTGGCCGGTACCAAAGATGAGATCCGGGTATCGTTTTTCGACCAGTACGGTACCTTCCGGTCGGTACCGGCCGGTACGGAACGGATCTCAACACATTGCCTCGGCTAGCCCCAAAAATGAAGCCGAAGGACAAGAACAAAGGAAGTGGGTTAACGTTAAAAGTAAAGACATGTATATTATAGAATTAAGGAAAATTTCAACTCCAACAGAGATTTTCTTTGCCTTCCTCTCCAAGTCTTGTAAATCTAATCTTGCAAACATGAGAATATATCTGTAGGCTGTCAAATCTTACCACATACATGCCTTATAGTCTTCTTAATCTCTTGTTTTCTCAGACCATAACAACAATGTTTTTGTAATTTTAAATTTCGCGAACAAAGACCTTGCGCATCTTTCTCCATTTAGAACCATAAGGACTCCAAGCTATGTTATTTGCACCCAAAGAGCTGATTCTAGCCGTGAGAGGTGGGTTGTGATTCGAAAAGATTTTGCTTTGGTTTCGAACAACTTCTCTGACTAAGTTCGGGGAGCTAACCACGAGACACAGTTTATTACCTAGGCAAAGTTTGTAGATGGGTCCATAGACACTAGCCAATTATGTGAAATCTCAATTATAAGAAAAATAGAGTTTAGCAACAGAATTTACCAACAGAATTTCGTCGGTAAGCTTATTTAGCGGTAGAATTTATTCACGAAAAAAGGCGTCGGAGATATGACTGTTAGTAAATAATTTACCGACAGTAAAAATTTTCGACCGACGGTTATTTTGTTCAGTCAATAAATTCTTCTGTCAGAAAATTACCAATGGATTTTGTAATTTCGTTGGTAATTAGCAATGATATTTTTTCCATCGATAAAATCCAATATATTTACCAATGGAATTTTTTCCGTCAGTAAATTTGCTGAAAACTATTTTTTAAATTTTACCTGCAAAATGTTTAGTTTCTCTAGAAGCCACAATAGAGAAAACTTCATTATTTCAAGTAAAAGAATTAAAATATTAAAATTCATACTAAAACAGAACTGAAAATAAAGAACTGAAATCATTTTTTCAAATAACAAACATTTCATCAAACACCTTCCATGTATCAGAAATTTATCTTAACATCACAACTAAAATCACGTCTTGTTCCTTCTATCATTGACATTTATACCTTAAAATTGTTTTTCAATAATAAAATACACAAATAAACGAAAATAATAAATACTCAAATTAAATTTCATCTAATATATAAAAAACGTATGACAATAGTTGCAAAAATACCTCTACTGAAGGACACGATGACAATAGTCGGAGAAGACAACGTCGTCAAACAGAAAAGGAGTTCACAACAGAGAAATGGGCTGCAAGAAAATCGAAAAGAAGATGTAGGAAGAAGGAAGAAGAAGAAAGGAAAAAGAATATAGAAGTGAGAGGGAGATATCGGGTGAGTTTATATTTAAAAAGAATTTATCGAGGGAATTACCGATAGAAATTTTCGTAGGTAAATTCAAAAAAAATTATACCGCTAATAATTCCTGTCTTTTTATCGACGAAAAGAAAATTTTCGTCGCTAAATTCATTTCCCAACGGAATTTTCATTAGGTAAACTCAAATTTTTTTATTCCGCCAAAAATTCCCTCCATTTTTAATGACGGAACATATACCGTCGCTAAATTTTGTCGCTAATTTTGACGCTACGGATTCTCTATTAGTACCGTCGCTAAATTACTCAATTTTAGTGACGGAAATATGCTTTCGGTTGTTAATTTCCAACGGTATATTTTTCGTCAGTAATTTATTACCGACGACTATATTGTTCCGTCACTAATGTTCATTGCAAATTTTACCGGGACAAATTTTCTCCAAATTTAGCAACGATGCCAACGAATATTAGTACTGTCGCTAAATCACTTAATTTTAGCGACGGAAAGCATATTTTCGACGCTAATTGTCGACGAAAATTTTTCGGTTGCTAAGTTTCCGTCGCTAATCTACATTTTTCTTGTAGTGCTCGATGAATGTTTTGGTCAAGAAATAGAAATTATCCAACTATTGGCAATCCCCGAGGACCTAGTGCCAATGAATCCATGTCCTTTTTTATTTTCTTAACTTTCCACAACCACTAGAATATAATAAGTGCTGAGATTGGTACGAAGAGATTTAGCAAAGTTCTCTCCATAGTGACTTCAAGAGAAACTGAACACTTTGCAAGTAAATTTTTAAAAATAATTTTTAGCAAATTTACCGACGAAAAAGAAGTTCATCAGTAAAATATATTGGATTTATTGACAGAAATTCTTTGTTCATAAGTAATTACCGAAAAAATAATCAAATCTGTTGGTAATTTTTTGACAGAAAAATTTTATTTTTTGATAAATTTGCCGACGGAAATTTTCGTCGGTAAATTTACCTACAACTTTATTTTCGACATCTTTTTTTGTCAGTAAATTCTGTCATTAAATAAGCTTACCAAAGGAATGTGTACAAATTTCGTTGGTAATTTTCATCGTTAAATTCATTTTTCTCGTAACTTAAAATAAAGAAAACAACCAATTAAGCGACAATATTTAACTGCGCCAAGTATAGAGAATCTGTCTTGGACTGAAGTCGAGTATTGGCAAGGAAGGAATAGCAGTAGGCTTGGCACCTTCTAAACCAGTGTCTTGTAAAATATCAAGCACATATTTCAAATGATCAAGATAAATCCCATAATAGGAACGAGCTATCTCAAGACCAAAGTATTACTTAGCATATCCAAGGTCTTTGACAGTAAAAGTAGCAAGTAAAAACTGCTTAACATCTTGAATGACTGCTTCTATACCCTCCTCTGCATACTCGGAAAAGCTTAATAGTAAAATATCCTTCTTCAAGGTTAAAGAATTTTGTCTCGAATAAAAATGCTTCTGGCAGGACGTCACATCTGGTTCTTTGTCAACTCTGCTGTATATTTTACAAATACACTCTTATACTTGAATCTGCTCCACTTTATTATTATTGCTTCTATAAATGTAATAGTTAATAAACCTTACATAAACTAAATATTTGATAATTATTCTCTTCTTTAATTTAAGGGCAAGTGACAAACTTATAAATTAAAATATTTTTTCCAAGTGCAAATAACATATATATAACAATCAATATGATGACACTACGATGACATTTGGTAAATGATGTAAGGGGAGACAAAATCGTAATCCAGTGTAGTTGACATTAAATCATGTTTATAATTTATGCCTATAAAACATGCAAGTATTGTTACATGTTAGGTTTTTTCATTCTTTAGCTCCATTTCACACTGATATTATTAAAATCCGTTACATTCTACCAACATCATTCCAGTTACATAGTAAGGTTTCAAAGAGACTGTGAAATCCAATGTTTTTCTGAGAAAAAATTTTCTGTCCAATATTACTCTAACTTATTCTGTCTCATAGAATTTCAACCATTTATTTTGCGAGACTCGCACGGAACTTATACGGAACTCACATAAATGAATAGTTGAGATTTATTTGACACAATAAGACACTATAATATTAGACAGAGGATCTGAACTCCATTTTTCTACGCTCTTGATTTGAACTAGCATTTAATGGGGTATCAGATCCTCGATTTTTCAATTACAATTTCAGGCCAGGAATTTGAGACCATCATCATAGTAACCTTAATGTTAGACAAGATTCTCTGTCCAGTTTACTCTGTCTTATTCTGTCTCATGAAATCTCAGTCATTTATTTTATAAGACTCATGTGGGACCCACAAGTAATTTACGCGGGACCTACATAAATAAATGATTGAGATTTATTAGACAGAATAAGACACCATAATATTGGACAAAAAATCTGGACTCTCTTAATATGATGCGGGAGCAAGGACTAGGAGCTTTGATACAAGCAGGGTTAGGCTCGAGGGCTAGGACAGAGAACAATAAAGCCCACATGGGTATGATTTTACTTATTTCTTCTTATTTTAATGAATAAAGAAGAAAGAAAAAGCCAAACGCCAACTCTGCGAATCTTTTTATTTTTTCTTTTAAGTAAAAAGCTGAGGGAACTCAAGGAATGAAAGCGATAAGCCGAATAGAGAAAATCCATAGCTGTGATGAAATGTCATTTGGTGTAAACTTTGTCTCTCGTCTTTGTTGGGAAATTGATGAGGAATTTGTTTTTTGTTTTGGATTTTAGTTGCCCTTTTCGTATTTCACACAACGTTACTGAAGGATTTAAAAATAAAAAACATAAGCAAATTTAGATAAAAGTTTACACGAAATTTTCCGTTTTGCGAGAGTCTAGACAAAGTTATCGATATACGCATTTTTTCTTTATAATTTTTACAAAGAAGTTGTTTCCGTAATTTAAATATGTGTCTTTCTGATTACAAATGAGCAATTTTTACCAGTTATTTATTTACAATATTTATTATTTTAAAAATCAGACTGAAAATTAAACCAATAAAATAAGAAGTTTAAAATTTAAGAGATCCAATCACTATTATAAAATCAACTAAATATTAAATAAAATTAAATAATTTAAAATATGTTTGAAAAAATTGTTCTTACTTATCAAATAATTTAAAGTTTAATTAAAAATGATTGTTAAATGAAAATTAATATATTTGTTTTAGTTTATAAGAAGTTATTAATTTAAAAAATTGTCCTATTAATTAATAAATTGATCAATTTTAACAACAAAAATTATTAAAATAAATCAAACGAAAAGAATTAAAAAATTAGATGATTCGAGGTTTTTATGATTAAACCGATCTAACCGGTTTGATTTTTTAATCATTGATGACATCATGTTATATTTTATTGTTTTCAAAATAACACTAATAAGTGATATCACTTAAGTCTTAATTAAATTAAAATTTTGATAATTTTATTAGATTAACTATAAATTAAATTATATGTGAAATATTTATTAAATATGTGATTTTTATATTAATGTTTCCAAAAAAGATTCATATGATTACTCTACGGTTATTTTTGTTAACACTTTCAGGTGTAATGAGTAATATTAATAATATTAAAGTATAAAATGATAATAAAAATATGACAATTAAGTAAAATAATATTCAAAGTCACTAAAATGATAATTTTCTATTGCTTTTCTGTTACTTACATTATGTTATGTCAAAAGGGTTTGTATTGACCACGAGGGGTGGACCAATTGGTCTAGATTACTCACTTAAGACTCTCCTCTTTAAGGAGGTCTTGAGTTCGAGTCACGCCAAAGGAGAGGAAATAGGCATGTTTCTTATTAATGATCCTCTAGTCCTCTGGACAAAGCTCCTTAATCGGATTAATTACGGACGCCTCGCTTCCAGCGGCAGTGTGTCCTAGGAGCTTAGGATTAGTCTAACTAAGTCAGGATACCTAATATAATTAAAAAAAAAAGGGTTTGTATTATTATTTTTGGCCATGTCGTCTGTCTGTACAGACATACGTACAAAGAAGCTCCACACGCCTTCTCTTTCTTCGATTATAGCGATGGTTATATGTATGCATGTTGTTTGAGTTTGAGGGCTCAAGAACCAACGTTATGGTTCTTGCCTCTTGGGGTTTGCTTCTAATCTTTCTTTTTGCTTTCTTGCCATTTCTCACTTGTCCTTCTATGTTCCATCACCTCAAGGCATCAGAGAGATGGTGAAAGAAAAAGCACTTGCAATAATGTCAATGTGTCTTTCAACTGCTGATTTTCTTGTTCTCTTTTACAAAACTATGCACACTTACCTTCTCATCATCATAAATGCAAATTAACTTGCAGAACCTGTCCTCCTCTTCTCCCCCCTTTTATCAGTTCTTACTCCATGAACTTCTCCTAAAATGGGGTGTAGTTACAAGCTCTTGTTTTCTAGAAAACTTAACTACCTTGCCATTTCTTTTCTCTTTCTCTTGATTCCAAGCTCCACCCAAGTGAGATTCATGGCTGAAGGCATTCCACTTCTCTCTGAATCTCAGTTTTGAATTAACGAAATTCATAAACAGGCTTATAGTATGTTGGTTCTTGTGATGATTTTTACTTTTTCTCTGTTTTTTTGCAGCTAGAGCAAGTCCTGCGTTAGGTACCGCTTCACAGGTGAGCACAGAAATTCTGGTTTGTATTAGTGTTTAACAAGTTAGCATGATCCATTTGATGAGTAACTTAAAGAGGATCTTATGAATTTTTTTAGACAGTAAATGAAGACAAGAAGATACTAAGATCTCAGATAGGTTCGAGGCCACCAAGATGTGACAGAAGGTGCCGTTCATGTGGCCATTGTGAAGCTATCCAAGTGCCAACAAATCCTCAAGTGAATCATGGCAATGGCAACTACTCTGCTGTGTCCACCATTGCCTATGTCAGAGGAGATGGAAACTCCAACTACAAGCCAATCAGTTGGAAGTGCAAATGCGGAAACTTAATCTTCAACCCTTGATCTTAAAGCTTTAAATTGAATGAAGTTCCTTTGTTGTATCTGAACAAAAAAAAATCCATTTTTTTGAACAATGTATATGTGAGACATTTCCTTGACTGATAAATCTATTGTCTTTTTCCTTCTCCATATTACTAATACTTTCTGTTTGTTTCTATAGAATCTTCTATCACCCCATTGTTCTTAATCTTTTCTTCCTGTCATTCCCTGACACCTTTAATATAATCCCGATCATTAGTTGAATCATGCAATACGATTAGATCGTTCCTTAGCGCTTGGTGCATTGTAAAGAAGATGATTCCTTTGGAATATGTACGTATTCATATAGACAGAGAACCTAGTTTACATTTTGATTTGCGGACTGCCGTAACAAATCCAGCAGAGGACTACGAGAAAAGATTTGGTACAAGAACAGTGAACAGAGAATCATCAGAGATAAGGATCAAGGCGTATATATCGTACTTCATCACACGCTACCATGGACGCACTCGAAAACTAAACCAACCAAAGGCTCTACACTACACGTACATGCAATTTGGTCTCACTGAATCTCCAGTCTTGAGTTCAAGTGGCCAAGGTCCTAAACCCTTTGGACAAACTCTACCAGAATCTGGGTTTTGGGTTTTAATTTCTTGTCGTGTAAGAAATCATAAAACCAGCAGTTTCTCAAACTCCTGACTTACAGATGAATTTCCTATCTTGCCAAGTACATACATTATTGCAGATAGTCAAACATTGATCCCTGAAGTTGATGACCCTTTTTCCAATACTAATTTTCTTGCCTGTCACAGGCCTACGTCACCTCTTTTGCCGTTCGTAGGAGAAAGGGAGGCTACAAAATGACGGTTAGAGATGAACCCTTTTGATCAACTTGAGCTAATGTGAGCTTTTTGTCAGAATATGGAGTTTAGACAAATGTAACCTGATAGGATACACACTGAAACAAGAATTTCATGTGCTAATTTTAGCCAATAATGACTAAAAACAGCCAGTCTCTGAAATTCACAGGGTCCTCCTTTCTTCTCAGGTTTTTCCATCCTAAGTAGTGAAAAGACGGAAGAGAAAAGAGAGAATCATTGTCACGAAAGGAACTTAATACGTAAGTGATGGGATGTTACATGAACATGACCATACCAACTGAGTCAAATCAGGAACAGTGATGATAAAAATAGGATAAACCGTCCTTTCGAGTGATTATTCTACAATTCGTTCCTCAGAGAAAGTAAAAACAAATAAAAAAATAAGGTAAGTGGAATAAAGTTAAATGATATGTATCTAAATCAATAGAGTCTTATCTTTTTTTATTATTATTACGTTAAGTATTCCGGTTTAGTCGGACTAATCCTAATTTCCTAAGACCCAAGAGCTCTAGAGAGGGTAAACTTAAAACTCCAAGATCCCTCAGGTTCCTACAAATTCTGTACACGTCTGCACACAAGGAGTCTTCACATACTTGATTATTCAAGTGATGATTGATCGCTGGCTTCTCCCTGCTCAACATCAGGTTCCCATCAGCCCCCAGGTTTTCTAGTAGTTCCAACTCTTACACTGTCGCTGAAAGCGAAATGTCCATAATTGATTCGATTAATGAGCTTTGCCTAAGAGGCTAGAAGATCATCAATAGGAATAGTTCCTATTTCTCCTCCTTTAGCGTAACTCGAACTCAAGACCTCCTGAAAAGGGAGAGCCTTAAGTGAGGAGCTTTGACCACTCAAACTACTCCTACTTGTCGAGTCTTATCTTTTCTATGCTTACTAATTTAAAGATCTCAATTTAGATATTATTTATTATTTTGGTAATAAAAAATGATAAATTGAGAGAAAAGTTACTCTATATATAAGTAAAGATTAATTAAATTGAATTTATTATTTGATTTTAAATCATTTAATTATTAATTAATTTATCTAAAATAAGTAATTTATAAAATCTTAATAAATTTAAGAACAAACAACAAATTAATGCATATATAAAATTATGATCTTAATTTTAAAGAAATAATTTCATTTATAAAGTTTGATTTTTACGTGTTTATTAATTTAAATTTTTAATTGGAACTATGATTAGGAGTTTATTTAATATTTTAGTTATAGCGAGGGATAAATCTATAGTTTAATTGAATAAAGTTTATTAAATTATTAATTGATTTATTTAAAATAACTAATTTGTGAGTTCTTAATCAAAGTTGACTCTTGAACCTACATAGGATGAATACTTAAAGACCATCAAGTTGATTGATAATCCTCATTTGGGAAGATAAGGAACCGATGGTACACCAAACTCAGATTATTAGATCAGATGCAACTGTCACGTGTGAACGTAGGTCTCAAAAATGTCCTGAACCGAACCTGAACCCCGCAAAAACCCAAGTAGGAATGTTGTTGCAAGGGTCAAGGCAGACACCCAAAAAGCTGATACCAGTACCTGCCCTATCCTATCAGGATTCTGATTCCCGACGCCTTCTGTGGGTGACAAGTACTGTACTCCTCCAACGACCAGCTTGATAGTAATGGCAATGAAAAATCTACATCCCTCAATCAGGGACGAGAGAAACTAGGCGGCCCCTGAAACATAACAGCCACTACTTCCCTTATGATGAGGCATTTTCATGGGCCATTTTCCATTTGTAGAGATGGGGTCATCAGGTTTCCTGGAAAGGAGACTGATGCACGGTTACTCAATTTTTACCAGGGTCCAGGGTTATTGTACCATACCATCTTTCAAACCCATGTTGATTTTTTGCTTTTTGGTTACTCTGATGGAGTCTACACCTGCCAAAAAAGCCTTCTTTTTTTCCCCACTTCAAACGTCACTTAACCCTCGAGCAATTGAATCTGTCTAGTTACAATAATCTTTTTGAAGGAAGTGTTTGACCTGAGATTTAGGCAATGTTGTATTAATTACTGTTTTAAAAATTGAACTAGTCCAATTAGTTTAACAATAAAAATATTAAATTGCCTAACTTTCTGGTTTGATTTAGTTTAATAATCTTTATTATTAAAAACCGATCAATTTATTAATTAACCGGCCTATTTTTGCAAATTAATCAATTATTATAAAACAAATAAACCGATTAATTTTTGTTGAATATTTTTAATTAAACTTTTTTATTTTTCGATAAGTAAGGATAATCTTCTTCAATTATTTTTCAAATTCTTTAATTTTATTCAATCTTTAACCAACTTATAATAATCTAATACCCGTTAAACCTTTTAAACCTTAAATCTTTAATTTTACCGGTTTAACTTTAATATGTTGTTAATGTTGGAACTGAGGGGCCCACTTACATGGGAAATCTATACCATGGGCCTAGTGATGAAATATATTTGTAGACTTTGACACCACATTTCAACCTAAAACCTTAAGGCATTAAATTTATGGGTCCTTTTCACTTATATGTCATTTACTAGCTCCATTTCTATCTAATGTGAAATTTCCACTCACACTTGACTTCCCAACAATCTCCCCCTCAAGTGTGAACTTTCACATTAGGCTTGAACTTCCCCTTGAGCGAAAGCCTTTTTTTTTTTACTTAGTAGCTCGAGTATATGGTGTCACCAAGAGTCCTTTTACTCTACTGGTCTGAGCCCACCAGGAATCCCCTTGCTCTTCTTCATGGGGAGGCAACCACAGAATCCTACCACCATCTCCATACTCGTCCCTTGCCAAACCATCGTCTCTGATATCACTTGTTGAAACTGGGGAGCCCACTTACATAGGAGATCTACACCATGGGCCTAGTGATGAAATATATTTGTGAGCTTTGACACCACACTTCAACCTAAAACTTTAAGGCATTAGATTTATGGGTCCTTTCCACTTATATGTCATTCACTAGCTCCATTTTTTTCCAATGTGAGATTTTCACTCACACTTGACTTCTCAACAATTCAACCATCATCAAATTAGTTAAACAACATATTAATAATCGTTTATCAGTTTTTCATGTTTTATTATGCCAGTTGAAGTAAATGTTTACGTCAAGATTATGTGTTCTATGGATGAATAGATGTGTAGAGTCTAGTGAATGGATCTAAACAATTTATGGTGCTGTGCCTGTGCCAGCCTAAAGCTAAAGAACGTTAAAGCAGTTTATTTCATTCTACATCCTGGACCGACGCAACAATAAGCTGTTGACAAGCAAGTCCAGTTGAGTCCCATGCAAGGAAATGTGAAAAAAGCCTTCAATGAAAAGGAGGCCCCGGTTCTCACTAAAACCATATCTGACTAAGGCATTGCATAACGCGACTTGATCAGAAAGGTTGGTCAACGGAACCTTACATGAACCACATACGAGTCCCCTACAATCCTTCAGAGATGAGAACAATCACAACCTCAAAGTTCTCTACCATGCCAAAGTTCTTCCAACTTAGATGAATCGATAAAGATAAGAGAGAATTCACCATTTTTAGTAGTAGTTCAAACATGCTTTTTTGTTTTTACCTTATCATCCCTCACTTTCTTCTTTTGTTTGGAAGCCTGCGAGGTGGCATGCCCTGGTCATGCACTTCTCCCACAACTTATCCTAATCCTTTCCCCTTCCCCTTTCTCCTCAACGATAGAGACAAGTCGAAGACGACTAACAAAATGTTTGTCACCTCATTAGTCATAACAAAATAGAAAGGAAGGTCAGGAAGACCTGTCTGTCTCGGAAAAGACAAGTTTTGATTAGCAGCCTCATTTAGCAGATCAAAAGCACCGGCATAAAAATGGAATTGCTGAAGACACATAAGCTGTTATGTCCGTATCTTTCGAATGGTAAGTATATTCCGTATTCTTAGGTCAAGAACGGATGATCAGGAAACTATCCTCAATAGCAACAAGCAAGCAAAGATCTACTTCAAAAACAATGTATGAAATGATAGTTATAAGAAGTATTCTAGGAAGGATCAACATAACATAGCAGCCTTAAAAATGATACAAAACTAGACGAGATAAAAATAGACACGCAGTACCAAACAATACTACAAGCTTACTAAAAATTTTAGTTTAACTTGGACAAGAAACCATATGTAATGAAATTTGCAAGGTAATCCAACAGATTTGCATTAACTAATGACATTTCAAATAAGTTGATCAGAGACGGGATTTATGAGTTATTTTCAACTCCCTCATATTCAAAGATAAGGCAATCAAAGCACATCCGAGCACATGAAAGTCACTAACATTACTAAAATTGACAAGAGAGATAGCGTATGTAACTAAACTGTTATACATCTGTGCTTTAGGACGTGTCATCCTTATTGTGGTTCACTAACTATGGTGCTTCCATGGCAAGACAAGCACAAGATAACAACTGGTTCCAAAATTATATCATAGACAAAGTATGACAACTCTCAGACGCATATACATGGAAACTTTAAGTTCGAAACTGGATGAAATTCCATTGGTTTGTTGTACATTATCTCGGATTCGAAGCTCCATGCCCTTGGCATGAAATCCATATCCGATTGCCTCACTCTTTTCCATTTTCCTAAGCATCCATATAAAGCTGAAATCAGTGCTGTGACCATTGAATCTGCTTAATATCAATTCCTTCCTTAACCATCTCATAAAGGGGACTCATTTCTCTCAGCTTCTCAACCTGCATCACAGTAAGCTCAATTGCCCTATCAATCTCAGCCTCAGTAGTAAACCTCCCAATGCCAAACCTAATCGAAGTATGAGCCATGTCCTCATCCACCCCCAATGCCCTCAACACATACGAGGGTTCCAAACTAGCACTAGTGCAAGCACTCCCACTAGACACAGCCACTTCTTTCAATCCCATCAACAAGCTCTCCCCTTCCACATATGCAAACGAAATGTTCAAATTCCCCGCATACCGCTTCTCGACACTCCCATTCACCACGATTCCATCCAACTTAGCCCTAATTCCGTTCATCAACCTCTCCTGCAAAGCCTTAATCCTCTTATCATCATATTCCATCTCATTTTTTGCCACTTGACATGCGGCCCCAAACCCAACAACCAAAGGAGTGGGCACAGTCCCACTCCTTATCCCTCTCTCTTGTCCACCCCCATTCATCTGAGGCTCTACTCGAATTCTCGGCCTCCGGCGCATATACAAAGCCCCAACCCCTTTAGGACCATAAATTTTATGCCCACTCAACGACATCAAACTAACATTCCACTTATCCACGCTAACTGGAATCTTCCCCAAAGCTTGTGCTGCATCAGTATGAAACGGCACATTAAACTCCTTACAAATCCTCCCAATTTCCTCCATCGGCTGAATAACCCCAATCTCATTATTAACCGCCATAACCGACACAAGTCCGGTATCAGGCCTAATTGCAGACCTCAACTTCTCCAAATCAATAATCCCATCAGATTCAACCGGTAAATAAGTTACCTCAAAACCCTCCTGCTGAAGATGCCGACAGGAGTCCAACACGCACTTGTGCTCCGTCTGAGTCGTGATGACATGCCGTTTCTTCTCTTTATAAAACTTCATCACTCCTTTAACCGATATATTATTCGACTCCGTCGCTCCAGAGGTGAACACTATCTCCTTCGGCGACGCTCCGATCAAATCAGCCACCTGCTCGCGGGCCGTCTCCACCGCCTGCTCCGATTCCCAGCCGAAGAGGTGAGTCCGGGAGTGAGGGTTTCCGAATCGTGCCAAATAATAGGGAAGCATAGCGTCCAAAACCCTAGGATCCACCGGAGAAGTTGCTTGCATGTCTAGGTAGAGCGGACGCGCCGCGATTTTCACCCCTTTCATGGTTACGGCATCGTCATAGGTTTCCGTCGTGGCGGCCATCGCGGACGTGGAGAGGCGGCGCACGCCATAAGTAGCGCTGGTCCTTGTTAGGGTTCGGCGAAGAGCGGAAGCCACAAGCTTCGAAGCCATACCGTATGACATTACAGAGTGAACGCTTCACTTTGCCTAGGAAATTAGGACTCTGTTTAATAATATAAATAAAAAATAAAAAATAAAGGTTCTAGGGTCACCGATCAGTGGGCCCCGTCATCGTCCACGTGGCGAATTTATGTCCTTAGAAAGGTTAGTTGCCCAAGTCGAGCTGATATTTACTTTTAGTTAATGATCTCTAAAGATAACAATAAACGGTGTCGTTTCTTTCAAATTGATATCACCTCTTATCGTATGCTCCTCAGTTCACAGTCTCCTCTTTGTATTAGAAGTGAGAGTTTTGGTTCCGAGCAAGTTCTCTTCCAGTTAAGATCCAATCTGAGAGAATAGAAACACTTATAAAGGAATCAAGAAGCACGAGCACTTGTTACGAAATTGATGTTTTTATGTGAAATTGAAACAATTCAGTGATTCAGTCAGTTATTGCCATCAGTTATCGCTCCTGTTCGTCTTTTTCGGCAATGCTTGAAAGGAGTTAACTTTTGGCGTTTTATTGTCGCTTTTCTTGGTAAGTCTCTTGCCTTTTCTTGCTTTTGGCCATTCTCGTATGTCTAAATCTGGGTTGTTGTTAGATCTCTTGTACAGAGTACGGATCGTATGGGATTTTGATTCCATAGTTCTGCATTGTGTGTTGTTTGGCAAGATGGACACTCTGATATTGTTTATTGTTTCTTCCTGTTGAATGTTATATGTCTATTCGGTCTTTTCTTCAGAATTTTGTCTTTTCAATTTTTGGGATTTTCCTCTTCTTCTTCTACGTGCTTACAAATACCTCACGAGTCACGACAAGTAATTATCTTTTTTTTTTTTGTAGTAGATTGCTCACAGTTGATTCATAACAGTTTGCTGTTTCACCAAAGCATTTATTGATGGTCAGTTTTGCTTTCTTAGGATTGAATAGAGCAGTTATGTTCCCAAGTCATGGTTGTGTAATAAATATTCTCGTGATCTGTGTGCATCTTTATCTTTTGTGTTGAAGTTGCTTTAGGTTTGACATACTTATGATTCTTTCGTAGGAATACGTGGAATTGATTTCATTTGGAATCTTAAGCAGGTAATTTGAACTTTGAAGGCACATATTCACCAAAAGTTGAGGCGAATTCATTATGTTTCGGTTATCTCCTCGAAGAAACCATAGATCAAATGGATTCAAGGTAAAACATGCTTTGCAGATTTGTCTTCTCGTTGGTGTTTGCATCTGGCTGCTTTACCAAGTTAGGCATTCCCATCATAAGAAAGCAGCATATGAGGAGAATGCAAAGAATGAGAATGAAATTATAAAACTTGGGAGAAAGGACCTCCGTCCTGAAGTTGAGGAGCCACTCATCAGAGATGGAACGCACAAGGCAGAGGAAGAGGAAGAAGAAGAAGAAAAGGAAAGGAAGAGTGAAGACGAAAACAAGCCTGAAGATAGCACCGGAACTGCAGGTGTGGATGATGAGATTCATGATCATTTTCATGATACAACAGAACAAGGTGCGGATCACAATGGAGACTCCATAAATGGAGACAAGATGGGAGAGAGCAAAGAGAATTTCAATGAAGAAACAGAGAGGGATGAGAGCAAAGAGAATGTTGATGAAGATAGTAATTCTGAAAGCCGTGCAGGGGATGACAGCAATAAAGGTGATCGTATAGAGAGTAAAGAGACCGACAATGAAGATCAAGAGATAAACAAGAACACAAGTGAACAAAAGAAGATTGTGGGAGAGAATCAGGAGACAGAAATCAGAGAGGTTGCAGAAGAAGACAATGTGAAAGAAAATGAAGATAGAAATTCAGAGGAGAGTGAAGAGGAAAATGAAAATACTGGTGCAACAGGTAATCCAGTTGATAATGGAAATGACAGCCATAGTGATGAGGCAAGGGAGGAACATTACAAGGGAGATGATGCTTCCAGTGCTGTTTCCCACGAGGCACAAAATGAGAAACCTGGAGAGGATTCAAGCATTGACGAGAAATCTAATGAGGCAGAGGTTAACGATGACAATAAGAAGGGTTTTAATGAAGTAGTTGATACCAATCAAAGTGAAGTTTCAAATGCAGGAGAACTTGATCTTAATGGAAGGACCAGTGTCAGTGATGATCAAAGTAATAAGGAAGATATAGAAAATGAGTCACGCGAAATTTCCACAATGACAGTAGAATCGGATGGAGAGTCAGTTGACAGCAATATTCAGTCTGAAGAGAGCCAACACAATGATGCAGTTCAGAGTGAAAATTCCAGTAGCGAAACTGGAGTGCAGAGAATCCAAGAAACTGTTGTGTCTTCAAATGTGAATGAAAATACAAATGATGGGGAGAAGGATGTTAGTGCTGGCCAGAAGGAACAAGTTGATTCTTCTGATTTGTCGAACACATCAGATAATGGAAATCACTCAAACACAGAAAATCATGGAGATACTACTCAGGTTCAGAACGAGAATAAAGTTCAAACCAACATGAACAACAATGACGAAACTGCGAACCAAAATGAAGGTCAAGTAGAACAAGTGAATGTCAAAAATGGCGATGCTGGCCAGTATGAGAAACAAAATGCTGATAGCAACAACGTTCAGGATGACAATTCCAATGGTACAAACCAAAAGGAGCAAGCCGATAGTACTAATGTCAAAACCGGCCAGAATGATAACAGTTATGATGGTCAGAGCAATACAGACGACAACAACAATTCAAGTGTCAACACAGATGCAAGTCAACAGGAACAAGACAATTCCATCAATAGTGATGGTGGCCATGATGAGAAACATGACAGCAGCAAATTTGAGAATAGCAATTTAAATGGTGATTCTGATGCTACCCAAAAGAAACAATTTGACTCGAATAATAGCAATACCAGCCAGAATGAGAGCAACGATGTTGTTCAGAGCAACACAAATGGTGACAGCAATGGAAATGATGATACAGACACAAGCCAGAAAGAACAAGTTGACTCTGATTCTTCAACATCCCACGGAGAGAAAGTAGCATCTTCAGACACCAATGTCCAGAATGACCCGGAGAAGAATGTTTCTGTTGACTCTTCAGATTCTTCAGTTTCTCAAGAAGAAAAGGAGGCTCGAACAGATTTGGAAATACTGCCTGGAACCGGAAATGAAGGGCTGAATGTTGGCAATACAGCAGCAGAGTAAATGACTTGTAGTTTACTTGAGCAGCCTGAGATCATTCTGTTTTTCAATTTTTACCCTGAGATGATCAGCCAGAATTGCAAGATGATTTATTTGTTTGTCGTGCGTTAATACAATTATATAGTCTATTAGAATACTTTCCTTGTTTTTACCCTTTTTCTTTTTCCTTTTTCGTTTTTCGGCTCTTCTAATTAAGACTCTTCAGTGGTTATTCAACTTTCAGAAGAGTTCTTGACAGTACACATGCCTAGCACCAGTATCAGTTTCATTGCAAGTTTGAAAGAGGCATTTTATTCCTCACACTCTCACAGAATCATCCGAAACCTGAAAATGCCACCGAAACTTTCAACTAACCTCGAAAACGCCAAAGATTTAGATCCTACCAGATCCTGATTGTGACAAAGCAACTAAACCTTGACGACTGGAACATAGCACCTGATGAGATCTTCATTAGTGTCCTTACCTTTCACTGTTCCATCTTGGTAAAGCAATTTGATGGCATTTGATGTTGTATAAGTTGGAATGAAAGATGCAATGGATAGTTTTAAGGGGTGGTAAAGTTACTTCTGCTATGAACCTTTCAATTTAAGAAATTCAAGGAGTATACCAGGAGTAAACATAAACCGAATGTAATTCTTTGCACATTCATTCTAGTGACTGGAGACTTTTGAACATACTGAATCATATTGTAATAGACTATTTAAACTGCGTTTGTTATGAAGCTGCCCGTGTACTGCCTTGTCAAATTTCACATCTGTTTCCAATAGTCATCTGTATCGAGAACTTCCTTCTTAGCGTATGTGGGTTGAATTGAATAATCTTATTTTAATTTTGATTCTACTATTTTTTTTTCTCCCAAAAAAAGAACATTAAGAATGAAACTAGACTTTTTAAAAAGTTAAAACAGAGCAGGGTGCACCAAAAAAGTTCATAAGGTGACCCTTCTACGACTTGTATATGATCTAAGCCATACTTTTTGACAACGCATACAGTTATTTTTCAAGATAAAGGCCTACACCCTTCTGTCAGGAACATCTATGTTCTAGCTTCCTCATAAAAGTTATCATTATTACATACCGAGTTGCGACAAATCTTTAGCTTTTCTAAACTTTATTATGCACATAACTATTTCATACTTCATAAAATTGCCACCTATCACTATTCCTGAACAAGAGGAATTAAAAAAGAAAGAGATGGTTTCACTCATCAATCTTATTGAGCAGCAAGCAGTTAAAAAGTTCAGGACAAAGGAGTGCATACAAACTGACCAATTTTCAGTATACGGTCTTATGATCCAAAAATGACGATTCATAATGAGAACATCAACAACAGCATCCACAGTAGTGTAGCTGATTTGACAAGTTCTGCTGGAGCAAAGAGAAGGAATTTGCTGAATAAAGGTGCTTTCATACCGTCATGCGCAGGAACAATTATTTAGTGATGCTTAATCTCAAAGAGTCCATCTGGTCCTGTGTTCACAAAGTTATATCTGAGACAAGGAATCAAGCAAAATCTCTGGTCTTAACACTAAAAGGAGATATGTCAGCCATGGAGAAAGAATATGAACACCTAGTACAAGGCTTTTTCAAGTAAAAAATTCTTAAGACTGCTCCAAACTATGCTTGGACATGCTCACAACTTCAATATCCCAACCAATTAAATATTGTGGGATTAAGCAGAACTAAAGACCAATTATTAAGCCAAACAATGCATCCACCAACAAGAGATAAAACAATCTGCTCCCCAAACATGATAAAACATACTTTCAGCTAATGACATTAGTATCCAAATTGCCGATACCTTCATAAGCCATACACAAAAGTGTGGCAAGAAGTTTAATGTCAGAAAGTCATGATGAGACATCATTATTAAAACAAAACGAGTATTCAACACTATTGACTTCTAGCAAGCTGAAAGTTATACCCTCCAACTTAACATATTCTCGAGCCATAATAATCAAAATGGACAATAACGAAGCAAATAATTTTTAATTGCATGGGGGAACAGAAAATAGATTCAGGAGGAACATGACTGAGAAGCAGTACATACCCCATGGAAACTCCTTGTTACGAATGTGTAAGTAAGGATAAGCCTGTAT
>JANTNU010000235.1:4269312-4279353 GCA_024752395.1 Erythroxylum havanense | reverse complement strand
GATCTTCAACTAATGGACCGATCGGCCCGCAAGTCGTCTCGACTGAGTCCGGGCCCAGAATGGCCGACCCGACCAAACTTAATCCAAGTTTTATCAAGATTTAATCCATCTAAATTCAATTGAACTTAGCCTCTCTTTAGTTAGCCTTATATCAATAGAACTTTTATTAGTAGAGTTTTTTCTTATAGATTTTTTCTAAGAACTTTTTCTAAGAAATCAGTTAACTGTTTGGCTGTCATTTAAAAAAGAATTTCATACAATAGACTGTTTAATAATATATAAATATTATTTAAAGTATATTAAATAATATGCAAAGCACAACATATTAATTATTATATAATTTCAAACCATATGAAATATAAATGAAAACATATCTAACCATGTCTTTTATATGGATTTTAAAATAAGTAAACTAATATCAAAAATAAATACTAAAGCATATAAAAAACTAAATAATATTATATAAATCTCAAAATAATTATTCAGGTTGAGTAAATAGTTAAATACATAATAAATAGGAAGATGAGTTTGTGGGTATTGTAAAAATGATGTGTAAAGTATAACGGCAAAAGAGACTAAAAAATAGGTTGATCTGAAAAATTTACCCGAAAAAGTTATTTGAGAGATTTTTTTAAGAAGCTCCAAATTTAATCTTCTTAGAAAGTTGAATTTTGACTATCAAAAAAGTCATATTTATTAAAGAATTACTTTTTTTATTTTACTATCAAATATCTATTTTTCTTTAAAAAAAAATTTTGTGATGGAGTAAAATACTTATAATTCTCCTAAAAGTCCATCCAAAGTGGCACGTAAACTCAAGCCACTAAACATGTATCTTGAATTCGGTCAAATCCAATATCTAAGTTATATGTTTATCTTTTAACCTTTTTTACACAAATAAATAATAAAATAACATTTATTAAAAAATTTGCTAACATATAAGATTTAAAAAGGTTTAATAATCCGTAACTTTAGTTCTAACTAATATAAATATTGTTAGATGTGCATAAATAATTATATGTATTATTTTAAATTTAATAAAAAAATTAAAAATTAAAAAAAAAATAAAATTCAATATGTGTAATTTTAAGTTGTCCTATTCAATCGATTTTGCTTAACATAAATATGATAATTGCTTAATAGACAAAACTTTACTTAAAATAAATATTATAAGTAAAGTAAAAAAATAAAAATAATTTTCAACTAATAAGACAAATTTGGACAACTATAAAGGTCTAAATAATTATACTAAGTGGAGTGGCAAAGTCGGCCAGTTTTGCCTAGAATCGACAGAGACATGTCCACCGTTACTGGCCATGATCCGGCCTGCCCCAGTTTCTATGATATTTTATAATACGTCTATATGGGATTTTAAAAGGGTACCTTTTAACTCGTTTCTTCAATGACAGAAGATGATGTGATTTTTTTATTATAAAGTGGAAACATATTTCAAATTTTATTGATATATTTTTTTGGGTAAGTAAAATATAGGATGAAAGACAGAGACGCTTGTATAGTTTAAAAAACCTTAAAGAAAATTTGTTAATCTTTAAGATTCGAGAAAAACTCTTTTCAATTTTTTGTTTTTCAAAAAAAATATTTATCTTAGATTTTGATTAATAATATGTTGTTTATGTAACGATTCAGTCACACTTTTAAACTTAAACCAAATTAATTAAATCCAAATCAAACTAATAATTTATTATAATTAATTTTATAAATTGTTAATTTTAATTAGTTAGACCCAATTTTAAGAGTTGAGTGGAGTTTTCATATTATTGAGATTTAATTATCTAAGAAAAATTTCATTTGCAAATAACGTCACAAGATCAAAGTATACCTGTATCACTGATCAAACAAAAATCACTTATGTGAGATTTGCAAAATTCCAAAACAGAAGTCCTTCTACATTTTTTTTAGTGATTTCAAATTTTTTCTTGTCAAATGACTTACTTTTGTGATAAATCATATCTTATATATGATTTTCTAAAGGTTGTGACGTTACAATTATGCAATTAGCTCTACCTCACATGAAGCTATGAATCGGAAGTGGAAGCATTATGGTGGGTCTCAATAGGAAAAGGGTAAGAGAAACACCCATTATACTCATGATTCAAAGAGGGCAAAATGAATCGAGCACAGAAAAGGAAAATATTTTTTCAAAAAATGGGACTTGAATAAAGTCAAATGCTTTAATTGTGGTAATAAAAGCCACTTTCTTCGTGATTGTAGCGAGCCCAAAAGGTACAATCTTATTGTGTAGACATTTGTCATAAAAATGTCTCTTGTTTTGTTTTTCTAACGAATCACATCCTTTTTGAATTAAAAATTTGGAATATATAACAAAGGATAGAGTTGCCTTTGTAGAATTATGAAAAATCACGTTTGGAATATCATGAATTTATGTAGGAGACAACTTAAAAGCTGTTATACAAAGGATTGAACCTTGTAAATGAGACACGCGTGGTGGTTGATCCTTGATCCAACAGGAAGTGTTGTATGCTGTGAAGATTCTTCAAAATCTAATCTTTGTGTTGGTTTTAATAAGTTCTAGTTTTGATGTAAATTTTGATAATAATGGCGTGGATTTATATCTTGGAAACATTTGTTATAGTCATGGTTTTATATTATATGGTTCTATTGTTCTGGATGTTGTTTATTCAAATAGAAATATAAGTTATTATTTATTTGCATCATCTAGTAATTGCGATATTAGTACAATTTTGTAGCACGCTAGATTATATCATACTGGTAAAAATGGAATAAGTCGATTAGTTAAAGAAGACCTATTAAGTGATTTACATTAAGCAATTTTACCTATTTATGAGATTGTCTAATTGGTAAAATGATGTGAAAGTCATTTAAAAAGGGAATACGAACTTCCTATCCATTACAATTGATTCATTCTAACATTTGTAGTTTAATGAATGTAAGGATACAACATGGGACTGTATATTTCATTACTTTTATAAATGATTATACTTGTTATGGTCATATCTATTTAATTTCTTACCAATCATAAGCATTAAGTTATTTCATAAAGTATATGAATTTAATAAAGAATCAATTAAACAAAAAATAAAAGAAATAAGAACTGATCGAGGACAAGCATACTTGTCTATTAAGTTAAAGACATTGTGTGATGAAAAAATAATAGAAAGACAGTCAACTATTCCATGAACTCCACAAAGAATTAACTCAAAGATAGTTAAGATTACAATCCACTAAAAGTTTATCTATTGCATCTAATTCGAGTGGGAGTAATCAAGACGATGATGATTTTTTTAAAGAACCAAGTTTATGTCAAAGTAATCGTGGTATGATTCCCCAATGTCATCTTGAAATAAAAAGGAAAATTCATATAATTATCCCATAAGAAGATGACGAGCCAAGCAATGTACGTGAGGCTCTTAAAAGTCTTACTAAAGACGAGTGGATGAAAGCAACGAAAGAAAAATTGACTTCTTTGAGCTCAAATCAAGTGTGAGACTTAGTTAATCTTCCTAATGAGCGCAAATCTATTAGCAGCAAATGGGCTCTCAAAATAAACAAAATGTTGATGGTAATATCGAAAGATATAAAGCTCATGTTGTGGTAAAAGGATATACACAATATAAGGGAATCAATTATGATGAAATATTTTCATATGTTGTGAGGTTTGATTCAATTTATCTAATCATGGCTATAGTAGCTAGTTTAGATCTTGAATTATATCAAATAAATGTAAAGACAGATTTTTTAAATAGAGAATTAAAAGAAGAAATCTATATGAAATATCCTATAGGTTTTATTAAAACAGTCCAAGAATATAAAGTGTTTCAGTTATTGTAATCGATTTATGGTTTGAAACTATCTTCAAGGCAATAGTATATATGTTTTCATAACGTAATCATTTCATATGCTTAATGAAGATTATTTTGTATATATCAAGTGATTTGAAGACAAAATTACATTTTTATCTTTATCTGTGGATAAAATTTTGATTGCTTGTAATAACTACGAGTTTGGCAAGAGAATTAAAGATTGATTGTCATTTGAATTTAAGATGAAAGACAAGGCGGAGGCTACATACATTCTTAAAGATAAGATTTCAAAAAATCATTTAAAGAGGTTATTGTCACTTTCTCAAAATGACTAATATTCAAAAGATTTTAGAATTATTTTGTATCCAAGATTACAAACCAATAGATAATCATATTGCTAAAGGCAAAGGTCTCAATAAGAAGTTTTGCCCATTTACGTCACAAGAAAGGGAATAAATGAAGAAATTTTCTATTCCAATACAGTTACATGTCTCATGTATGTAATAATGTGTACAAGGCCAAATATTTGTTACATTATTAGGATGTTGAGCAAATATCAATCAAATCCAAAATAAGCACATTGAAAACCAGTAAAGATAATGTTGAGATATCTTAAGGGTACTATTGATTTTGCATTGCGCTATCAAGGTAATGATGTACTTATACAAGGGTATACAAATGCAAACTGGGAATGAGATTTAGATGAGAGAAAATCTACTTTTATATGTGTTTTCCTACTCAACAATAGTGTTATATCATGAAAAATTAATAAACAATCATGTGTTGCGTTCTCTATAATGGAAACAAAATTTACAACATTTTCAGTAGCAATACAAGAAGCTGTATGGCTGAAATGATTCTTAGTTAGTTTAGGGGTTGTTCAAAGCGAGACTGATCTAGTAGCAATTAACTATGACAGTCAAGTGACTATTATTTACACAAAAGCCTCCAAATTTCATTGTAAAACTAAGCATACAGATACCAAATACAATTATGTGAAAGTTATAGTTGCACAAGGAAAAGTGAACATGAATTATATATCTAAATGAGATATGAGAAGTGAACATGAAGTATATGATTACATAGATGTTGTCATTTAATATATGGTCATGTTTAATACAAATATGAGTTGACATTATTTATTAAGTGATAAATATTGCACAATGTTTGAATATAAAATATGTGAACCTATTATGACATATATTTCATATGAATCAAAGTATGTTTCACGCGGACTATCGACTCTAATATTAGTGATAAATAGAGCTAAAGTAAGAAACTTAAACATTTAATGCTGACTTAAATGATAAGTCAAAAGTAAATCAATTTAGCGTGATCATATGGTATTAGGTTACTAGACGAGAGTTCGAAAAGACTAAGTTAAGAGTGGATAAAGGAACTTAGGTTAAACGTTAAGTATGTTTGAAGTAACATATGTACGATATTACATTTATGAAAGACATATGCTCCTAATTAATAGGAGATGATACCATAACATATGAATCTTATCATATGTATAGAAACGACCATAAAAAGGGATTAATTTAAGTTATTAGATTAAGTGAACCTCTTAATATATCTTAAGAATTAAACTTAAAGTTTGATATTTTAGAATGTCACCAAAAGATTATGTTTGATACGATCTTACGAAATAAAGCAAATTAAATTAAATTCAAAAGAATTGAGATTCTAAGGATATAAAAAAGTCATTTCAAGTTGTTAACTCGCATAAGAAATTTTTGATATTCAAAGGTGGCCATCTACTTTAAGTAAGAGAATTAAATACATATATGACAATGAAATAAATAAGGTCAAGAAAGATTGAAATAAGAGATATGACTCAAGGTATAGTACACAAAATCTACTCAAGTATCGATTAATTAATCTAGATGTTATATATTCCTAACAAATATTTGACCATTAGCTCTTGTCTAGTTCCACTTGTTATTGGATGTACAAGTACAAGAATATGCGGAATTTATATTACTAAATTCATCAAATGTGAGTTGAAGATGACAACGGAAGGGCATATTTAATTAATTTAGGATGTGATCCTTTATTTTAATGATTAAAAATTTGAGATTATTTATAAATATGAGATAATCTTAATTTGAAAAAAATTAATAATAATTTTCAAGAAAACATCATTTTTTCAAAATCTAAAAGAATTTTTAAAAAAATTAAATTTAGAAAATTTATTCATATTTGCAGCCTGCATTAGCTCTCTGAACTCGGTTACTGCGCCTTAAAGTAATAGTGATTGATGGTGACAAGGCCGACCAGGATTACAAATAATTCAATGGGTAGGTTTTTATTTTATGGACTTGCCTATGAAAAGTAAGTAAGGACTTTCGACACCTGAGACTGTTTCTATCGGTACTAAATAATTTATATTTAGTTTTAAAACTTTTATATAAAATAATATTAATTATTTCACCTTAGATTAATATCATAATAAATCAGAAATTCCATTAGTAACTTTAATTTCATTTTTTTTAATATCAGGAAAAAAATCAAACAATCTAGCTAATCAGCGCAGAGACCTGCGATACAACGTGCCGTAAACATCTCGGAGAAAGCAGTCCAAAAGAGATAGCGGAGGTTCCTGGATGATGCGTACCCCCAAGTTGGCAAGAGACGTAAGAGAGGCGAAGTGGTCTGCACATTGATTCCCTTCTCATGAAACGTGAAAAAACTGCACCACCTAAGTTCTGCAGAGGAAATTGCGGATACCTGTCATCAAGAGAAAATCATCAGGCAAAATAAGAGTGGAAGCAGATAACATGTTGAGAACTTCAAGGAAGTCCACTTTAATAAGGACTTGGCGGTAGCCAAGGACTCAGGCGAGTTGAAGACCCAAGTGAACGTCCCAGAGTTTCGCAATAAGTGGTGAGTCACGGGCTATGCGTTAGGTAAATCCACCGCATCACTGGCCGCAGCAATCGTGAATTAACCATCCCGCTGTAATTCCAGCCACCGTCTTGACCAAGCACTTCTTGACCAAGTACTTTGATTTCACAAAGCCACCTTCTTGATCAAGTACTTCCAGCGTTGGTACCTATAGAGACTTGACAATCGCCAAAAATTTTAGACTTTTCTTGGAGTCACTGTCTCTCGATCGAGATGAGGTCGGTCATGTGGTCAAGTTGTAGTTCTTGCTAGCATTAAGCATTTGGGATGAAATTTCTTTTAATGAAGATTTACGGTGGTTGAATATCTGAAATCAAGCATGATGTGATGGTTGAAAACTTAAAAAAGAGTACTTGTGAATTTTCCATTTGGTATGTATATAAAATTAAAGTTAAAAGTAATTTTTATTATTTAATTTATAATAATTAAGTTTATAAAATTATTGAGAGATGTAATATTTAATAAAAGAGAAAGACAAACATTTTCAAATAATTTTAATATTTAATAAGATAATGAACATTTTACTTTAAGAATGAATATTTATACATTTCCTATTAAATATCTGGACTCTCTAGTTACTATAAATTTATAAAATTTTGATCAAAGGCATATGAAATTTAAATCCACGATGAAATTATTCATTTGTATTAAGTTTTTTAATGACTTCGAGTTTTGCAATTACTCCTAAACTGCACCGGAAATTGTCTTTTGAAGTGTACTATTCAAGAGTAATTTAATTTTAATTATTTTAAATGGGTATAAAATAAATATAATTATTTAATAAATAAATAATGTAAATCTGATGTAATTGATATTAATAAATTTAATATATATCTTGTCATAAATTTTTTTGAGTTAATTAAAAAATTTTAAACTTTATTTAATTTTATAATTATAGCCGATATAAACAAAGTGACAATTATATTTAAATTTTCAATTTTTTTCAATCACTAACCCAATGTTAATCTTTCCATTACCGTTGTTGACATAATTTGCTACATAAGAGAAAAATCTTAAATACTTATATATATTAGACTTAATTATGTTTATTTGTTTAGAAATTAAAATTTCTAAATCAAAGTCTCCTATGTCGGTGCAAGATGACAACGACACCCTGTCATGTTGGACCACACAATTTCTAGCAATATGAATAAAATCTCAATTTATCACTGTAGGCTTTTTTTCTTTTTGTGTCAAAATGAATTAATTTAGGGTTTTTAATTCCAACTATTTAGGCAATGATTTTAATTTAAAGTTTTCAATCCCAAAATTACAAACTTTAGTTAAACTAAATTAAATCTGACATATATAAATGTTTAAAATTTATGTTTTATGTACAAATCACGTAAGTAACGTTAATTAAAAATATTAACATCGGATTAAATTTTAAAAAATTTTAATATTTAATTATCACTTTTTTAAGTTCGAATTATAATTACAAAATTTTTAGAATTTTTTAAATAACCCAAAATTTTAAATAAATTATACTAATTGTATAATCTCTTTTATATTATTTAAATGCAAATGTGCCGTGTGCGTGTCGCCAATCTTCTTTCATCCAATGAAGTTCAAACACTTGGTTTGATGAAAGACAATAAACGCCTGAAGGCTGAATTGAAACTTATCTTTAAATTTTGAGATTAAAATTAAAAAGATATTTAAAAAAACGTACTTTAACTTTAAGAGTAAGGAACTAAGGATTACCGATTACATCTTCCCTGCGTCTTAATTTTTAATTTTTAATTTTATTTTCAAATTCAAAAAATATTTGTTTGAATTTTTAGTTTTAGTTTTTAATTTTAATTTTTTTAATTTACAAAAATTATAAAAACCATAAAAAATAGTTTTTTGTTTTTTGTTTTTTTCCATAATCTAATTTACTATTATTTAATATATTATTTAATTATTTAAATTTTAATAAAAATATGAATAATTTAATTCAACATTATATATTTAGTAAATTAAAATTAATTATCAATAAAATTATGAATAATTTAATTTTATTTAATTTTATAATTAAATAATATGTAATTAAATTTTAGTAATTATTAATAAATATAATTAAATTAAAATATATAAATATTCAAATAAAATTTGATTTAATAATTAAAATATATTTCAAATAAATATTAATTATTTATTTTTATTAAAATAACATAACATTAAAATAAATATCATATAAGAGATTAAATAAATTTATTTAATTAAAAATATTTTATCTTTAACTTTTATCTAATATGTAATTATTGTTAGAGATAAAAATATAACTACATTAGTATTAACAACCAAACAAAATTTTATTTTTATTTAAAAAAGTTAAATTAAAAATTACAATAAAAAATAAAAATAATCAAAACGGTCCCGACCTCCGCAAGTGAACAAATAAAATGTCTCTCTAGAAATATACAAAATAGACACGAAAGTTCTAAGACGTCTAACATTTCTCTATTGTTTTTGCACTTATCTACGAGAGGAAACAATTAGTACATAGTTGTAAGAAAAAGTCGAAAATGTTGTTAACCCCATTGCTCCGTCGGTCGGCTAGAAATTGAAAATTTGTAGTAAAAAAACGTGCATAATAATTATTTGTTTATTCAAACACGTCATTATGTTGTTTTCACCGTACCATTAGTCTATGCGTTTGAATTGTAACTAAAGATAATAGTCATCTCCAAAACGTGTATAACCTTCTGGAAATAATGTTCCAAATTTATTTTCACCGGATCAACCCGTAAGAAATAAAGTGTTGACCAAATTTATTGCTTTATTTTCAAATCTCAATAGTCATTTGATTTAGAACCAAGCAATATTAGATGAAACTATTCATAATACTTAATGATATAAAGAAATAGTCTTAGAGTGATACAATTGGTATAAGAAAAAAAAGGTGACATAAAAAATGGAATTTAATAAATTATTAACTTAAAAATCTGAATAAAATTAAAACATGGCAATTTCTTATTGTAACGAGACTTAAGTCGAGACTAACAATATTAAACATGACAAGAAATACGAATTACTCTTTAATTTTTTAAAAAATTTAAATAGCTTCTGCCATTGTTTATTTTATTACATTATACTTTAGCGTGTTAAAAATGATGTTAATAATATCTTAGATCTTAATTAAATTAAGTTTTTCACAATTTTAATATATGAGTTATAAAGTTTGGTTCTGCCGGATTCTGGCTGAACTGGTTGTTGCCATTCTGATCCATGTTTCCGATGTCTGTTGAAACGATCTTGGTGAAAGGGTCTCCTGCAAAACAAAGGGAAGGCACGTCGGGGGTGAGATCCCGATTTGCCCCTCCGACGCTCAAGTAAGTCTTTG
>JANTNU010000235.1:4249886-4269212 GCA_024752395.1 Erythroxylum havanense | reverse complement strand
CTGATCTTCAACTAATGGACCGATCGGCCCGCAAGTCGTCTTGACTGGGTCCGGGCCCAGAATGGCCGACCCGACCAAAGTTAGTTTATATTATATCACAATTAAATAATTTGAACCTATCAGGCTTTAATATAAATATTAAAAATAATTTCTTTAAATATTAATTAAAAGATTATTTTTATGTTGAAACTTTTACCACTTTTATGATGCAATGATTACGATTTTAAAGATATTCATCATTAGTATTATCGTCCTTATCATCAACATCTAATTGAAACTTCGTTGAGTTATAAAATCTATAAAAGTTTGATAATATACAATTTTATTTATATACAATAAAAAAATTATTTTTAATAAACCTGCATGCAACTTTTTATACAAATGATATGAAAAAGCCTATCAAACACCAAATAGCATATTTCACGAAGGAAATATAAAATGACATGAAATAAAAAAATAAGGGTACTTAAGTTGGTAAATCATAGGATATTAGTTGGAAGTAAAATTTTTAATGGAATGAAATGATTTATAATAAAATAGAATATAAATTAATGTAATATTAAAAATTATTATTTGAAATGATGGAAGAGATCATGATGTAATATAGTAAAGTGTTATTCGAAAGAAGAATTCGTAATATAATGTAGTAAAATATTATTTATCATTTTATATTCCATCATAAATCATCTAAATCAGAAGCAACTTATTTTTGTTGTTTATGATGAAATGATATGTAATGTAAAACTCTTTCATTTTATTTTATTTCATTCGATTTCATTTCATTTTGTCGCATTATAAACTCTCGTACTAAATTATAAAATAATATTACATTTTATTAATAACCACTCAATTAAATATAGCCTTAATAATATATAAATTGTATTATTGCATTTAATATACATAAATGAATTCATGGATATATAATTTATAATTACGTATTTTTTAAGTCTCCAATTGGGCAAAATAATCTTCTTTATTGGTGTGATAATTTTCCATTTACATATAAATTTCTCAAAATGCATTCAGCATTAACGAATTGACAACTAAAGTATTCCACTGTTAGACGTGTGAGGAAAATTATGAGAAGACTGATCTCAAAATTTTTTATTTTCCTGAGTGGGACTCGTCACATCTCAAGAGACTGGACAGGCTTGATTAAAATGTTTTGACTGTTGTGATCTTCTCTGGAGCACGTGATTGACATGTGAGAATGAGTCTCCGAATCAAGTTTCCCTTCTAGAAGTTTTGTGATTGGTCCGCTTCCATTCTCAAACTCTTGTAGGTCGAGCGAGTACACCACGTCTTCTCTACTCCATCCCGCACGCAACAACGCTCTCACGTGCCATGTCACGTGCTCCTCGTTGAACTGGGTCGAACAACAACTATTTTCAATCGCGTAATCAGAACCGTCCATCAACATCATCTCCCTTACCTCGTCTTCTCTCCACCCTCCATCTCTTAACCTCCAGTACACCTCTTCAAGATGATCTCTTAAACAATCTTTATCAGTCCACCACCCGATCGTGGGCTCACGCGCAATCATCCTCCGCCCTCTCTCCGCCGCCTCCGACCAAAATTCGACCCTCTTAGCCGCCGTCGACGCCCATGCAGGAACGTTGACCGAAAGCTTCTCTTTTCTCGACCAATACACCGGCTCAGTAACATCTAACCTCAATTGCAAGAATTCCAGTTCTTGGAAAAACCTGGCAACGTCAAAGCTCAAAACGCAAACATGGCGATCGTCGACGTAAAACACTGGATTACCTGCCACGTTCCGTGTAGAAGGAATGTAACAGTTTCGGAATATGGGAACCAGAGTAGGAGCCTTGTCCAAAAGCAGCTTCGCAGAGCTCAAAGCTTTGTTACTGTCGTCGGGTTTTGGACCCCAAGAATCGACCCAGAAGTTGCTTTTAGAGATATTCTTGGAGAGGTTTAACAGAGGAAGGTTTAAAAGGATTTGCAGTTGTTGTGGGGAAGAAGAACGCCAGTTTGGGAACTGGGGTCCAGCGGGGAGACCTTCTTGGAGTATATATCGGAGGTCAGGTGGGAAGGAGAAGTTGAAGGCTAACTCTACGGCGGCGAATTCATCGTCGGTGAGGCCGGGGAGGACAGGGATTTCGAGGGACTTAAGGTGGTCGATAACTGTTTTGGCATAGGCTGCGAAGGAGAAACATACGAGCTTGGAAGCGTTGGCTTTGGTTTTGGTTACTGTTTGTGTTGTTGTTGTAGCCATGGAGGTTAGTTTCTTGCGAGAAGATAAGAAGATTATAGACAAAGTGCGTGTAAAAAACCCGTATGTTTTTGTCGGTCGATACCTGAGTTAGGTTATGGAGAACGAAAATGGAGGAGATCAGGCATAAGGATAGGAGGAGAAGAAACCACCGCGGAGCGAAGTAGTCTCGAAGGCGTTAGGATTCGTACGAGGTGGTAGAGAGAGGAAGTATTTGACTCTCTCCCTCTCTAACTATGTCGTTTTGTTTTTAACGTCTCAGGACTTGCAAAACTTGTGACAAAGTCCTTTTTATATCTTCCTGAGAAAGAACACGGAGAGTGTTAAGAGTGTTGAGTGTTTGAGATCCAATGGCAACTTACACGGTACTTGCGTTGACAAGGGAGTGCCTGGCTAGTTGGTTCGTTGCCTAAGCTTAATTGTGACCAAAGGAGCGAAAAGAGAAAAGATTGGATTTTCTAACGTTAAGTGATTGGACATTTAATACAGATTTTGTATTCAAAGGAATTGAAACTCTTACAAGGTTAACTTGGAACTCCTTAGTTGTAGAAGTCGTGAGTTTAGTTGGGGATTCATGTTTGTAATTAATACGAGGACTGAGTAAGAAAAGTAGTGGAAATGCATTAAATCATGTATTTTATATAATAAGGAAAGAGTTACAATAAGATGAAAAAGATGTTAAGTGAATATGATTAAAAACGGAAGGTATTAAATTGGATGAGACTTGACACTCAATCTATAGTCTATTCAACAAATACTTGCAATTTAAGTCATATCTCTGAAAAATATTTGTGAGTCCAAAAAAAAAAAGAATTTAAATATCTGATATTTGATATAATTTTTTTTATTATATGTTATTTCGATTGATTCATAAAAATTATTAATATTTTATTTTAATTTCACCAAACTTAATTTTAAGGTCTATTTCGATAACCTAAAATTTAATTAAACCCAAAAAATTTTATCATGCTATTTATATCAACGGTGATAAAAATAAGTGTTGGAATTTCATAATTTAATGGCTCGAAGGGCTTCTAATCATATATGACACTGAAAGTATGATGTACATGAATAAAACTTCGTTGATATAACAATCTCTTTGATTTTATTTAATCTTAACCGATTTTATAACGATTTGGAGAGGATCATTAATATATGTAATTTTTCCTTTATATTTTTTGTACAAAGAGGTTATTTTTATGATTCAAACTGATAAAAGGGAATTCGATATACAGGAGGAAGAGAAGAGAAAAGGAAAGATTAAGAGAAGTTTTGGGGTTTTTTAATACATGTATCCTATTAAGAACGTTTTAGGCTATTAAATAGTCTTACAAAACATAACAACTATACTAAAAATAGGAAACAATAACATACTACTAATCTACCACTAATTGCAGTGGCCTTATTGAATGAAAAGACAATTAACTAACTATTAAAAAGTTGTGCTAACGTGAGACACATAACAATTCTCTGCTTTTAAGAATCCTTATCGGCAAAGATGAAATTTGGGTGCCCCTCCACCCATTTAATTAAGACTTCATGCTTTGGACGATATATTTCCTTGTGTATGACTCGACTATCAAGCATGGCTTCAGGTTGTGGAAGGATTATAGAATCATCCGTAACTGGGGAAAGGGCTGTAGTAATTGGAGGGTCATCCGATCTCAAATGCTTTCGTAAGAGGCTAACATGAAATATGTCATGAATTTGAGAATTAGGGGATAAAGCTAATTTGTATGCCATTGGTCTTACATGTTGAATAACCTAATAAGGACCAAAATAACTTGGAGCAAGCTTCATCGATGCACGAAAGCCCACAGAATTCTACCGATACAGTTGGTGCTTAAAATATACATAGTCTCTTACTATAAAAGACGCATCTCGTCGCTTTTGATAAGCTTGACACTTCATTCTATTACAAGCTAGTGATAGATTATGACGTAATTAATGAAACATGGAATCACGATCTAATTAGTACTCATCAACTGCTTGGACATGACAAATGCCTGGAACATAAGTGAGCAAACTCAGTCATGGAATACCATATACTACCTTACAAGGAGTCTTTTTTGTGGAGGAATGGATCGATATATTATAGCTAAACTTCGCCCAAGGAATCCATTTGAACCACTTTCGTGGCTGGTTGCCTGTAAAACATTTTAAGTATTGCTCCAAGGTGCGGTTCACCACCTTGTTTTGTTCGTCAGTTTGAGGGTAGTAGTTAGAACTCATAAAAAGCTTTGTTATTTGTAATTGAAATAATGCTTGCCAAAAGGAACTTATAAATACCTTATCAGGGTCAAAGACAATAAAGGTTGGAATTCTATAGAGATGAACCATATTAGCTATGAATGCCTTGACAACATTGATTGTAGTAAATGTATGCCTTAAAGGTACAAAATGAGCATACTTTGTTAAGCAATCGACAATTACCATGATAACAGTAAGTCTGTTTGATGACAGTAATCCTTCAATAAAGTCCATTGACACATCTGTCCACATACGAGTAGGGATTGGCAATGGTTGAAGTAACCCAGTTGGTTTCATACAATCAATTTTGTACCATTAACAGATATCGCATTGTTGTAAAAATTTCTTTACTACTTGATGTATGTTAAGCCACTAGAAGCTACCCTTGATACGAGATAGTGTCTTATGAAACCCAAAATGTCCTTCTATGGGTGATAAGTGACAGTCTTCAATTATTTATTGAATTAAGGCTGAAGTAGGACTCAAGTACACATTGTCATCTTTGAACTATACTCCATCTCGTTGTATTAATGGATTAGGAAATTGTGCTTGAGAGAGAATTTGATAAAAAGAATATTGTTTCACCTCTTCCTGTAACATTGGCCACCAGTGTACATAAGGCATTGAAATATATAGAAATTGAAATTCAACCACACGAGATAAGGAACTGGTCACTTGGTTTGTAGAGCCTCTCTTATACTCTATTTTATAATCATATATAAAGATCTTAGAAAGACATCGAGCTTGTGTTGGAGTAGTAATCCATTGCTCGAGCAAATATTTAAAACTCATCTAGTTGGTATGGACAATAAATGATTTACTGAGCAAACAAGGTTACCATTTTTGGATAGTTTTAACAATGACCAACATCTCCTTCTCGTAAGTAGACACCAATAAATTTGATCCTTTCAAAGCTTCACTGAAATAAGCTACCGGTCTATCCTTTTAAGAAAGAACTGCTCCAATTTCGGTCCCGGTTGCATCACATTCAATCACAAATTGTTGAGAGAAATTCGGGAGGCATAGGATTGGTGGAGATGAGAGTGCTTCTTTTGATTGTTTAAAGGCTAGTTCAACTAATTCATTCCATTTAAATCCCTTATTAGATAGGAGTTGTGTCAATGAGATAGCTAAGCTTCCAAAATGACAAATAAATTTGCAGAAATACTCTGCTAATTCGATAAAACCATGAACACCCTTTATAGTTGTCGATGTTGGCCATTCTAGTACTGCTTATATTTTTCTTGGATCTATAGCCACTGCTTGCTCTGAAATAATGTAACCCAAGTAGTCAACCTGTAAAATGCCAAACTTGCTCCTTGACAAATAATTGATTAGTTGCCAATATGGTAAAAACAACTCAAAGATATGAGAGATGCTCTTCCCATATCTTAGAATACACAAGAATATTATCAAAAAAAATACCAAGATAAACTTTCGAAGATAGGGGCAGAAGATGTCATTCATGAGACTTTAAAACGTGGCTGGGGTGTTGATGAGGCCAAATGACGTTACGATAAACTCATAGTGTCCTTCATGTGTTCGAAAAATCGTCTTCGAAATATCTTCTTCTTGCACAAGAATTTGATAAAACCCAACCTTTAAATATAGTTTGGAGAAGAATTTAGCTCCATGAAGTTCATCGAAAAGTTCATCAATCACTGGAATCTGATATTTCTTTTACTATAATAGTATTCAAAGCTCGATAGTCTACACAAAATCACTGACCACTATCGACTTTTTTAACCAGTAGAACAAGCGACGGGAATGGGCTATTACTAGGTCTTATCAACCCAAATTATAGAAGTTCTCTTATAGTCTTTTTTATTTTAGCTTTTTGGTAGTAAGGGTATCGATATGGTTTGACACTCACTGGCTTTGTGTTTGGTTGTAAGGGAATGCGATGATCATGCGGCTTTGGTGGTAGATGAGAAGACGGTTCAAACAATTGTTGAAACTCAGTTGGAAGTTTAACTATATTAGGAGAATTAAGTTTTGGTTGGGGGTTGTCAATGGAAGGTAAAATATGAAAGAGGAAATCAATACCCTGTAGGTAATTAAATTTCTTATCAGTCAAAACTTCAATGCCAGTCCGTTGCAATCCTAGGAATGTATGAGAAACTCCCCCGAGTTTGAATGCCATAGTGAGCTATTTATAGTCCATCTCAATTGGTCCAAGACTCTCCAGCTATTGAACTCCCAAAACTAGCTGGCATGTTGCAAAAAGAATAACATAATAATATATCATTACAGGCTTACCTTGAATGATGATGGTGAGCGTCTGGCATTGTCCAGTACAATCTATTTTTTCTCGGTTGGCCACCATAACTTGAAACTTTTTGCTTTGAATTACTTGCAATTCACACTTAGTCACCATAACTTGATCAATGAAGTTATGAGTGCTACCGCTATCTATGAGTACAGTCACATCCCTCTTTTTCAACTTGCCCGATACAGGTATCATTTAGGGATGATTGATTCGCATGAAAAGAGATTTTGGGTATGTTCTCCTTTGATTCATATTCAGTAATATCATATACATCTGAGTCTGGGTTAGTGGAATCGTCTATCATAAACAATTGTGGACATTCACTTCGATGGCCTGGAACAAACTTCTCATCATAATAGTAACATAATCCATTTTCTCTTCATTCTCGCGCCTTTTGGTTAGTAATTTGTCGAAAGATAGTTGGCGGATTTGAACTTAAATTTCTACGTTGACTTGGTGGAGGGCCTAATACACCGGTTGTTGGAATATGACTCGACTTTGGTATCACCAAGGCTGGCTGGGAGCGAATTGGTGTAACCATTTTGCTTTGTAACTGATTCTGCTTTTCGATTAAATGAGCGACCCCTATTGCATCTATCAATGTACAAGGTTGTTTAATATTTACATCTAGACGAATATAATCTTGAAGTCCTACAAAGAAACAACGAAAAAGAAAGTTTTCAGGTAAGCCATCAACACAATGGGATAGTCTTTCGAAATCCTCCTGATAAGCTACTACAGATGAAGTCTGTCTATGCCACGTTAAAGCTTCTGACGGGTCCAAATAGCTAGTTGATCGAAATTGTAAGAAGATTGCTTTGGTAAATTCATCACAAGTAAGTGGTCCTCGAAATTTTGTCAATCACTGATACTATTATAGAGCAATTCCTTCTAGATGAAAGGAGGCGGGTTGCACTTGTTGATCATGTCCAATATTCTTGAACTGAAAGTATTGTTCTGCTTTGTATATCTAGCCAGTTGTATCCTCTCCATTGAACCTTAGGAAGCATAATTTAAGACGTTAATGGTGAGGTTCATTGGAATTATTAGGATTCGAGGTATTTAGAGAATGTGAGGATTCTCTTGGATAAAACTGGTTGTTCTCTGGAAGAGTACTAAATGTGATACGAGAGATTCTTAAAGCCTGCAACTCGGTTAATACTATTTGTAAGGCAACATTAACTTGATCAAACTAAACTTATGTTGAGCTAGGATTTCACTAACTTCATTGCGAAATTCTGCATTAGTTTGCTCCAAGTATCCATGGTCATGACCGACTATGATACCATCTGATAAGAGGGAATTTGGTAGAGAGGACGAAGATAAGAGAGAAGGAAAGACTAAGAGAAATTTTGGGGTTTTTTAATGCGTATTTCCTATTAAAAACATTTTAGGCTATTAAATAGTCTTACAAAACATAACAACTATACTAAAAATAGGAAATAATCACCTACTAAAAATAGGAAACAATAACTTACGACTAGTCTACCACTAATTGACAGCTTTATTAGCTTTATTGAATGAAAAGATAATTAATTAACTATTAAGAAGTTGTGCCAACTTGAGACCCTCTTGATAGAGTCTCTTTTAATAGGGTTAAAAATAACACAGGTCAAGTTAACATAGGTTGAGTTCATATTGTAAGTTTGATTTGTTTTTAAGTTCATGAATGACTTACAATTTAATTGAATTTTGAGTAAAATAATATTATTTAAATTTAATTCTTTACATATCGTTTTTATTAGAACTATTTTTTAAAATTTCAAATTCAACACTAAATTTGATAAACTCGAAGTTGTCTTTTTCAGGCACGTCCCCCCACGATCGCCTGTCAACGCCGCCCCTCGTTCTCTCGGCCACGCGTAATGCCTCTTCGTCTCGCCCTAGACACGTATCAGCTGGATTAACTTCCGCTCAGCACACAACGACGTTGTCTGCGAGGAGACAGGCCCGCCAGATGGGCCAAGCCCAGTCCTTCCCACCACCAGGCCAAGCCTCCCCCACCTCAGCCCCTCGAAGTTATCTTCAATCCTTAAACTTATAATCTCCATTTACATTGGAGAGATGTCCAAATCCTTACTGCAACTGATATTGAAATCTCCCGCAATTTACGGACGAAGATAGGACCCATGATTGGAAATAAACTACACAGCGAAGACCAAGTCCAACTCTTGTAAGCTCTCGAGAATATGCAGTCTCCATATGGCATGAACTCTTGCTCTGGGTTGTTAGGGGTACTGACAAAACAGGTGACATCAATTTCAATTTGAAGCTTTCGCTTTCAGTTTCTGTATCCCGAAATAGATGTGTTTCATCAAAATCTGCTAAAGACAAAAGCTCATTTGATATCAGAAGTGAATTGTGCACGAAGGCTTCCCTTGTCACCTACTAGAGTTGCAAATGAACCGAACATGTTGTCATAAAGTTGGGAATTTGGTTCGGCAATGTTATCTAACTAAACCTTAGTTCTGTAATAACAGAGCTTGAAAAGATCTTCCTGTACTTATCTCTCAGACTCCATGTGAAGAAACAAACAAAAAAAGCTGTAAGATATTACTAAATTAGGCTATGTTCGATTGTAGGTTTATAAATATAATAGAATGGAATGTAATATTATTCTATCGTTTGAGAGAAAAGTTTATAATAAACTAAAAGGAAATAAGATGAACGAAGAGAGTTTCACATTATATCTCATTCTATCATAAACAGTAAAAATGAGTTACTTCCGATTTGAAAAATTTAGGATGAAATATAAAATGATAAATATGTACTACCCAATATATCCTCAATAATTTTTTATAATACTAATTATACATTTAACCCTATTAGCATATGTTTTGTTCTATCAAGAGTAGAACAATCATTCATTATTATTATACATACATCACATTTCATTCTATCCATCTTCTAAATAATATTTCATTATATTACATTATAAACTCTTCCATCATTTCAAAATAACAATTTTCTAATTTTTCATCCATTTATAGTTAATTTTATTATAAATCATTTCATTTCATTAAAAATCTTACGTCTAATCAAACGTAGCCTGTTTTGGATAAATCGAAATTCATCTATGTAGTTTTGAGTCCCAAAAGGAAGTGTACAATTTATGCGATAATCTTCACTTTATTAGTAATTATATACATTCAATTCTTACTTCTCTATTTGGTGATTTGAAAAATAGTAAATTAAGAGTAAAAATATGTTGAATTGCAAATATTAATGGAATCATATTACTCAATATTCGAAATACATATTATTTAACAAAATACATATTATATAATACACATTTTAAAATAATAATTATAAATTTATTTCAAGTGACTATTTAAATTAAATTATTAATTTGTCTATCTATTTATAACTTTTTGACTTAAATCAAAGCTAACGAGTTCGATTTGAGCTGATCAAACTTCGAATTATTTTATTTTTTTCATTTTTAGATCAAGTTTAACCTGTTTGATCAAGTCTGATTTAATCTCAAAACTTAAATATATCACGTTTTTTAATTTTAAATTAAAAATACTAAAACTTGATTATTGTCTAATCATATTTTGAATCGGAACATGTATCTAAATATAATCTTTTGGGTAAGACTTCCGTGTAGATAATCTGATTCAACCTAATACCAAGTCTATCTATAATTCTTTGCATACAGAAAATTTGTTGAAGGTAGAAGGTGTATATTTCCTCCATTGTTCTTGTCCATCTCAGTTCAGACAACAATCAGACCTTTTCAAGTCGGGGTTTATCTAGTTAGGATAAGATTCTTTACCCTTTTTTTAAACACGGAATTAAGTTCAGAATTGCAACGCCACTCACTTTTGCCTAATCTTCCGGTTAAGTATGATTAGAGCAACTTAAAGTACAGCCTGCCATTAGGGTGTGATGCTTCCAACTTTTCATTGTTCGTGTCAACCTTCCCTTCCTTTTCCTGAAATTATGGCGCCTGTCCTGAGTTAACAAACATAAACAGGAATTTTCCAGGAGTTCACGAGACAAGAAAGTTGCTATCACTCAGAAGATGACATAAATGAGTTGAGAACTTGAAATTTACTTCAATGCAGATTACAGACTTTCGGCACTTCCATATAACTCAACATGTTCCATGACAATAATAAATCTACCTAGTTAAGGTTGTGCAACTTTGGAAATTACGTTGAATTGGATTTTACCTTTTCTGATTCCAAGATAATTACAGAAGATGAGTTAGTACACATTTACAGATTAAACACTCATCTTTAATTTTTGATGTCTTATTTGATATTTGTGATTACTTCTCATAATCCTTTACTAAATTTCCAAACTTATTAAAAAATGCACTTTTTCTTAACATTCAGATAATAAATATGAATTTTAATCATCAGGTCAATTCTCTTTATACTTAAACTTTGATTTGTTGTTCTCAAAAATATATTACTGATTGGGTTTGCACAATCTCTCTTTCACTTAGTTGCCTCTGGCAAATTTTATAGCTTCAAGTGGCAAGTTTGCCTGATTCTCTTAAGTGAAGACATTAGCAGCAGAACAGCAGGAAATCATAAGTTGGTAATGTTGAATAGCTAAATAGCAAGTGTCTGAAGTTCTGCTACAGGCAAAATTTCAGCTTCCTGCAAAAATCTGGGCAAACTGTTAAACTTCTACTGTAATAATCGTAGCCCAATGAAGCAGATTCTTCCTTATCCATCTAATATGCTGATGATATTAGATCAGACTAAAAGAAAAAAGCTATGATGCCAAGGACTTCAATGCATCATGCTTAAAGGTAACCATATTTACCAAAAATTTCAACTTTTGCATTCTCTGTCTCCTCATAATCAGAGCTTGTATTATCACCCATTTCATCATTTTCATCCTTGGACGCTGGCAAAACGTCTTCAAATTGCTCGGATGCATCGTCCTCATTTGCAAAACTCCAATCAGGAGTGATCCTTCCATCATTTCCAGGAACACTATCATTATTATAAAAACTTTGGGAACTCACGTTCAACAAATCTTTTTCACCTTCTGCAGAGATGAGGCAGGAAGATAATCTGAAGTTCCCATTGTTTCTCGGCCCCAGACAACCGGAGGAGAGAGCATTCATACCATTTGTCCCATTAGCTTGCTGAAATAACTTTGCTGTATCACCATTGTTCAGATCCTGAGTCTTAAGACCAACTTCACTCATTTGTATGCTAGCCATTTCTTCTTTATATTGATTGTGGAATGAGGGTAATGTCACATTGCTAGCAGTAGCCAGTATATTACTTCCTACTTCTTGCTGGGTAGTGATGCAATTATTTTCCTTGTTTCCTACCTTGTTTAAGACAACTTTCTCATAAATTAATCTTCCTTCATGTTCAAACTTAGACTGAGTGGGCTTTCTACCTCGTGTTTGTGGCTGAGTCCCAAGTGACTGTAAACCATCAACTGAAGTGATTGATTTCCTTGGTCTCCCTCTTTTTGAAGCTCGCGCAGGTACAGAAATCCCAGTATCTTGAGGTTTAGACGCTTCCAGTGCTTCTTTCAGAGATGAAACTTTGGTTTCTAGCCTCTTAACATGATCTTTGTGATCAGCTAATTCTGATTGCAATTTACTAACCGCAACCCACAGCTGAACATTCTCTGCTGACTACATCCTTGCACATTAAATATATATCATGATCTACAGACATGAAGAGCATAAAAACATCACAAATCTAGAGTAAAATTACACATACCTGAGTTTCCCATAGTTGGTGGTGCTTCTGCGAAAGTTTTGCAGACGGTCTGATGGCTCCTCTTTGAGAGGGCTGGCCGCTGGATGCTGAACATCCATGCATCGCTGAAAGTTGTGCAGAGAAGTTGCCATATGCTCCTGGTAGAGTACAAGGCAATGTAGGCTGAGATTGCTGAGCATGAGTCCCCCAAGACATGGGATCCCATGGCACTGCTAACAAGAAAACACTCCAAGTTTATAAGCTGTTTGCGGCTCAAAAGTTCATTATATTATGACAGTACAAACATCAAACTAGTGATATAACAAACTTCTCAATATATAACAAAATCATCTCCGTACATACGAATAGAAAACTAGAGTAGGATCGGACAGAAAAAATTTTCTAAACAATTGCGCTGCAATGCAAAGCGGATGAAGATGAAGAAATCCATCGTACCTGGAAACCCAGGATAGGGGTAACAGACTTGGTAAGAAAAATTGGGAGTCTGTGTATAGCTTTTCGATGAAGTTCCATCTCCTATTGCAGCAGGAATTTGCCAGTGAGCATCCATTGTTGTTAAAGGATTATATATAGCAGGTGCATTCATTCCAGGCAAATAGTAACCGGGGTGGTGCGGTGGCCAGAAATGTGAAGCTGTTTGAAGCGGTGGAGGCTGTGGATGTCCATTGGCATTCAATTGAAGGTAGGGTAATTGATGCCATTGGTTCACAGCAAAGGAATGTGGTGATGGTGGGGTTAAACAACGTCCTGGATACGAGGAATGCTGTTCCCCAGTATTTGGAGCTGTGTATGTCCATTGAAGATCGGAAGGGTTTTGCTGACGAAGGAGAGCCACATTGTCCCTCGGAGGAGGACTGTCAACTCTGTTACTCTCTGAAACAGGTCCTACATTGGGATGGTTTCCCTCGTCTTTGTTCTGTTGTACATCAGCAGAATAACCTTAATATCCATGAAAATTAACTTCATGCAACATAAAGAATGGGATTTCTTAGTTCAACACCAACAAACAAACGAGCAAAAAAACATCATCGTAGACTTTTATGATATCAGCTAACAGTTCTTTGAAGTATAAGAACAACAAAAATAAGTCGGCTATCAGTTATTAAAACCCCCATAAAAAGATAACATTTGATTCCCCAAGCACCTTCTCAACTCACCCAACTGAACCACCACGACAAAGGGCTAGAACCCATGGGGGGTTTAACATTTACACTAACTTTACAAAACCGGAGAAAGAAACAAAGGGTCTCTCGCACCTGAAGGTCATCATGGTCAGGTGATCCTGAAGAAACTTTCTGTTCCTTCCTCTTCCTTTCCATGACAGAAAAAGGCAGCAGCTCTTTGTTTGCAGGCAATATTTAGCAGTAAAAGAGAGTTAAGGCCATTAAATTAAAGACAGAATGTGAATGGACTTTCTTACAATATTTTCATCTTCTGGTTCCTTGTTTTTGTTGTTGCAATCGAAGACCTGTCCTGCAGGACTCTGGCACTGCGGTCCAGCTAAGGAGTTTCGTGTCACATTGTATTAGGAGCATAATTTGTAAGTGTTAAATGCATTATGCGTACCTATTTAATTATCATAAAACCTTTGTGAAAAATTAATGAATCTTTAAAGCCACCAAATTAAATTTAGTTCGTGTCAAACAACACCGAAAATGAATTTTCAATTAACTTTAGATATATCGTCTCGATATAACAAACAAAATTCAATCAAATTCCAGTCTGCGTCACGGGACTAACAAATGAGAGTAAATTGCGGGAAGACTTATATTTTTTCCCCTTTAGAAAAAAGCAAGTTGGAACAATTAAAAAGTAAATCCAAACCGAGAAGACGGGGCAGAACAAAGGCATATTTGGGGAATAGGGAGTGCGTGGGAGACCACCCAAAATCAAAGTCAAAGCTTCAAACATCGAATTTCCCTTTTTACAACTTTTACGTATTCCTACTCACTGTATCTTGAACGCATTTTTTCCGATTCCAATGCCTCATGTACCCTGCATGTTCCGCTCCATCTTTTTTAACGAAAGTTAGATCTTTTCTTCAATTTTATGGTGTCTTTCAGTAAATTTTAATCATTTATTTATATAGACTCTATATTTATTTATATGAATCCCACATAAGATCTACATAAATAAATAACTAAAATTCACTAGACACAATAAAATACCATAAAATTAGACAAAAAATCTGAACTATCTTAAATGTACCCTTTTTTTCAGATGAGTCATATCAGCCGTTTTTTTAAGGACTGCAGTAAAAAAGTTTCCTAATTTAGGTAAAATTAGGAGTTCAAAATCGTAATTATATATACAGTCATTTAAATCTTAAAACTAGAGTTTTATTTTTTATAATAGACCTACCTAATTCAAATAAAAATTAGTCTAAATATGAATAATTTAAAAATACCTTTTTATAATTAAGACCCTCAAAAGACACATTCTTTTCTTAAAAACAAAAATGTAAAAATTAAAAGCAAGCAAGCGTATAGCATTACAAACCAAAATATTGCGATTACAACATCATGTCTATTTAAGGAAACATAAAGCATAGGAAAGCAAGTTAACCAAATGCACACAGATATATGCTAAGAGACATGATATATCTGGCTCTATCTTAGTATTCGTCGCCATCATCATCCTCACCCTCAACATCTTCAGCTCCAACCTCTTCATAGTCCTTCTCGAGAGCAGCAAGGTCTTCACGGGCTTCGGAAAACTCACCTTCCTCCATTCCCTCACCAACGTACCAGTGGACGAAAGCCCTCTTCGCATACATGAGATCAAATTTGTGGTCAATGCGAGAAAAGACCTCTGCAACGCTGGTGGAGTTAGAGATCATGCACACGGCCCTCTGCACCTTAGCAAGATCACCACCTGGAACAACAGTTGGTGGCTGGTAGTTGATACCACACTTGAAACCTGTTGGGCACCAATCAACAAACTGGATTGTGCGCTTGGTCTTGATGGTAGCCACAGCTGCATTCACATCCTTAGGAACCACGTCACCTCTGTACATCAGACAGCAAGCCATGTACTTGCCATGGCGGGGGTCACACTTAGCCATCATGGATGAAGGCTCAAAGGCACTGTTGGTAATCTCTGCAACCGAGAGCTGCTCGTGATAGGCCTTCTCAGCTGATATAACAGGTGCATAAGAAGAAAGCATGAAATGAATCCTTGGGTATGGGACCAAGTTTGTTTGGAACTCAGTCACATCCACGTTCAGAGCACCATCAAACCTCAATGAGGCAGTGAGAGAAGAAATCACCTACAATAATCATCACAACCTAACTGAATTAGACCAATCAGACAAGAATGACAAAATTTCAGTAATCAGCGCAAATGAGAATTTATACCTGAGAAACTAGGCGATTAAGGTTGGTGTAGGTAGGGCGCTCAATGTCAAGGGAGCGCCTACAGATATCATAAATAGCCTCATTGTCGAGAAGCACGGCTACATCAGTGTGCTCCAAGAGAGAATGAGTGGAAAGAACACTGTTGTAGGGCTCAACAACAGAAGTTGAAACCTGCGGAGATGGATAAACTGTAAAGCCAAGCTTAGATTTCTTGCCGTAGTCCACTGAAAGACGTTCCAACAAAAGAGAGCCAAGCCCTGACCCAGTTCCTCCACCAACAGCATTAAACACAAGGAACCCTTGAAGCCCAGTGCAGTTATCAGCAAGCTTTCTGATGCGATCCAAGCAAAGATCAACAATCTCCTTTCCAACTGACAATAAGACGCAAAAAAAAAAAAAAAACACGTAAGCAATTGATTGACAGTAAGAACATCATAAATCATATTACAAGGTCAGGTATGATTGTTACTGGTATAATGGCCACGGGCAAAGTTGTTAGCCGCGTCTTCTTTGCCGCTAATGAGCTGCTCAGGATGGAAAAGTTGGCGATAGGCTCCAGTTCTGACTTCATCGATGACAGTGGGCTCCAGATCCACGAAGACTGCACGAGGAACATGTTTCCCAGCGCCAGTCTCGCTGAAGAAGGTGTTGAACGCATCATCACCTCCGCCAACTGTCTTGTCACTTGGCATCTGGCCATCAGGCTACTCAAACGCAAAACACAAGCAAACAATTACAAATCGATCGCGCATTCTAGTCCAGAAACTAACAATCCAATTGTATCAATATGTCAACAAATCGTCGCTTGAAATGTACCAAGCAATTAAAAGAGCAACAACATCGGATGCTAAATTTTCTAACACCGAAATCAATAGCAACCGAACGGTGGACGACTATGAATCTTTTTGCGACCTTCACACACAGATCTACCAGCCAAACATAGGTAATGACGCAAAATCCAGATCTAATTCCAAATTCACACGACGCAAAATCCAGATCGAATTACAAATTCACATGACGCAAAATCCAGATCTAATAACCAAATTCATAGATATAACTCGGAGAAACGCTAGATCTACAGAATCTCATGGTAAGTTATCAAAAAAGAAAACAAACATGACTTATCAAAGACCACAGATCTGGAAAGAATCGGTCACCTGAATGCCATGCTCGAGGCAGTAAAGTTCCCAGCACGCATTTCCGACCTGAATACCGGCCTGACCGATGTGGATCGAGATGCACTCTCTCATTTTCGCCGGAGATAAAGAGATTTGATCGGAGAGACTTAGTTAGGAAAGAGAAATGACAAAAGGGGGCGTTTATGAAGACGCCTTCCCGTTGCTAGATCGTTGTACCCATTTGAAACGAACCCCTGCTTGTTAATATAGGGTGAAGGAAAGACCTGTGGCTGGGTTTGTTTTAACCGCGGTTAATTTAACCATGGTTAGGATTAAAAGTTATCTATCTAACCGTTATTTTCTCATTTTTAGGCGGTATTTTGAATTTCAGATTTAAACGACTGCTTTATGACGCCGTTCAGATATTTTATCTAAATGAACTGGATTATCAAAAAGATCTAGCTCTTCGCTTATGTGTCAACATTTCTGGACAACGACGTCGGATTATTGTGTTGCAACTTGCGTGTGCTTATCTGGTAGGTCAGCTAGTCCATCAATAGCTACGATACCTTTCTTCCTGCCAATTATTGTCCTCTTAACATCGGTGTATGATGTATTATTAGGTCTTCCGATCCACCAATCCTGATCCTACTATGTGCCACAATAAATACGTTGATGTTTTTGTTTTAGCTAAACCAACGTCTACGTCTCTACTTATTTTTAGCCAAGCTGATTTGTTCTTCCTTTGATTTTACTTCCCGCCTTAATTTTTCCTTCTCTCAATTCATGGAGCATCTCATATCGCGCTTTGAGATTCTTAAACACTGAGGTATGCTCTGTCACTCTCTCGCTTTCGTTTCTTTCATGAGTTTCGCATGCCTTTTCTCTCCCACTCTCTCGCATTCGTTTCTTCCACTCTGTCGCACACCTGTCTTCCAAAAGCTTGGGTTAATTCATAGAATGTGTACTGAACGCTTGAGATATGCTCTTTGTCATCCACTCGTTCTCTCTTGATCTTTTCTTGTCTACTCCACCACTCTCTTCCATCAACAACAAACCCCAACATGGTTTTGAAGTCCTTTGATTCGTTCTTCTTTCTTATAAGGAACAATTATTCTTTGATAGAATTTTATAATTATTTTGTGGACTAGCATAATAAACATAATTTTGTACAAACCCCGATTAATTTGATGTCAAGATAATTGGGCTTGTTAATTCTCTCTTTAATGTGTCATTGGACCTGTATTCATGGGCTTGCTATGATGGGTAGGCTTGGCCCATGATTTGCAGCGCACAGGAGGCCCTATTACTAGCCGACTTTAAATACAGTCGCCCCATTGAAAATTGTACGTGTGTGTGTGCTTTTGTTGATTAAGGATTCGGAATAGGAGTAGTAAATCCTCTGCGTCTCTGTAGCTTCACTTCACAGAAAACAATAATGGATTCAACATTTCCCTAATTTCTAGGTATTTATCAATCCAATTATTGAATATAGTATGTTACAATTCTAGGGTTAATTACTTGTGTTGATTAATTACAAAATTAATCTGAAATTTCGGGTTTAATTTTCTTACAATTGGTATCAGAGCCAGGTTAACCCTAATTGTGACTGTTGATATGATATCATTTTGGGGATATTATTTCATGAAATTTTGGGATTTTTCGCTTTTTCTTGCTAATTGTGTTTTCTTTTGTGGAATCGGTTTGATATTGTTGCCATGTTTCGGTTTGATGTCAAAGCATGTATTAGGTTGTTCAATTTGCTGTTGTCTTTTAAAATCCCAATAACGATAGAACCGAACCATTAACATTTTCTTTCGTTTTTTTTAATTCTTTACAGTATCTTTTTTCATAAAATTGATTAAGGGGTTTGATAGATCTTTAAATTCTGAATCTATTGACACAAATTTCGTTGAAAACGGATCAAAAATGAAGGTGTTATGGATGGTTTTCTAAACCGGGTTGCTAACCGAGTCGGGCGACCCGGATACCAATCAGCCGGGCGAGGAAGATGAAGCCCGACCCAGCTGGCCCTAGCCCACGCGCACTGGTGGTGCGTGTGGGCGCTTGAGGCTTCCTCCAGTAGCCATTTTTCCCCAAATTTTTCCTACATGCTCCACTTGCCCAGTTCTATTTTATGGTGTTTTTTCTGAAATTTTTTGAATGCTGAAATATTTTTTATTTTTTTTCGAATTTTAAAATTAATAAAAATATACTGTACTCTCTGAATTTTTAATTGAAAATTTTTGTACTTATTCCTAGTATTATTTGGGCTTGTGGAGTCTTATGTACTCTCAGAGTTATATAGTTGTGCACCAAAGTTAATTTTTTGATGTCGTTTATGCATATAATGTTATATTATATGATCATTATGGTTAATTTTGTAATTGTGGTGCTA
>JANTNU010000235.1:4226392-4249044 GCA_024752395.1 Erythroxylum havanense | reverse complement strand
CGTATGAACTCATAAAAAATCCAGGAGACAGAGCCCCGTGTCGATTGTGGCCTTTGATTTGGAAATGACCAGGACCATAGAGGATTAGATCGTTCTTATGGTTAGTAGCTCAAGGCAAACTATTGACAAATCAACACCGATATTCGATGTTCACATTGTGGTAGATCTGAAACTTGCGTACATGCTATTCGTGACTGCATTAGGGTGCGGCAATTCTGGCTACAGTTTAATTATGATGTGGAGCAGATGGACATATCTTTGCAGAGTCGCTCCCAGTGGTTGACTTCCAATGTGCTTAATCACACAGAGACTACCGAGGTACGATGGTCACTACTATTCGGTATATCCTGCTGATTCTTGTGGCAATGACGTAACAAAAGCATATTTGACAACCACTTTTCTTGGCCAACTGTTAGTGAACATATTATTCTAGAATATGCTCATCGGGTGATTAAAGTATGTACAGTTACAGATCGGGCTATAGTGGGCCACATGACTAGTCACAACAGGAGCATCGCCTGGTCCAAACCTAGCGAAGGATGGATTAAGTTGAATACTGATGGAGCAACGTCAGTGTCCCACCGACATACCTCTACTGGGAGCCTCCTACACGATAGTACCGGTAGGGGTGGGAGGTTTTGTTTAAACTATGGGACTGCTCGCCTTTGGAAGCTGATATATGGTGTTTATTTGGGATTAAATCTAGCTTGGGATATGAGACACCGACAAGTGGAACTTGAAGTTGACTCCTTGGCTGTTATCAACATTTTATCATTGTCAGCATCGCACCAACCCACGAACTCCTCCTTGGAGCAGGCTATTCACGCTCTACTGGCGCAATCATTGACGGTTCGAGTTCGTCATGTCTTTCGCGAAGGTAATGAATGCGTTGATTGGCTAGCATCTAATGTGATTTTGTATGGATCCGGACTTACTTATTTAACCCATCCCCTTCGGGATACCTTACAATCCTTTCTGAGGTTATGTCTGAAGTCTTAATCCCAAGGCTCTCTATTTAGGCCTCGCTTTTACTCTTTTATATTAAAAAAAGTCTGAATTAAATTGGACTTGATAGAAAGATTTACAAATCTCAAATATCAAATATAAGATATTTTATTTTATTTAAATTAAATTAAATTCATATATATAGGAAATCATTAGAAAGTAGCTAACACTTATACTAATTTTATCTCAAAAAGGACCGTTTAATTCCACTTTTTTTTGTTTCAGTTTCCTGTTTTTGGTTTCTTTTTTTCAAAAAAAATAAAAATATGTTTGATTGAGATTTGTAATATAAAAACTGAAAATAAAAACCTATTTAGTTGAAATTTCTAATAAACTTATTATTATTATTATTATTATTATTATTTATTTTTAATAATAATAATAATAATAATTAATTATTGTTATAAATTTTCTACTTACTATTATTATTATTATTATTAAACTCATTATTATTATTATTATTAAATTATTCTTATTCTTATTAATTTTATCATTATATTATTACACTCATCATTATTATTATTGTTATTATTATTATTAAGTTATTCTTATTCTTATTAATTTTATTTTTATTAATTTATTATTATTATTATTATTATTATTATTTATTGTTAATATTAACAATATGAATAATTATTGTTATAAATTTTCTACTTATTATTTTTAATATTTTTAATATTATTTTTATTTTTATTATACCAAATTAATTATCTTCTTCTTCTTCTTCTTCTTCTTCTTCTTATTATTATTATTAATTATAAATTTTGTACTTTTATTATTATTCTTATTCGAGATAGAAAGCAAAGATATGTTGGTTTTTTGTTGAAGAAAACATGTTGTCAAATTCAGAGAAACGATGTTTTTTTGTTTCTGTAAAACTGTTGTGATTTTTTTATTTTCTAAAACAAAAAATAAGTCAAACACATTTTACTTACCTATTTTTTTAAACAAAACCGATAACAAAAAATAAAAAAGAAACAAACAGCCCCTAAATTTATTTTTAATACTAATTTAAATTTAAAAATATTAAAAATACTTAAATCATAATTTATAAAAAAACCAATACTAATGGAGTGTTTTATTCTCAGTTTTCTATTTTTATTTTCAAAATTTGAAAAAATTTATTTATTTGATTTTTTATCTTAAGTTTTATCTTTTGGTTTATTTCAATTCTTAAAAATTATGAACTATAAAAAATAATTTTTGTTTTCTATTTATATTTTTTATAATTTGATTTATTATCATTTAATATATTATTTAATTTTTATATTTTAATAAATTTATGAATAATTTAATTCGACATTATATATTTAATAAATTAAAATTAATTATCAATAAATTTATGAATAATTTAATTTAATTTTTTATAATTAATTATATGTAATTAAATTTATAATTATTATTAATAAATATAATTAAATTCAAAATATATAAATATTCAAATAAAAATTGATTTGATAATTAAAATATATTTCAAATAAATATTAATTATTTATTTTATTAAATTAACATAATAAATTAAATATTATATAAGAAACTAAATAAATTTATTTAATTAAAAATAATTTATCTTTATATTTTATCTAATATGTAATTATTATTAGTGATAAAAATAAAACTAAGTTTTTGTTTTTGTTTAAAAGAAAAATATAAATAAAAATTGAAAATTAAAATAAAAACTAAAAATTACAAAAAAGAAACAAAATTATACTTGCTACTGCTAAATGTTCGCTTTTATTTCAACTTTTATTTATTATATTGTTAAATTATAAAACATAAAATCTAATTTTGTGTCTTACCCGGTAACCCAAATACACGTTCAAGCTTTGGCAAATATCTTTTTCTCTTATTATAGTGGCCACAACCACAAACATCATCACATCTCCAGTGGAAACACCTGCCTCAACCGATAAGCTTACCGTGAAGACGGTCCATAAATGTATGGTCCACAAACGTCAAGTAGTGTGGTCATGGTCCTCATGGACTCACCTTAAGCCCATGTTAGTGCACACCAAGTAGTCCGGCCTCCCCAAAGTTCCGAAGTTCTGGTGCTCTGGTGCTTTTTGTGCGACTCTATTTTCTCTGCTTCGAACCCTTCTTGCGTTGCCTCGAAGCATCTAAAACGTGAAACTTGTCCGAATCTCAACTCACTGCCCAAACCAATTTAATCCATCTTGTTGTCATGTCAAATAAGTCCTATTGGTGTCATGTATCCATCGAGATACTCCGGTGAAGTGGTTATGTTGCCTCAACAACCACATTTGATGCTTTCTGGTGGAAAAGACGACTTGGATGCTTTGGCTATGCTTAAAGACAGTGTGAAGAAGCTAAAGAGTCCTAAAACATCACCAAGACCAGCTTTGAGCAAGAACCAGATTGATTGTGCCCCTGATAACTTGGTTAATTGAGTTCATAAGTCTTGCGTGTCGATATCCTTTTCGAGTTTGGAGCATCCTAATTTCAGGGCATTCTTGAATCAAAACCCATACAGAATTTCCTTCACCATTCGACCGGTTTTGAAGTATTAACCGGACCGGACCACTGATTGATCACCGGTCGGATCGATCGGACCGGCCGATTCGGTCCGAGTTTTAAAACATAGGGGGTAGAAGCACACGGCCAAGGTGATACACTTTTTAAAGTTTGAGCTAAGAGATGAGTTTAATATTTTTATCTGCAACTCCAATTGTAACTTCCCTTCCCATTCGTCATTGATTGCCAAGTTTTGTCAATTGTGGAGCTCCTATTGCAATTGCTTTAACCATGGTTCTTTTGCTACTTCTCTTCCTGTTGTTACTTCCCTTACAGTTATTGCTCTCGTTTTGTCGTGCTCTGCTTCTGTTGCAGTATGCTATGGTACATTTACTCCTCTTTGTTAGTTTTTTATTGCAATTGCTTGTTCTTCTTCGGTTCATTTTATGTTTTTGCTTCCTTCCCTATTGATTGTGAAGCTCCTATTACGGTTGTGCAATTTCTCCATGTGATTATAGATATTTCTTCATTTCTTCAATGGTTTTTATTAGCCTTATTATTTCCTTAATTTTTTAAATAATTGTGAGCTTACTCTGGCTTATTATTTTCATGGGATACCTTAAAAGCAGTTGAACTGCATTATTCTGGCCCTTGTATCCTTACATTTTTATTTACTTTTGGCTTAAAACTGAGAAATTTACAATAGGCCTAGAGGCCCATACAAAAAGAAAAGTTAAACCACACACAAGTCCAAGTGAAATTTCATTCTGAAACTAATTGACAATAGATAAAGTAGCCCACTAGACATATATGTTAGCCTTCTTTCTTCTTTGTTTTTAATTTGGGACACCTATATGTAGATATTATCAACATTCCCGCTCAAGTGCAATTGGGACTGGACATCTAGTTGTTACTTGAAATAAACACAGTAGTAACTGAACTGGGTCGCTGAGACTGGACATCCAGACGGACAACCGAAAAATTAATAATCCGGACCAAACTTGCTCTGATACCATGTGAAATTTGCAATAAACATATAGGCTCACATGAGAAATAAAGTTAGACCACACACAAGCCCAAGTGAGATTTCATTCTAAAACTAATTAGTAATAGGTGAAGTAGCCTACTAGGCTTATATATTAGTCTTTTTTTTCCCTCTTTTTCTAATATGGGACACTCACATATAAGTATTATCAATAAGAACTACATTATTTCGGCCTTTATCATCTTACTCTATTTGTTCTTGTGTCTATGCTTCACTCGTAATTTTAATTAGGTTTGTTATGATTAAGTTTAGATCATATAGGAATATAAAACAACTTTAGAAGTGAATGGCAATAAATGTATTAATATAAAGGATGTAAGTTATTTGCTAATAAGAACTTTAAATTTTTTGTGTTGTGTGTATAAACATATATATTTGATTACTAATACTAATCTGCTAATATTAGTCTACTAATACATGTACATTTGATTTAGGAAGGTGAGCAAGAGTTTCACCAACAAGATATACGTGAACTAGGAATTCTTTCAAAATTTATTTAGTACTTAATAATTTTATGCGTATATAGTGATTGCTCATTTATTTATCTTATCCTTAAATTTATACATACAAATGTTAAAGGTTAAAAAACAAAGCAAGTAACAAAAGCTGAATTTGAAGGTTGAAAGCCTACTAAGCTGTAGGAAATTAAGTAATCAGGTTTCCAAAGCAACCATTGGTTCTCCATGTATGCTTAATATTTTATTGAAACAAAGTTTAACTACAATGTGGTAATCATATTTAACTACATTATGTGTATTATAAGAAAAAATGGTTGTAAAAAACATGTGGTTTTTATTGCATCTCTACTTAGTATATACTTAACATGGGAAGAGTATGAAGATATTGTTAGTAGATTCAAGAATGTTATTTATTGTTATTTTGACAATTTAGCAGAAGTTGAAAGGAAATACTCTCTCGACTTTACTAAGAGAAGACATTATGTTTATTAGTAAAATAAGATTAGTAATTATGATTATTATATTTAGCATATAATATAGATATCATTATTTTGGGTAATTTTTCAGATTCCTCATATTAATTATTCTGATCGTAATGACAAGATGGAGTTATAGATATCAAATGCTAAGCCTAACATTGTTTAATATTTTTACCAATGATGAGAGTATTGCCCTTATTTTTTTTTATCAATGCATTGTAATTATCTCAATTATAGCTTATAAAATGTCAATGTTATACAACTAAATGATGATCATTCAAATTGTTGGTGTCTTATAGGTATGTGGTCTTGGTAAAGAAGTTGAGGTTCTATTATTATAAAAAATTGCCGAATGTCTTCTATACAAATTAATAAGACTTTCATCCGCAAGATCCATTGTTGTGCGCAAGAGGTGAGTTTATGCAATAATTTAACTTTTCAAAAATTCCATATAAGTATGACATGTGCTTTTGTTTCTATTTTGTGGGTTCTATGTCACTATTTATCGTGGGCGTTTGATGCATCTTAGCAAACTTTGTTCTTCGGGACAAAGCTTTTGTTTGCATATATTTTATTAATTTATAATCATGTCACCGAAACTCCGAATTATGTACTTCAGGAATATTCAATGGATTAATCAATATCTATATTTAAAAGATATTCTTTTTCATTCATATTTTGATGCTTTGTGAATTATTGAAATACAATTGTGTAATAAGTCCTAGTAGGTTATCAGGATGCATTTTGGCATGCACCTCAATTGTTAAATTACCAACACAATATATCAATTTGTAAAAGACAAATATATCAATTTGTAAAAGACAAATATAACAATCCAAAATAATATACCAATTTGCAAAGCACAACACAATATATAAATTTGTTAAAATTCTAACATAATACAAATTTGCAAAAGACAACACAATATACCAATTTACAAAATACAATGCAATATATCAATTTGCAAAGCGAAAATAAACCAATCCAATACAATATACCAACTTGCAAAACACAATACAATATATGATTTTTTAAAACATAAACATATCAATCCAACATAATATACCAATTTACAAAGCTCAAATCCATATCCAAATAATAGCACACTATTCAAACATGATTTATTTTACTACGTATTCAACCCTTACTTTGAATCTCTTCATGTTTGTGGTTATTGTTTGAACATTTGTATTTTTAAAATCTTGAGTCGGCCCAAGCACTTGAAATTGACTTCCACCCATCTATAAAACATCATATACAAATAATATATTATTAATAATTATGGATAGATAACAAATAATTATCTAAAATTTTATAATTTGATAACAAATCGTAAAATAAGTGTTCCCACTAATTTTTTAAAATGTTATTCCATATCTTTGGGCAACTTGTATACACATAAATATTTACAATATGTAAAAAAGTTGACAAAAATTCAAAATTAAAAGTAAATATTCACTTATGCTTTTTTAAGATAGACATTGCATTATTGGATCATATAGATACTGATTGTCTACTTTTTCTTTTTACGCCATTGTCAATTTTGAAGGTAGGCGTCAAATTTTTCAAGTGATCTTCCTCATTTTTGTTGCGTTATACACGTATAATTTGTAAGCATATTTAGCTTATATACAATTATAAATAATTATACACTTTTCTTAACAAATTTAGGTTGTCTACGAGGTTGGTCATTTTTTTGCACCTTTTTTATTGTGACCAACTTCAAAACAATTTTGACTTCTTACGAGTACTCCAACATTGTTCAACTTGCTTGAATTCCATGTTCTTCATTTTTATCCCTTATTTTAACCTTTTTTGGCCTTCCAGACATTTTCTTAATCAGTGGAGGTAATACGGGTTGCAAGTTTTCATTATTAAGCCAAAATTTTAGACCATTAATAGGTTTTATGGCATACTAACAACTCTTTAAATAAAATTCACATTTGTAGTATCAACTCACATATCCATTAATATCCTCCCTCTAGTATGATAGACAAGAAAATGCATGGTTACATAGGGTTCCTATTAATGGTTACATAGGGTTCCTATTAAACCCCAAACCCTAAACTAGCATTTCCTTACTTGTAAATCAAAAATAAGCTTGTCTACATAATCAATTACTTCAATCTTCAAATTTTCATTTATCTTGATCAGACAATGCTTTGCTTCCTGTTGGGCAATCTCTGTCTTGTTTCTCACCTTTGGCCATATATTAACTGTGGATTTAATCATCATATATCTTTTTTGTGAATTCAAGTCATTAAAGCAACTCGAATATCCTCTAGCATATTGATCAAGCTTTTTAATTGGGCTTTACAAATGAATCTATTAAATGTCTTTGATATATTATTATGAACAATTTCACACTTTGCTCTTCTACTAACAAATTCTTTAAAAAAAGTCTCAATATTCCTTACATTAAAGTCATCTTGAGCCTTTTTTAAAACATCTTTCAACTAATCCATTATTTCTTTAAATTCTACTTTCGTTGTGCAATTGAACACTTGTCAAAATAAGCTCTTGTAAGTGTGACCTTTACGCGATTCAAACCAATTGGTATAGACATATTGGGTACATTTTCTATGGTTAGCTTATGGGAGATGATTTTTTAGTGTATCTACCAAACCTTAAAAAAAAGAATTCATAAAAAGATAGTATAAGTATGATAATACAAAACATATATACAAATAAGCCATATGAATAAGTCTGATAGCTCAAAACATATATACGAAAAAGAACTCACCTTTTGTTGATTATTTACAAAAGTTCATGAATTCTCACTTATGTTTATATCTTCAACAAGAAGACTTAAAAACTAAAGCCAATATTGGTAATTTGCTCCCTCAATTATAACCCAAATATAGGGTACATTTGATTGTTTCCATCACGCTCAATTGCAGCTAGCAAAGCACCTCTAAAAAAAGTCTTGAAAAAATCTATCCAGCCCTATTATTTTTTCATAAACACCAATGAAATCATACTTTAATGCACTAAATCCCATGTAAAATCTCTTAAGCATTAATTGTTCAAACTTTTTATCAAGTCCAGCCTGGATAATGGATTAGTCTTGTTTATCAGTCTGTCGCAATTCTTGTCTACAAGATCATAATTTCACATAACGCCCTTAATAACTTCTCATTTTGCCCTATAATACTAAGATTTAGTCACTTGCTATGTATACTTCCTTTGAAGATCATCAATCATCTCACTAATTGGCTAGTTTGGGTACCTCCTAAACTTATGTAAGAATTCTTTTACAATCCACTTCTTACTAGATTGCTTATTTCTTTGCAATTTCTTGCAAGTATATTTATTTTCTAATATTTTAACTACAAAGGTTTTTTTTGTTTCCAAACCAACTAGCATAAACACTAAAGGAACAATATGGATCATAAACAACCTCCACTCTCACACCAGATCTCATCATTTAAATATCATATCCATTTGTAATTGCTTCCCTAAACTGAACCTCATCTTTAAACTTCATGCCAACTTCAAATTGAAAATCTTTCATGTCTAATTTTAAATTAAAAATAATATTTTCCTTATGATAAAGGCACTGCACCCACCATCATAACTACATATTAGTGATTAAACTTTAACATCACTATCTTCATATTTACTACACCAACCCTGTGAACTCCCCACTTCTCTTTGTGAATTCTTTGAATAATTTTGCTCTTCATTACTATATTTTCTGCTGCTTCCAACCACATTTATAATATCATCACATTCAAACCCACTAGCTACCTTCTTCCCATATTGCTTCTCAGTAGCTCCAACTATAAAATATTCTTTATCATCAATTGCAAAAATTTCATCATCACTTATATCATTTCTAGGTTCACTCATCTCCATAACTGATCTGCTTGCGATTCTAACTTTCCAAAATCCTGCATTCAAAAGCCAAAGGGAATCCACATATTCTAAATCAACCCAAGATACAAGGAATATGAAGCAAATAAGCTAATTTTATTGCTACAATATAATGGAATTGCAAAGAAACAAGAATATGGAAAATAGTTTCTTATTTTCTCCCTCCTTTAAAAAAAACAAAGACAAACTTATTTATAGACAAAACGCATTGCTGTTCTGTGATTTGTTCATAATAAAAATCCTAGAAATCTCCCTTGCCATTGGTGCCGTTTGACTTGTTTCCTTGATATAAAGTCGTTGCAAATTTGATGGTGGAGAACTTGCAATTTCGTAGCTGTGTTCTTCAATAAGGTCGAAGTACCTCATTCATAAGGCGCATAAATGTTGCAGGGGCATTGCACAACTTGAAAGGCATCACCAACCATTCAAATAAACCTTGTCTTATTTTGAATGCTATTTTCCAAATATCCTCCTCGTAAATATGAAATTGACAGTGGCTTGATTTCAAGTCTAACTTGGTGAAAATATTTGTTAGTTTTAGCCGATCCAACAAGTTGTCTATGCGAGGTAGAGGGTATCAGTTCTTACTTGTGATTTTGTTGAGCGCCTAGTAATCGATGAACATACGTCATCTACCATGTTTTTTAGGAACTAGGATAACAGGTGATCCACATGCTCTGTTCACGGCTATTATGTGGGATTGCGTTAGTACGTTCTGTTCACGGCTACACAGGACCCTTAGGGAAAATGTGTAGTACGTTCTATTTTGGATCTACCCAAACCATTTATGATGTGCTTATGTGTTTATGAATTGTGAACAAGTTGAAAAATGCATGAATTGTGTTGTTGGGATTTTTGATTACATGACAAGAATTATGAAAAACATGTGTTTTATGATTCAACAAGAATTTTCTGTGAGAATAAACTTTTTGAATGGTTTTGCTTATTATTCGTTATAAGCATGTTACCCACGAGCTGTAAAGCTCACCTCTCTTTCATTCCCATCTCTAGGTGTTGACAAAGAGATCGGGTGAAAGAAAGTCAAGGCATCATTTGATTATGCATATGTTGTATCTTAAGTTAGATTGATGTAAAAATAAAACGCTAGACATATGTTGAGAATTATCGGATTTTGTATCTTTTGTTGTATTTCAGATTTTTGATATTGATGATGTAATATGGCTTGGAATGGCATTAAAGTTTTGTAAACATTTATCTTAAGATGTTAATGAAATATGGATTTGTGTATCGACATGGAATATGAATTTGTATATGGATGATGATGATGAATGTTGAGCAAAAAGGGTTGGTATATATTTACATAAGTGAGACATTATGGAAATGAAAGATAGGATTTTGTGGATGATGAGAATTGGATGTAAGTGATGAATGAAATGAGTAGATATTAGAGAATTTAATGAAATAATATTGATAGTTGAAATCGTTATGAATGATATTGCAATAGAGGAAGTGAATTTGGGATAATTCTCAAGTTTTGCATGAGGGTAAAAATGTGTGTTTTGACTTTCAAGGAAAAACTGAATCAATCTAGGTAAAATTTGACCAAGTTGTCTTCACAGAAGTTGTATCTTGTCTTCTTAGCTTTGCAACGGTATAAAGTATGAAATTGTTCAATATCGGAGGTGAAAGTTATGATCATTACAAGTTAGGATGTCGTAAAGGACGTGTATCCCGAATAATTAGAGTATATGAAGTGATATCGAACTAGAATTGTTCAATTTGAATGGATTATGAGTAAAAGGGATTATAGAATGGGTTTAGGATCCTTTGGAGGGGTCTTGGAGGGTGAAAATTTCACCTCACCCGAAGGTTACATGGCCTGCCCGTGTAAAATGACATGGGCAGTGTGTTTCCAGCGCAGGAGCACACTCTCACCCGAAGGTCACACGGGCAGCCCCTGTAAAATCACACGGACTGTGTCCAAAACAACATAATTTCATTTTGGTGTCTTCACAAAGTTTGTAGATCTAGAAGTTTACATTCTAATGGTCCAAGAACAAAGTCAATCTGACACCCGTAGTGAGAGTTATGGCATTTGCGTCAAAGAGTGTACAATTCAAGTAAGGACATGAACATATTGAATTTGTTTGGCCATAATATAGCACCCCCTTACCGTAAGGTACGCACCGGGACGCCTGTAGGTTATTCCGATACATATCCGACGATAAGGGCGTACTACGAACGATCATTTCTATAATCCACATGGCATCAATATAATAAAATCGTAATATCAAAATCACTAAATTTTTAAAACCAAAATACTTCTCTCATTTCATTTCTTAAAAACCATAAATGTACAATCTATCAGTTTTTCAAAGTCTAATTACAATAATCCAAAAGAAACTGATACACAACTAACTAGGTCCATCCAAAACCATCCCAGCTGACCGACCTGTGAGCCATACTTCTCTTGCCAACGCGCTCGACAAGGTAGGAAAAGTCTCGTTAACTGGAGCTAGGAGCCTACTATCTCGGTTCTAAAAAATATATGCAATGTTGGGTGAGTTTGCGACCTCAGCGAGAAACCATCATCGATGGTTCACTCAACTCATGCATATATACACAAATCACGGAATATCATATATTATTACATTCAGAAATATCACATGCATTCTATTTCACAAATATAAGGCGGTTCGCCTTTCACACAATTCACATTTAATCATTCCTATACAGAATGCACATGTGACACTTTCATTTTATTACGGTGTTGTGACCGTGCGCCTGATTACGGTGGGCTTGAAGCCCTGATACGTTGAGTCTGTGGCTCTGAAATACGTTGGGCACGAGGCCATGTTGCGTTGAGCTTAAAGCTCTGATATACGTTGGTTGCTCTAGTCACAACTGTCATTATCTGATCATGCCTTTATGCATAAATGCACGTGTTTCAGTTTACAATTATTGTGTCACAACATAACACCATATATCCAATTTCGCATTAAAACTAATTAATTTCAATTTATGCACAAAGAACACTTCTATATCAAATTCCAGATATTTCGGGCACCTACGGTCCGAAATCAGTCAAAAACAAACACACATAATCCATCCATTTATCTCCACATGGCATAAGTGCATAAAATTAATCACATAAAGGTTGAGGAACCAACTAGGTTACTCACTTCAAAAACTTCCGAGCTACTGCCGGGAAGTCTCACTTACGTCAGAAGATCGATGCTCCACTTGAGCCTCTAAAGCAATCAGAATATAAAAATATTACTAATTGCTCAATTTCAGTAATCAATAATGGACATGCAGCGAATGAATCGTGTACTATACATGCTTATGACATTTTCGGTACTATTCCCGAATCTTCCCAATTCAACTCTTTCACTCTAAAAGATAGCAATTATTAACACCATAATTCAATTGACTAAGTTCCGAACTCTCTAAAGTCACACTCCAATTATAAATCACATTCACTATTCAATCGCCATCCGACTTCGAGAACTTTCGAAATTAATTCAGAAATTTCATTCTTATAAATTCACAATTCTTAGTCTTTAAATTTCAATCAATCTATAACCAACTCATTAAGAATTAAACCTCAAATCATCAATCAAAACAATCAACTTCAATTTTTCAGCAATTGGGCGTCCTCGACGCGGCGTAAGATCGCTCGCTGCGGCGAGACCACCTCGCTCTCGACGCGGCGCATACGTTAGATCTCCCCGCGGCATGCCCGCTTCTGCTCGCCGTGACGTGCGTCTTCACTCGTCGCGACGTGTGGAAGAAATTTGCTTGCCGCGGCATGTAATGAACACGTCGCGGCGTGCGGAAGAGGAATTGCTCGCCGTGGCGTGTGATGAACACGTCGCGACGTGCAAACCCAGAAACACCACCGAAACCCAGATTTCTCAGTTCTGTCGATTTTTAATCCATCTATTCTCTTTACAAACACTCTAAAACAACTCAATATACTCTAAACTATTAACCCTTAAACTCAATTCCATCAAAAATCAATTATTCTTCAAATACCCAAATCAAAACCAAATAACTCAAAAATTCATATCATCCGAAAATCATGTATATATATCTCAACAAATCATAAACTCAATTCAATCTTCAAATCAAACTATCTAAAGCATAAAGGAGTAAGAACTTACTTGATTAAGCTTTCAAACCTTCAAAAATCTCCCAACCTTAAACTCAAACACTCCCACGGTAATCACCTCAAACCAATACCAAAATCCATTTTTCCAACCCAAGGCTTAAAGCTAGGTCAACGATGAGGAAGGAGCAATTTAGACAAGAAGAAAAATAGAAGAAGTACGCAAGGAAGGAGATCTACAAAGAAGGAGAAGAGGGAAAATTCTTTCAAGAGGGAGCAAGCTTCGTGGAAGACCAAATTCAAAGAAATAAGGTTTTATACTAAAGACTTAAGGCATGTTTGGCAATTCACTTGTCACATGCCCAATTCTTAGGGTCTAAAAATTCAATTCTTATTCTAAATTTCTCTCAATTTTGCAATGGCTCTAAACAATAAATCCTAAAATCATAACTCAAATTTTCCCGTGCCATTTGTCAATCAATCTCGGAACCGGAATCCAATTTATTAGCCTTTAGGTCAATTTTTCGATCCGGCCTTATAACTCTTAAAATCCCAGAAAAATTTATATAAATCCTCAAAAATAGGAAATACATGATCCTACACTCTAATTTCACTTTTCAAACCTCTAGAAGTTATTTTTCACTCCAATTCAATATTCAAAGCATAGTCTATACAATTATCACCCAATTTCTAATTTACACAATTACGCCGGGAAATGTCATACATGCATGTACACTCATATGCTAGTGCAACAATAAACATTTATCAATAATTATAGAGGCAAAATGCATGTGCAATTCAATATATATATATATATGCACTCAATCCTAACCTATCCGAATTACCCATATGCCCATCACATCGGTAACAGGATGTTACACATAACTTCCTCATCCGAGAGGCGATTGATTCCTAAGACATGTATCTATATCCCCATGAAAATTGGGATGTTTTGGAGTTGATTTGACAAAGTTTGATGGAAAGAAAGTGAGAAGTCAGTTGAGAGACCATAATTGGGCCATGAACATACTTTGATTTCTTAAACATATCTTCATCTATAAAACTCCAATTAAGTTGATTCTTTCTCCAAAATAAACCAGAGACTAAGAGCTCGAAGTCAATTGTGATTGTTGTGTTTCCGTTATGTGGGCACGCCATTGAACAAATTGTGAGGAAAATTATTAGGAAGTTATCAAAGCATAAAGATGAATCGATGATGATTAATGAGACATCATTGAAATGACCCTATAGGGTAATAAGCTTACGTCTAATGGTCCAAGAGTTAGATTCCGGAATCAAGCAGGATCCAACATGTGTGGTATCAGAGTAAGAGTTGGGTTTCAGAAACGGCGCCCAACACTAAGTCTTTGATAATCTCTAATAAGTCATATCATAATTGATTATCTCTCTTCAATTCTTTTTAGATTTTCTTCTTCTTCTTCTTTTATAATTCTTAACTACAAATTTGATTTTCTTCTTCTTCTTCTTTTATAATTCTTAACTACAAATTTTTCGCTAACATCATAATATCTTCTATTAATATGCCTAAACTACCTAAGTATTATATTTCTTAATTTAGCATTAATGTTAGCTATCTCCAACTTACCTCTTATTACTATATCCTTGACTTTATCTCCTTTTAAAAGTTTACATCCTTCACTATTAACTTATGCTTATGTACTTATTTGATGAGTTAATATTTTATTTCGTAAAGTATAACCAACTTGATTATTAAAGGTAGAATTTACCGAACTTAAGTGGTATATTATTTTCATGACAAAACAGCATGATATGATATAATATGAAGTCTAGGTTTACATTATATTCAGTGATAAGAATACCTTTGCGGACTTAAAGGTTTATGGTCCTTACTCAACATCCCCACGACCGTTCTCATAGAAGGCCTATTACTAGGCAATTCCGAAGTACATAAAATTGCTACATTCAAAACCTTCTCCATTTGGTCACGATCATAATTATCCATTCTTGCATCCGTAAGCTCGTGTAAACCTTCACAACACTTAATTCCGTCCATGGACGTTAAAGTCGCTTCCGTAATCCACTTCACTATATCCTTATTTTCCCCGAAAGACGGGTCGTTTGGCCTCTTCCCGGTTATTAGTTCCATCAACACCACGCCATAGCTGTACACGTCACTCTTCTCTGTTACTTTCGACTTATAAGCATACTCTGCAACGAAAAAAGTCAGAACTCGTGTAATATATGTAAGATTTGTGTTGATTAGGGCACAGCATCAATTACCAGGAGCCATATAGCCGTAGGAACCAGCGACATGAGACATGGTACAAGCGTCACAGTCACCGACCTGCTTTTGCAGAAACTTGGCCAACCCAAAATCGGCCACGCGTGGTCTCATTTCGCTGTCCAGCAATATGTTGTCGCTCTTCACGTCCCGGTGGACTATAGGCGGCACGCAGTCCTGGTGCAGATAAGCTAAGCCCTGCGCCACCTCTACAGCCACCGTGAACCGCCGTGGCCAGTTCAACAAGCTTCCGCCTTTCTCTCCATGCAACACATCACCTAAGCTACCGTTCTCCATATATTCATAGACCAACACTCCAAATTCTTCCCCACTGCAACACATCAACAGCTTCACTATGTTGGCATGCCGGATCTTACCCAACGTCTCAACCTCCGATTTGAATGTGGATTTCGTTTCGGGGCTCCGCGGTTCAGGGCCTAACAGTCTCTTTACCGCAACGATTTGATTTTGCGTTTTTAGGTACACTTTGTAGACCTGCCCCGAACCGCCCACTCCAATCAGATTCTCTTCTGACAACCCCGAAACTATCTCCTTTTCGTCGAACCCCACTGGTTGGAATACGGTTACGTTGTATTTGCGTCTCGGGTTCATGGATCTCGTTTTGTAGACCCGGAATGATGCCCCGACGACAAAGAAGAAACAAACGGCTATTAGTGCAACGCCTATGATAAACACAGGTCCGGGTTTCGGTTTTGGGCATGGAGGGAGACCATGAAGATCCGGACTACATAAATTCGGGTTACCCATCAAACTTGACAAGTACAAGTCGTTACTGAACCCAAAAGGTACTCGTCCATAGAGTCGATTATACGATACGTTGAACACATTAAGCTGCAACTTGGTCAACCCGGCCGGAATTTCTCCAGTTAACGAGTTAAAAGCGAGATTCAGATACGTCAACACGGGCAGTTCAGTGAGTTCAGGCGGAATCTCGCCGGAAAATTGATTTCGAGAAAAATTCAAATCGATTGCATCAATTAACGAACCAACTGACCTGGGAATCTCGCCGGAGAAGAAATTCTCCTGCAATTCAACCGTCTGCAACTTCTTCAATTGTGATATGCAAGATGGTAGTTCACCGGAGAGTTTATTGTTGCTCACATCGACTTTAATAAGCTCCTGTAACGTGCAAATTTCCGTCGGCAGCTCGCCGGAGAAGTTGTTGCCTGATATTGCAAGTTGAGTGAGTTTTCGAGCTCCGGCGATGTTAGGAAGTATCGGACCTTGAAGTTTGTTATTCGATAATTCAAGTAGCTTAAGTTTAGAGAGACCCCAGAAGTTGGTCGCCACCGGGCCGGATAGCTCGTTGTTACCTAGTCTAACATATGATAAGCTACTGCATTCACCGTAAGTTTCCAGCAATCTCCCAGAGAAACGGTTGTTGAAAGCAATGAGTTGTTGGAGCTCATTTTGGTGACAGAGGAAAGGAGGTAAAGGGCCGGTGAAGTTGTTAGTAGAAACATCTATCTCGACCAAACCAGAGTATCGACCCAGATTCACTGGTAACTTTCCTTTGAAGCTGTTGTTGAAGAGCTTTAGTTGAACTAGATTTGGATTCAATGCTAAGACTTCTGGAATTTCCCCTGTGAATTTGTTGTCGTTGAGATTCAACGATTCCAGTTTCATTGCAGCGATTTTCTCGGGTAATATCCCCCTGAGGTTGTTCTGGGAAGCATCAAATCTGAGTAGAGTACTCAATTTTGATAGACTTTCAGGCAATCCACCGTATAATTGATTGTTAAATAGCTCAATTTGTTCTATACTTCTTAGCTGTGAAATCGTATCAGGAATCTTACCAGTGACAAAATTGTTGGATATGTCGAAATTTCGTAAAGACACAAGCTTTCCTATTGATTCCGGTATTTCACCAATAAGATTTGTGTATGGGAGGAACAGGATCTCGAGGTTTGGTAAATTACCGATGCTTTCCGGCAACGGACTTGGCTTGAACGGATTATAACCTAGTTGCAGTACAGATAATTGACTGAGATTGGATAAGAACGACGGAATAGAACCGTTCAGCAAGTTTGCTCCTAGATGCAGCTTTTTCAGTGACGAAAACTGACCAAAGCTTGCCGGGATTTCACCGGAGAAGTTGTTAAAGGAGAGATCCAGGACTTTTAGTTCAGCAAAATTGTGTTGCAAGTCAGGCAACTCGCCAACGAACAGATTGCTGGAGAGGTTCAACACGTGAAGATGTGAGCATGGAGAGAGGTGACGAGAAGTGAGAGCGCCGTTGAGGTAATTATCGGACAGAGATAAGTTGAGGAGTGTCCGAATCAGACAGAGACCAGTTGGGAACTCTCCGGAGATACTGAAATCAGACAAGTCAATTGCAACGACGGACAGAGTTTGAGGATCACAGGTAATGCCACTCCAATTACATGGACTATGATCACTGCTTGAGCCCCAGTCACTGAAGTTCCAATTCATGGAATTCTTGACCCTAATCAGGATTTCAGAGTCTGTTGTGAGGGAAAAAGCCACAGAACAACACCATAGATAGGTAGCGCACAGTAGCAGAAGATCAAAATGATTTAGCATCTGAGTGGCGAAGTGCATAAACATGGTCAAAGGGCTTTAGTCCAAGTAATATAGACAGAGAAGGAATGGTAAGGGTTCAAGGACTTGAAGCTTCATGCATGATGACATAGCCACAAGTACGCGTGCAAAAGGTTTCAGACAGAACAGAAGGCAATTTCAAAGTAAGACTTGTGTGCTTCGGAGAAGGTGTTAAGGAGATGCTTGTTTTTACGTTGTCAAGAACTTTCAATTAAGAAATCGTGATTAGCTTAGTTTTATAGAAAATGGTGATTAGATAATTATAAATCACGATTAGGAGGCTGTGTGATTAGCTTGGCCTTTTCTGGAGAAAGCGACGGTAGTCGGTAAACTAGGAATTGATGTGTAGTTCAAAAGTAGTTTAATAGGCGGTATATTTGGAGGGAAAAAGAATAATACATTCGTTAAAAAGTATGCTTCACGGAAAAATCGCAAGGTGCTTAAAAGTTAAAATCCACAATTAAAATACTGATTCGGTTTTATCGGTTATATTGGTTTAATGTTGAATTATTATATCTTTTTGTTCAATTTTTAATTTTATTTATTTCAATAATAATTATTATTAAAGTCGATCAGATTGTTAATTAATTAGTTATTTTTTGTAAATTAATATATTTGTATAATAACTTTCAATTATATTTCATATATTTAATTCTATTCAATATTTAGCTAATTTTATAATTATCTAATACCGCCTAAAACTTTTAAACCTTAAATCTCTTGTCTTATCAGCTTAAGTTCTAGTCTAGTTTTAAAAAAAATAGCTAATATCTAAAAGACAAAATTTAGCCATAAATTAATAAAATAGGGCTTATTATCAATGTTTTAAAAATTAAATTGAAAATTTAAACCGATAATTTTTTTAAATTTTATTATTAAAAATTGATCAATTTAAATTAATAAATTTTAATAAATCAAAATAAACTTTTTTATTTAATAGTCTTCTTTTTCAATTAAAATTTAAAATTTTTGATTAGTAAGAATAATTTTTTTAATTGTTTTCAAATTTTTAAATTTTATTTAATGTTTAATCAATTTACGAAGGTCTAATACTAGTTAAATATTTTAAATCTTAAACGTTCGATTTTACTAGTTTAACTTTTAGTCTGATTTTAAAAATATGGATTACTGTTGTATATATTTAATAATTTATCTAAATTATATCTAAAACATAGTAATTGTAATGCTAGGAATACTTATTTTTAATTCAATATTTTAATTAATAAGCACTTTGATTAAATTCATAATTTTTAATAATTATTGCATATTTATATAAATGGATAAAAGACAAAGTTTTTCTGTATCAAACATGAACTAAACAAATGTCACTATTATTTTAACTCATCTCGGCTATTAAACTCAATCTAAATAAATTAAATTTGACTTGAATTCACAATTTAAGATAATTATAATTTTTTTATTTGAATCATATTTAATTAGTTTGGTCCTAGTTTAAGCTTTGTATTAAATCGTTATATATTTATATATATATACATATATAGCTTTTGATTTGTTCACGTCAAAAATTTATATTGCATACATTTCATTATTATTTTTTAACCGAAGTATAAAAGAATTGATTTTTCTATAGAATTGAAAATTAAATGAAAAATTTTCAAAAATTTTAAATATTAAAATTTTTAATGCTTTCTTAAGGTATAAGTGAGATTTGTGTCTTTTATTTTAAAATTAATATCTTCAACTAATATTTTATACGACATTATAATGGGCCTGTCTTAATATTACAGACGGTATTATGGAATAGGGGTACTGATAAGGTTGGAATAAGTCCATTTAAGAACAAATTCCTCTCCATACGCACACCGAATTTGGGATGAAAATATGCTCATTTGTAAGTTTGGAAGGGATCGACAATGCAATGACATTTGGGTTAAAGGAGCCGAAAGCATTGTAGGGAATAAGTGCCAAACTGTACCATAAGTTCGTCAACCGAAGGATCCAAAGCCAACTAAAACGGAAAGCATAGTCCAACTTAGAGGAGAGAAAAGAGGCGACATTTTCCAAGCAATTTCTTGTACATTTCTACCAGTTATACGTATAACTTGGACGCGTCTTCAAGTAAAGTTTGCAATAACTCCTACACTATCAAGTCGTATTCAGGTTTGATTCGCCTCGAGGCATGCAACACGATGTTGGTTTGTATCCTATCCGCTGGAATTATTATAAAATAATTTAGAAAGATGCATATTTATTAAAAAATTTAGTGAAATATTTGATATTCTTATTAATTATATATTGAATTATCTTAAAAATATAATCTGTATAATTATGATGTGAGAAAAATTAAAAGATAATTTTAAAAATAAAATTATAAATATGTATGAAAAATTATAAACGATAATAAGGAGTATAATTTTAAGGTATAGACAAGATAGAGTTATAATTCTTAAAGTTGCAAAATGAAATAAGAAGTGAAGACTTTATTTGATTCTGTTTTCGATGTGGGACGAATGGACAAGAATGGCTCGATTGTCAGTGCCATTAAATGTAACGTTGAAACGGATCTCCAGCTCGTGCTTTGAGCCGAAAAACGAAAACTTCCAAGAAAAAAGTTTCCACTAGAAAGTGGATATCGATATACTGTTCGTCGCTGCTTCCAGACGAAGCGATGCCATGCGTCACCGTGAAGAATCAGTTGTCCAATTCATCAACAACCGATTTTCAGTATCCAAGAAATTGCTGGAGACTAGAGCCTGAGGTTCTAATAAGGTCCGAAGTTAAATCTCCTTATCTGCATACAAAAATTGTTGGAACAGTTCAGCTGCTTCTGAACCCAAAATTGTTACGTTTGCCTGGCAAGCTTCTATAGAGTTTCTGAACTCAGAAAATGCACACCCGTTTTATTTAAAATATAAAAAAATATAAACAAGAATTATATCTCTTATTTAAAATATAAAAAATTATAAAAAAAGAATTATATCTCTTATTTAAAATATGATATTAAAATCTCAAATGTTCCATTACATTAAAAAGATAAAAATGTGAAATTATCTTTTATCTTGTACTTGAATTAAACAAAACCTCATAAATTAGGGGTTGCTTGGTTAATAAGTTTGGAAAGGAATTAGTGGGTTAGGAATGAAAAGTGAATGGTTGGTTGTTGATTATTATTATAAAAGCAATAGTCTGATATCTCACTTTTAAGGAATGAAACTCATTCTTTATTAGTGATTCTTTTTTAAAATATTTTAAATATTAATTAATTAATTAATTAAAACATTGTAATTCAATTAATTACAATTAATTAAAATATTGTAATTAATTAATTAATCATATTTAATTAATTAAAATATAATTAATTAATTATAATTAACATATAATTATTCATTAATTAAAATATTGTAATTAATTAATTAATTAGAATATAATTAATTAGAATATTTTTATTATCAATTAATTACAATGTAATTAATTAAAATATAATATATTCATTAATTACAATATTGTAACTAATTAATTAAACATAATAAATTAATTAAAATATTAGTATTAATTAATTATAATATAATTAAATAAAAATATTATAATTAATTAATTACATATAATTGATTAAAAATATTTATTTAATTAATAATTAAAATATAATTCATTTATTAATTAAAACATTATAATTAATTTATTATATTATAATTAAGTATTATATTCTAATTAATTAATTAAAATATAACAAATTTTTATTTATCAACATTTTTTACAAATTAACCACTATTAATAATAATAATAATAATAATCATTTATTCTTTTTATCCAACTTTCATAAAAATAATATCTTTGATCATTTCTTCCCGTATTTATTCTCGTTCAAACTAATCCTGATATTTGTTGATCTCTTTAAGCCGACAGTTTTCTCCCCCCCAAAAGCACGCTAGATTTTAGACTGTGGGCGAAGAACTTCCTCCCGGCTCGTTAAACACGAACTCGGGCAATCAAAAAGAAAGTCAATAAACGTTAAAACTATGTCCTGTAAGACAAAGCAACATTGGTTGTAATTAATTGGCAAGCAATACAGCTCTTGTAGTTAAGCTAACTCATGCCCGTCTGGCTAGGTTTGCTTGTTTTATGAAGTCAACAAGAAAACCATTGCCACAAAACTTTCCAAATCATCAACAGAAACTACACAATTATCAGATGACCAATCAAAGACACTACAGAACCATTCAATAATTCACAGAAATTACTTATCAGTTACAGAAATTAAAAAACTGAGATAGAGATTTATAAGTATTTAATTTGGTTTGGATGAGCCACGGATCTTGTCGTGCGCGCCGACCCAACTCGAATTAGTATTGTTCCCTTTGATCTCCAGACGTGAATCTCGTCGCTCGAACCTGAGACCTCAGAGTTTTGTTGCGTTGAGACGCACGCCTTATACCATTTG
>JANTNU010000235.1:4142034-4197371 GCA_024752395.1 Erythroxylum havanense | reverse complement strand
ATATACTTTAAATAATTTTTATATGCATAAATAATTTTATTACAAAATAAAATATAATTAAAATTAAAAATATTTTTTATTTTTATGTTATTAAATAATCTACCCATAAAGCTTGTTAAAAAAAATCTTTTTTCAAATCAACTAAGTTTTTTTCTTCAAAAAAATCAACTAAGTTTTTTAAAAATTTTCTTCTAAAAAAATCTACCCAAAAAAAAATGGCTCTAAACCAAAAAGGCTAACAACAACTAAACAGGCAAAAGCTCTTTATCTTCTTTACAGCTCTCTCCACAGTTTTTTTTTCCCCCCCCACTTCTTTGTCCTACCACTTTCTTGAACTGAGCTTTCAAAGGTCGTGAACATGAAAGCCATGGTCATATCCTCTTTAGCTTTTGCTTTTCCTACATAAATCACCCCACCAAAGTCCAAACCCTTTTTTAATAACATGCCATAGGTGTCCCCCTCGAGCTCTGCATTATTAATGACTCCCATTAACTAAGCGCTTTTAATGGACTTTGAAAAAGTGACTTATCTAATCGTTCTTCGATATAGCAAATTACAGTTGTGTAGATTCCATCGTTTCGAGTTTTGAAAAGGTAACACAAGTCTATTGTTATTATTATACACAATTCAAAGAACCCATGCTCGCCAACTTCTCAGGTTCTTTTGTTACACAAAGAGTTGTGGCTTCCTTCATCACCACGTAACGAAACTTGCCTGCTCCAGAGGGTCAGGTCAGGTCAGGTCAGCTCAAAGTGAGAAACTGAGAGAGACCCACTACTGTTCCTAACACAGAAGGTGTTGATGCCTTTGTGGAACAAGAGGATGTATATAAAATCATTGGATTTTGTTGTCTGTCACATTCATCTTATCTTGTTCTGTCTTTTACTGCGAAAAAAGAAAGAAAGAAAATCCTTTCAGAATATAAAAACGATTGCACTTTTGAGAAAGAGACATAGTTATTAGTCACCCAATTCTCTCATGGGTCCATACTTGTTCTTTCGAAGTGAGGTTGCATAAGAACAAATATTGGGAGTTGTTGGATGATTGAACCAATGCAGGCTTTTCTTTGCTTTTTTTAAATCAATGGCTGACATTAGTGGATTTTGTGCATGTAATTGAACAGACACAAGAAGACCAGCAGAGACTAGTATTGAATGGTATGTAATAAGTTAGTGTCACCATGTTATACCCTGAAGTCAGGAATTAGCTTATCCGATCTCAATATTTCACAGAAACACGGAATTTCTACGAAGCTTTTACGATGAAGATCATAACAACAGATTTAGGAGTGCAGAACTACAGCTTTTCCCAGTTTTACTTGTTGGGTAAACACGAGGGTTTTCACTGTATCATACTCTACAAGTACGAGACATTGCTTTCTTTTTTCTTTTCCTTCCAAAAAATTCTCAGAATCATAGCTCCAGGACAGGCTTTGGACGAAGCGTGTTGAGAGAATCAAAGAGCACTATATCCATGAGAATTAACAAATGATTGTGTGCAGAATCTGACTGTGTTCGTTTCCAAAAGGCAAATTTCAAAACTATAGAGGGCATTTAATCCGTTGACTCAAGCTCCAGACAGTATAATTAATGAGATAGCAATGAAGACAAAGATTAAAACAGGTTCCATGGCAAATGTAAACTTTAGGACAGTCATCATGTGGGTGCCTGTTGTTCCATACACAAATTTTAATTTTAAAGTTGGAACTTCACTTCTAACTTTAACTTTAAAAATAAATTTAATTATAATTCGTAATTTCTAGTTATTTCATGTATCTCCTATTTGGTATGTTACGTTTAATAATTATAAGTTGACAGGCCATAGTGGACTCTTCTCCACACAAGCTATAATGACTTGGATTGGAATTGTGCAGCGTTTGTTGGGATAGAAAATTTGAAGGGAAAGACTGGAAAAGGGACCACTCAGTGATCGACACCGAGAAAAACAAAAGGATGAAAAGGAAACTGAGAAAGCGAGATTTGCTATTTCCATGGTAACATGTTTTTGCACCGGATGAGCATAACTATGCATCTCCATGTCTAGGTTAAAAGATAGGACAAAAACTGGATGTGTAGTGGACGGTATGCAAAAGCAGATTCCAAAACGAAGAGAGTAAGATCACATAGTTTGGTTTTGCAGGTACACGATACATACACGTTCATGGCGAGAAGAGAGTGTCTGATCTTCTGTTTAATATTATAATGTCTTATTATGTTCAATGAATCTTAATTATTTATTTATGTAAATTTCGTATAGAACTAGCGTGAATCTCACAAAAATAAATAGTTAAGATTCTACGAGACAGAATAAGACAAAGTAATATTGAAATTAAGATTTTTTCTCGAAAAGAGAGAGGATGATTTGGTCTCCCACTGTCCCATATTTATTACCCATTTTTCCTTTTTCTAAAGTTACTTTGTCACTTAGCGACAACTTTCCATCGTTACGTTAAACTTTACATGCAAATCTCTATCTAATCTAATGGAAAGAATAAAATATCAGTTTCTTGGTAGCTGGTGCTTCCCAGCGCAGTCTGTGTTCACTGTTCATCTTTTTGGTTTTCTTCTTGGAAGTACTTAGGATCATTAGCTCCTAGAGTTCCAACTTCCATTCCATTATTCGCTACTATATCAATCATTCAACATATAATCTAAGTGCAGTAGTTAGTTCGTATTTATTTGGGGAATTCAACGACCGGTCTACTGATGATGGATTTACAATAAGATATTGATGAGAGTGTGATTAGGTAGGGTGAGGTTCTTTTACCATTTTTTGATATTGTAAACAAGACTTCAATCCTGTTAGCTAATGACCTCTCTTCGATAGTTAAGTTCTATAGCATTTAATGGAAGACGGGACAAGCGAAAGTGAGTGATTGAAACAATTTTGGTGATACCAACCCATCGATTTCTACACTCGTCTAATCAAATTATGATCGGTGAACCATTCACTGACTTTTCTGATCAACGCCGATTTTTTTTTAAGAATTACATTATATATCTCGATTTGGTCGAACTAATCCTCAACTTTTTAAATATCACCTTAAAAATCCTACAAGACGTAAATCTAAAATTTTAAGATCCCTGAGATTTTACGTAGTCCGTATATTTTTGCACACAAAAAATTTTCACATATTTGATTATTCAGTTGATGATTGATCAATAGCCTTTCCCTTATTCAGTATCAGGTTTTCATCAATTCTCAGATTTTTTTGATAGCTCCAACTCCTACACTACCACTAGTAGTGAAGCGTCCATAATTAATCCGATTAAAGAGTTGATGATTGATCAACGCATATATACCCAACAAACTAGGTGTTAATTCATAATTATAATGTTTTGGGGATACAAATTAATTTTTTTGATTTAAAAAATATATTTATATTTCAATATATGATATTTTATAAATATTTATTCTGTTTAAAATTTTAGATGGATTTTAATAAATTAAGTTATGAGTTCAGAATTTAAAATTTTAAAATTTTAAATATAAGATAATACATTTTAATTACATAAAAATTAAATTATATTTTATAATTTAAAAACGTTTAAAATGATATTTAGTATTAATAAATAACGTTTTCGTGTTAAGTCAGATTTAATATTTAGTTTAAATTTAAGAATTTACATTTGATTAATCTACATTTAATGTTCATTTTATAGATTATTAAAAATTAAAGGATTTTTTAAAATTTTAAATATCAAAGATTTTTAAATATTTGTATCTTTTACTCTACAAATTTTTATATAATATTATTTTTCAAACTTTGAGTAACCCTCCACGTGAAATCTTGAGATACGTCATATTCTGCCAACCAAATATCAACCTAACCGAAAAACCGTAGTAATACCCATAGTCCACAGGCAGCCAGAAAAGCAAATCCTCAATATGATAAAAGGTTGCCCTGTTTTGACCAACACCAGGACCAGGACCAGGAGGAAGGTGATCTCACTAAGGCCATTATGGTCATTTAGAAAAAACCCTTTCAGTTGTAGGGTCGATCTTACAACGAACTACAAACAAATACAATGCAAAGAATCTGCCGTTACACTTAAAACACGATTCGAGGTTCAACAACTACCAAGGACAACAAATCTCCCTGCTACCAGTTTCAAGATCTTTTATTTAATATTATCTGTCTTATGAAATCTCAATCATTTATCTTGTGAAACTTATGCAGGATTCACACAAGATTTATATAAAACTTACATAAATAAACGGCTAAGATTTATTAGACACAATAAAACACCATAATATGGAACAAAAAATCTAAACTTCACTTTCAGATGTTCAACATTGCATGTGACTCACTTGCCAAACCATGGGGTTGCGTTCTTCAACTCTGTTACCTGAGTAAAAAAGCAAAGCTTGAAATGTATGGAGTCTTAAACGGGGTACTCTTTTGCTTCTTTTAAAGGAAACCCCCCAAAAAGGCACTCATTTTGCTGGTTCAGTTTTGATTCAGAGTAAAAAGGGTCAGTATAGGTCAGATGGATCGGTAAGTGACCTTACAATCTCGGTAATTGAGAACCACTCTGTTAGGTGATTATCCTCTTTCTTATTGGCTTTTGCAGACCAGAAACACGGTTTTCTATGCCTAATCCATTTCACTGTCTCTTTCAATCTTTCCCATCTGTGTCTAAGCTCTTTAAAAATAGATTGGAAACCTTATTCTGAGCTAGACAGTGAACAGCTGTGCCATAAAAGAGTTAGCCAGAGAGTAAAAGCGGGCAAAGAAAGAGTAGTTCCAGGTACATGATGAAAACGACAAATTTATAAGCAAATAACCCTCCCCCCTACTGTACACCAAAAAACTTGCTGACATTGAACAACCCTTGAAGTTAGAGAAAACACCAAATCAAAAGAAGAAACATAATATTTGGAAGCTAACACGATTCATGGAATTTAGTCAACCCTGACTCTCCCTGAAACTTAAGCTGGAAAGGGAAAAAGCACTTCAAATACTAAGAAGATCAGGTGGTGGCGATTGAGCTTGTGGTGGTTGTTGATGATTATGATCTTTCGCTGGTGCATTAGGAGAGTCTAAACCAGTGGATGATTGAGGTGTGGACTCTGTAATGGTCGAGTCTCCTTGCTTCGAGCTTGGTGGTTTAGGGAGCTCCATCAGGATTTGAACCACTTCCCGCATTGTAGGACGCTCCACGGCCTGCTCTTCCACGCACAGCATTGCAACATAGAACACATGCATCACTTCGTGTAATGGAACTGATGGAAGTCTTGGGTCTAGGACTTTCAGAACACCTTCCTTGTTGGAGTCTGTCATCTTCCTCACCCATTGAACTATGTCCACGCCGTCTCCAAACTCTCCCACCGGTTTTCGACCAGTAATTAGTTCCAGGAGAACCACACCAAAGCTATATACGTCGCTCTTCTCGTCAACCTTGAGAGTATAGGCATATTCTGCACATGATAGGATCAATTTGGTTACTAATATAGTAATGTAAAACAAACTAGTTAAGCCCATTTTAGAAACCTTTGATGATGGGAAAAGCACATCATGAGGTCTACACTGCTTAAGTGGATAACAGCAAAGAATCATTTGGTTCCTGTACTTTCGGAGCTGACTGACACCTAATTTCAATGCCAAACTCGAGGGTGACCGAAAAGTGAAACCAACTTCTAACTATTGATTACAATCTACTATGCCTATGTCATGCTTAAACAGTGATCAAAGTCTAGAAAACGACCAAAGTACAATGAAAATTTGAATCACATGAATGCAAAGATTCCGCACAGCAAAATCATATTATAAGTCAAAGATCGTACAGGAAATTCAACTCAACTTGACATAATTGAAACCAGAACATTATCTGCCAAAGTAAAAATTTCCGCAAAACATTAAGTTGGAAGGAACACCAAAGATTAAGAATGTACCTGGAGCTATGTACCCATAAGAACCGGCAATAGCAGACATGCACTCCGATGTGCCAGAATCTTGTAAGAACTTGGCAAGACCAAAGTCAGCAACATGAGCTTCATAATTGGTGTCGAGAAGTATGTTGTTTGATTTCACATCACGGTGAACAATCAGCGGCGAGCAATCGTGGTGGAGGTAACAGAGTCCCTTGGCAGCCTCTACAGCTATCTTATACCTTGTGTCCCAGTGTAAATGGCCTCCTTTCTTGCCATGAAGAACCTCCCCTAAGCTCCCATTAGGCATGTACTCATAGACCAAGAGGTTTGTCTCGTGATTAGAGCAGAACCCCAATAATCTCACAATATATCGGTGCCGAATCCTCCCCAATGTCTGTATTTCGGCATTAAATCCATGATCATGAGAAGACCCCCGGCTCATCGCCGGTAGCCGTTTGACGGCGACGTGATCACCATTTGGCATAAAACCCTTGTAAACAATCCCAGCACCTCCTTTACCAATAATATTATCTTCGTTCAAGCAATCTAGAACATCGTCAACAGTGAAGTCCAAGCGCTGGAAAGCAGTCAATTTCCAAGCGCGAGACTCGCTGGCTTTCTTAAGAGACCTTGCCTTGATTATGGCTGCAACTGCGAATGCTATGGAGCAAACAAGAAGGCCAATAACAAGCAATAGCTTCAAAGAAGCAGAGAGTGGCCCTTTGAGATGCGCTTGGTGGGTTCCATTTGCAACCCCATATTTGCAAGGACCCAAATAGGGACCGCAAAGATCAGGATTACCCAAAAACGAAGTGTAATTAAAATAACTAAACTGACCAGTACCAGGAACTAAACCAGAAAGATTGTTGTAAGAGAAATCAACAGAGGTTAAGCTCTGCATAGTAGATATCGACGAGGGAATGTTTCCTACAAGATGGTTTCTTGACAGATTAAGATAATTCAAGATCCTCATACCGGTAATTTGATTAGGAATCTCCCCAGACAGTTCATTCCTACTAAGATCAACAAAAGTTAAAAGCTTGCATTGGCTAATCTCCGGCGCAACAGGACCCGAAAACTTGTTATGGCTAAAGTCCATCTTCGAAAGCTGCTGTAACCTTCCAATCTCAGGTGGGATTCGACCAGAGAACTTGTTTCCATCAAGAAGCAACTTTTGAACTCCAGAGAAGTTGCCAATGTTAGGAGGCAACGACCCAGATAACTGATTGTTAGAAAGACTAATCTGGCCCAGATTGACGGCAACAGATTCAGCTATCGGGAACTCTCCCGCCAGAAGATTATCTTGCAGTTCAACTTGCGTCAACAACGGTAACCCGAAAAGTCCTTTTGGTATCGACCCGTTAAGAAAATTCTCTCCCATTCGAATCCTATTCAAGGACTCGCATTTACCAAGAGATTCCGGAATCGGCCCAAACAAGAAGTTACTCAAAGTAATCAATGTCTGTAACCGATTACCAAAACACAAGTTAGGAGGCAGAGCTCCAGTCAGTTTGTTCGACGAGAGATCTACAAGCTCAAGATTCCCATTTGAACCCAAACCTAGGGGAATACTACCGGTGAAGTTGTTTTCCCACAACTGCAACACCTGAAGCTCCGGCAGATCTCCCATGAACTCCGGAATCGCTCCGTGTAGCTTATTTCTGAAAAGATTCAAGAGAGTTAAGTTCTTTAACTCAGCAAAACTAGTCGGAATCTCTCCTGTAAGCATATTGTTAGACAAATCCATGGACTTCAAGCTCTTCAAGGCACCAAGCTCAGGTGTTAAAGAACCAGAAAGCGCGTTCACTTGAAGAAACAGAGTATCAAGCTTCTGCAACTTCCCAATCTCCGGCGGTATTTCACCGGTTAACCCGCAGTTTGCAGCGTCGAACCTCACCAACTCCGACAAGTTTCCGATCTCCGGGGGTAATCCACCATCATATGTATTGTAGTACCCAATGTAGAGCTCCTGCAACGTCGTCAAGTTACCAATTTCCGGCGGAATGTGACCAACCAATTCATTCCCAGAAACAGCCAAATACTCCAAAAACACCCAACTGCCGTACTCCGGCGGGATCTCACCGGAGAAAAAGTTGCCACCAAGATGTAAGTGACGTAAAGTGGGCATTTCGGTGACTGTCAACGGCAAGACTCCGGTCATATTGTTGTTATACAAGTCCAAAACCTGTAAGTTTTTGAGCGCAGAAAGCTCAGTAGGAAACGAGCCATTAAACACATTGTTGGAGAGATTAAGGAAGCGAAGACCAGAGATGGCAGAGAGCTCGGTAGGGATGGGACCAGAAAACTGGTTGGAAGCGAGAGAGAGGTTTTGGAGATAACGTAGGTGAGCGACGTCGACGGAGAGAGCTCCGGCGAGGTTTAAACCACTAAGGTCAAGCGAGGTCACGTGTCGCCGTGAATGGTCGCACGTGACGCCGGTCCAGGAGCAGACCGACGTGGAGGAGTTCCACGACGAAAGGGCGGACTGGGGGTCGTCGGAGATGGCGGATTTTACGGAGAGGAGGGCTTGTAACTCCGAGACGGCGTGTGAAGCACAGAGGTGGAGGTGGAGGAGGAGGAAGAGGATGAGTAATATTCGCATTTTCTTGGTTAAAACGCCGCCGTTGGGCTGGCGGAGTACGAAGAGTTGAGAGTGGGGGAAGGAGAGAGAGGCTGGCAAGTGAAGAGTGTGTGTGGGAGAGGTGGTGGAGTTTAGAGATTTAAATATTTGGAGTTTGTTTTCGGAGGCATAAGCAACTGAAGTTGTATGTACTTTCTCATAATTGCAAAAAAAAAAAAAAGGAGTTCATTTATTTTGAGTTTTGGACTCTTCTTGTTCCATAAATAGTTAAGGGAAAATAGACAGGGATAATGTTTTTTCACTTCCAAAACGTGAATGAATGCCCAAAGAAAAATGGAAAGGTCAAATGTTTTTCAAACTTTTATTGAATTAGCTTGTACTTTATAGCTGTTCATCAGAGCTGATTTGCCCAATTCATTTTATTAGTAATTTGGTAAAAATATTTAGTAAAATTAACTCTTTGTATATAAAATAAATTATAAAAATATGATTTTAAAAAAATATAAGAGTATAAATATTATATATTTTAATATTTTGTTGAATATTCTTACAAAATTTTATATTTTAATAAAGTCATGTTCATCTGTACTATTTTATCGTTTATGAAAATTTTATGCAATTATTTCTATTTTTATTTTCATTTAAGATCAATATTTGATTTCTAACCTATGAATACATAAAATAATTATAAGAACAAACGTTGTTTCTAAAACGTAGATATCTAAGAACCTTATTTAAAAGGATAATTAAAATTTTGGCTAATTGATCAAAATATTCTTATATAGAAGAGTTTTTATTTTTGATTGTTTATCTTCAATCAGTCATTGGATCTGCTACCCTCCAAACAACTTTTGAAACTGTTTGAAGAGTCCAGCAGTTGAAGACAATCAATTAGCTAAAAAGATAACTGGTTGGTTGTCAACTAAATGAGACCTTCATGTATTTTTAAAATTGGGTATTTAGTATTTTATATAAATATTGAAATCTTTAATTGAAATAATTTTTATTATATAAATATTTAATAACATCGAAAGTGGTTAACGATATTAACAATAAATTTAATATCAATTTATATATATATAAGTCATTGTTTTTTTTTATGGCAATGCATGCATGGTGATCCATCAAAAGCTAATATATATTGCATGTTGCATGTAGATAAGCAAATGAAACCAATTTGATGATATGTTATTGAAGTAGAATGATAGAGTTTGGTGATGGTAGTTGAAGTATGATTATATCATTTAGCTATCTTCAGCTAAATTAAGGTTTGTAGCCAATCAAAGGCCACTGAAGGGTGTTGGCACAAGGCAGGTAGTTTAGGTTACGGTTTGTTAAGCTCTTTTAAGAACTGCTTATGCATGTAAATTGATGATTGTAGCTTTTCTATTACATATATATTATATATATAGACTTACTTCTAAGGAGTTCATAATTGAAGAGACTATGATAACCATACGTATACAAGAAGAGGTATCAATATCTGTCTTTAATACTCCTATTTAAAGGCGACATCTTAGTAGATTTGAACAATTAGTTGTACACATTGATTGTGCATTTATAATCAACAAAGTATAAAATTAAAAGATTACGTGTTTGAATCAAGGTGTATAAATATACAATAAGTTGTAGACTAAGTCTCTGTTTGGTTGAGCTTTTGGAAAATGAATAAGCACTTTTTCTTACTGCAAATTTTTTTTAAGAAAAATAAGTATTTAACTATAAAATAAAAAGGCATTTTTTAGTAGATATAAATTTTTTGACAACTAAAATACAACTTTTTAAGAAACTTAAATTTGAAGCTTCTCAAAAAATCACTTTTTTATATAGATTTTTTAAATCAATTAATGAGCCTAATTTTTAGTCTTTTTTACTCTTATATTTTACACATAATTTTCATAATATTCATAAATTCATTTTTATGTTTATTTTGATATTTAAATAATATGAACATACTTTAATATTTATTTTTTATATTAGTTTTACTTTATTATAATCCATATAAAAGATTTAGTTAGACATATTTTCATTTATGTTTCATATGGTTTAAAATTATATAATAATTAATATTGTACTTTACATATTGTTTAATATACTTTAAATAATATTTATAAGCATAAATATTTTTTATTACAAAATAAATTAATTAAAGTTTTATATTTTGTTACCAAATAATTTACTCTATGAAGCTCTTTCAAAAAAGTTTTTTTTAATTAACAGTCAACTGGTTTCTTAAAAAAGTTCTTATTAAAAAATTCTACTAATATAAACTCATCCAAACAGGCATTAAATATATATTGGTTGAAATGTATACTAGCGAGTCTTATTATTACGTGATATGTGTGACCTAGTGTGTAACATATTTAACAATGGATCTCGACAGCGTGACTCATTTTCTGATTAATTTTTAAAAAGGCTAATTATCAAATAACAGAACCCCAATTATCATATTAGCATTGTCATATCATTTAACTGAATGAGAATTAACATGTTCTTTTTTTTGTCTATTTAATATTTGTTCTAAATATTTAGAAAACATTAAATTTTAATTTGAATGCTTCAGCATATTAAGTTCAAGTTATATTATATCATGAAAGTTGAGGTTTAAAATATACCTTTGGTCGTAATGTATTTATTTATAGTTTTTGGAAATGCATGTTGTTTTAAAAATAAAAAACAAATTTTGATAAAAAAGATTAATTAATTTCCGAACAAAAATACATTAATTTATTAAATTATTGAAAAAGTTAGAGGTATACAAGAAGTATTTCAGTTCCTATTTTTAGGCTTTTGTTCGTACTACTTCCACTTTTGTCACCTGCCTAGCTGCTTCTAAATTGACTCAATGTCGTATAAAAACGATATTTTCATGCAACATCCCTTTCTTTCGTTGTTTTAAGAAATAATTTGATTTAACCAGACAGGTTGGTGTGAGTGATTCAGCACTCTCATCCTTTAATCAGAAGTTTCGAATTCAAATTTTAAGAATGGAGAAATCTATTTAGCCAGCATTTTATCCCTTATAAGTTGACCCGATACAAGTGATGATTAATTTAAGAATAAATAGTTTAAAAGAACCTACCTATAATTGTTAGAATCCTCTTAAAATATCTCTTGAGCTAAAAAAAATTGATTTCCATGACAGTCACTTCGTGTACTTATCATCAAAACCTCATATAGATTTACAGCTAATTAACGGAACGGTGGCACGACAAAGATAGCCTTGGATCCTTTGGAAGAGGCGAAGCTTTTAAAAAGATCAAAACAAACAAAATGCAAAAGCAGAGAGTCGGTAGAGTTGGTCAAAGATACTTTACTTTTACATTCATAAAAGCTTCTTTATAAGGAATAAAATTTAAAGAAAACTCATGATAAGGGTTTTTCTGGTTTAAGAAAAATTGCAAGTTTGAATTACCATCATGTATGCAGTTATTTTAAATTTAGAGTGAGAGAGTTGTCTTTTATAAAGGACCTAACTGGTTAGAGCGAAGATTAGTCTAAAAATAAATAGTTTAAAAATATCTCTTCATAATTTAGACCTCTTAGGATACCTTGTAAGTAAAAAAAAAAGTAATACTAATTAATTATATTGAAATGAACAATTAAATGTTGATAATTTAATACAATTTTTAAATTTAATTCAAATCGATTTACATAATTATAATGAAATTATTTATTTCAATCGAGCTAATAATTAAACTAAATATTTATCTTAATAATATTTAATTAATTTTCAGATAATATTTATGTTATATACTTTTTATAATTAATATCGAAGCCACGACCACAGACAATATTTCTCATGTTGTTGCCGGGTTCAATCCGCTACATCATATCACTAAATCTGATCCCTTAAGCACGAGTAGTCCAAAGTTAAAACTTTCGTGATTAATCATACCATATGATCAGAGGGTGCCAAACGCGACAATCTTGCCCGGGACCCACTTGTGTAACCAGAAGTAACCGACAGATGGGCCACGCAAAATAGACGGGGTGGTGGTGGGTCTCTCTCATGCGGTCGCAACCGTACGCCGTTGAGTATTTTGTGTGTGAGGCGGGACTTATAAAGAAGGAAGACGAATGATGATCATCCATCACCACCACCCAAAATTCCCTAGACTTTGCAATGTTTTGGCATCTGGGCCAGAGCAGCAGGGGAGCTTTCGCCCTTTTTAAGGTTACGCCTGGGTAGATTCTTTTTACCAAGCTTATGTTCCGAGATGCATTACATGTTCAACGTAACTCTCAAAAAGTAATTTGCTTTTCTCTTTTTTCTTTTTTGCCCCTTTTGTAATATTTGATTTCTCGGCTCCAAAGTTTATAAGGTAGAAAGGAGGAGAATCAGGAAAAAGACTGCTCCTTTTTTGTCTAAAATGTTCAAAAGTAATATTTTTAAACAATACTTACGTTACTAGATGTAGAATTGGTTAAAATTTTATTATTAATAAAAGGATAAAGAAATTACTTTAATGATGATTTTTAAATTATTATAAGTTTATCAGAAATAATCTTTATATTAATTAATGACAAGGTTGTGTGTTTTCGAATCTCTTCAAACTCTACTGACATGTTTAGTTGAGTGGAATGTTTTGATATTTTTGTTAGTTATTTCTTTGTCATCTTAAATTTATATTTTCAAATCAAACATTAGAAATTTTTAGGAATAAACAAAATTAAGTAATATCTATTTTATTCTATTTCTCGTCTATTTTATTTAAATAATTATTTTATTTCTTATATATTCCAGCAGGTAAATCAAATACTTTGTACATATTATCGGAATTCTTACTGATCTGTAGTTATTTTTGTTATAGCTAATTTACTTATGTTAAAATCGTATCTTATAATTTTTCAATTTAATTACTAATTCAATGGAATATTAAAATCCAAAAGGGAGAGAAGGAAAGGAAATGAATCAATGATTTACAATTATTTAAGAGCAATAATTTTGTTGGTGGAAATAAAGTGGGTCAAAGTCGTGTTGACTGACATGGGGAGACACGAGGATTGGTGTTTCCATAACAAACCCAATCTCGCCAAACTCCTTTTTGTCCCGTTTTTACGATTTCACCCTTCAATTGTAGCTGAAATCACGTCGTCTCACCTTGCGGACAGCGTGTCGGGTGGGCCCAGAGAGAGAAACGCCTTCTATCCTATGCGATGCAAGCTGATTTGTGAAAATGACCGAACAGGCCTTCCACGCCAAAGAAAGCGACACTAAAAATGTGTGCGAGGGAGAGAGAGAGATAGGGGTGCTTTGACTGTATTACCATCTTACCTCGGGAGTGTCTTCTTCTAAGGTAGCAAAGAAATCTTTGCGGTCTCAAGGCCATCTTGGTAAATTCAGTGTACGGTTCTAGCCATCGATGGTTTGGGCATAGGTTGATCAAAGATTCAATGCCAATGATTTAGGATCCGCATCGCTAATGATGTGTATGTAACTTGGCAAAGTAGCATCAAAGGTGAAAATTATATATAGGAAGATTTTAATTATAAAAAAATATTTTTAAATCATTTATTTTTAGACTAATCCTCTCTTGAGTTAGATAGGTCTTTTATAAAAGACAAAGTTCTAACTTCAAATTTTAAACGGTTGTATATATAATGACGATTTGAACCTGTGATCTCACTTATACTAAGAGAGCCCCTTATTTTAATGTAATAGTAAAAAATATATTTTAGATAATTTAAAATAATAAGGTGACGTATGGTTAGTTGGAAAGGCGTCATTTTCTAATGGCCTATCCACGAACCATCGCATGTTAGGTGTTCCTTTTGTTTTCCTCACCTTTCTTTGTCCTAAAACTATGTTGGTGTTCCAAAATCGTGTATAGTCTCATTAACCTTCATTTGTACCTATCATAAGAAGCTTTTATGGCAATACCACCAAATGTGTTTTTGCCTTTTGTCGAATTCAATCTATCTGAGTTCAATCGAAGGTGATTTTAAGTCACGAAATTATCCTCTTAGGATTTTTTATATTTAAGAGGTTAAATGATAATTGATATTTCAACTCAATCTAAATAAAATTGTAAATTAATTCAATTTTAAAAATAATTAATAAAATATTAAAATTTATAAATATTTTTTAATAGTCTATTATTTATTTTAATAGTTAGATTGCTAATTAATTTATTTAAAATATATAATTCAAGAAATATTTGGATGCATTCAACAACAATGTAGTAGAAATTTCACTAAATGCAGTATTTATAGAGATTCAGGAGTATGAAACTTTACTCTTAACTAATAGAGAGACTATTTTTTGTATATCAACATAAGAAAAAAGAAATAAAAATATATGTATACTAACTAGATAAATAACTAATAACATATATATATATATATATTCATATAATAAAATAATAATGATAAAAATTAATATTCAAATTAAACATAAATCATAATAATAATAATAAATTAAAATTAAAATATTGTTTTAATGTACATAAAAGCAATATTTATTATATTAAAATTGATGGTCAAACTAATACTTGTTTATACCAAATTAAAAGCAATAGAATTGGAATCTACAAAGCACAAATGAAAAAAAAAAAAACTAACCGTTAATCCTAATCTAATCCCCGTAATTATAATCTCACACCATAATGGGTGATTAATGAGGAAGGTAAGTACTTGGAGGGTGTGTGTTTATTTCATCTATCGGGGAATGCAACTAAACCGAAGATTGTGAGAGATTCGCCGGTCTAATCTCCAATTTTCAAACACTTCGTCTTCTCACTCAAATCTAGAAGCTCACCACTATATTCTAAGAAATTAAAAACAAAAAGTCCAGAGCCCAAAGCATTTCAATCCCTTAAAACACGTTGTTGTCTACTTCTTTTTTTTTTTAAATAAAAATAATCATAGTTAAATATATTCTTGGATTGTGTTCTTCTTGTCCCCTCCTCTCTCCCTCGTTTCTAGCTTTGGAAACGCATACACACACATTAGGCAATTACTCAAAATGACACCAACTTGCTCATGTGCACCATTCCTCCGCTTGTCCTCTCTATCGCTAGTTTTGAGGGAAACCAGACGTGCACGAGATTTTCATTGACACTTCTTGTCTCCCTCCAATTTGGCAACACACCAAAGGGGAGATGATGTTCAATGATCTTCAGCTAGCATGGCTAGAAATAATCGATTTGAAATATCAGCTTTTATTGTAAAATTTGCATAGAGTAATGTATAATTTTTAGTCTTTTAATTTAATTTTTAAAAATTTAAATTTAATAAATTCATTTGTAATTTAGGAAATTTTTGAAGAATTCATATCTTTTATTTTTTTTAAATATGTTCACTAAATTTGATTAAAAGTATTGCCAATGACATATAAACAAACTCAATTTGAATAAATTAAACTTAATTTAAATTAATAATTTAAGATAATTATGATAAATTTTTAGTGCATGTTTGGTTGAGCTTTTGAAGTTTGAGAAAGTACTTTTTTTTTTACCTCAAAAGCTTAAAAAAAGCGAGTGTTTAGCTATAACATAAAAATTCACTTTTTAATAGATATAACTTTTTTGACAGTTAAAATACAACTGTTTAAGAAATTCAAATTTGAAGCTTATCAAAAAAAGTACTTTTTCATATCAATTAATGAGCCTATTTTTTGTTTATTTTGCCCTTATATTTTACACATACTTCATATAATATCCACAAATATATCTTCACGTTTATTTTGAGATTTATATAATATTATTTAAAAAATATATATTAATATTTATTTTTGATATTATTTTTACTTATGTTATAATCCATATAAAAGATTTGATTAGATATATTTTCATTTTCATTTTCTATGGTTTAAAATTATATAATAATTAATATATTGTGCTTTGCATATTGTTTACTATATTTTAAATAATATTTATATGCATAAATAACTTTTATTACAAAATAAAATATAGTTAAAATTAAAAATATTTTTATTTTTATGTTGCTAAACAGTTTATTGTATAAAGCTTTCTTAAAAAACTCTTTTTTAAATGATAGTTAAACAGTTAAGTGATTTTTTTAAAAAACTCTACTAACAAACTTTAAAATTTAAAATAAAGGAATATTTCTGAAGTTTGTTAAAATATAAAAGAGAGTTATATCTTTTACATTTGGGTCTTCTAATTCAAATTTTAAATGTTGTTAACTTTTGCTAAAAAATTTAATAATCAAAAGGCTGAAATAAAAAATGAAATTAAATTAAAAGAGTGATCCTTTCTGGAGGACATTAGGGCAGAGACTAAAGAGTATAATTACACGGAAGAGAGGATGATTACAAGCACTAAAGCTGTAAAGCATACGCACATCACTCAACCTTCAAAAAGTCCATTTGATTTGCCTATTAACTATAAAGAAATGGAGACTCATTTGGTGTGTGTGTTCTTTTTTTAAAAAAAAAAAACTTAAAGTTAACATTCCATGTGAATAAGACCTTACTTTTGGAGATGTTCGAGGAACGTGACAATGTATCTAACTTCTTCTCTTTTTTTGCATTTTTATAAATAAACTGTTTCTATGATCACTTTAATTAATTTTATCAGTTGTTTGTACTTACTCAAATCAAATTTTACATGGATCATTTAAAAACAGTTTCAACGAATTATTTACTGAGTTGTTAATGTTATAGTTACTCAAATCAGATATCTAATTCCATCCTTACAGCAATAGGCCCTTTCCTTCCACATGAAAGGCCACACAATTATTTGTACATAATAGTACTAAATTAATTAGTTGGGACCGATATATCACTCCTTTTAAATACCATATTAAGGTACAAATCATGCTGGCTTTCTTCTTTTATGTCATGGCTTTAAGAGAATTAATTAGTAGTGCCTTAACAATACCATCAAATCGAAATTTGTGGGTATGAGATAAGTGATAATGATTAGACTAAGTTGACATTTGATTTCTTTAGTCTATGAGAATGGAAGCTTTATAGTCTGTTGTTCATCAAGTAACCTTGAAGTAAATCACTAAATTGAACTTTTTTTATTTTGGATACAAAAGGAACTCAAAAATCGAAAAAAATTAATTATTGCAGTGCCCTGCAGTACATTGCTCCTTGCGTGTCTCAGTGAATGAGCTCCAGGACTGACATAGGAAGCTCCAGGACTGACATAGGAAGATCCTGAAAAATATGCATGCTTAGGGTGGCCAGAGCTGTTAGGGCGGCCAAGTGATCGACACACTGGTTTCTTTCCCGATACACTTGTTAAAACTGCACCTCCTAATTACGTTGGAATAGTCCCCCGGTATCTTCCAACAAAAAATTATCATCATCAATCTCTGTATTAGAGCCGGAGAAGATGTTAATGACTCCCAAAAAATCAACTTCTAATATAATTCGTCGATACCCAAGGGATCAAACCAAAGTGAGGTTTGAGTGGACTTTTCAGAGTTCAACTATTAGGGGTGAGCTTCTTCCAATGTGTTGTGTAAAAGCTCCGCAACACTTCCTGTGTCAATCACGAATTATCCCCCCATAGAAGCGATGCGCGACTCTTGTTTAACTGTTCCATCCGTGTTTAGTTTAATCCAGTCCGTTGGTAGTATGGTTCACTCCACTAGACTGTCCACTGGTATGGCTAGGTTCGGAAACATACAATTTTCCACTACCCTCACCTTGACTATCCATGCCACATACTCCAAAACCGCCCTAGTACTATCTTCCGGCCAAACAAAATCCTCTTAAAAAAGGCTTTTATTGCTTCATTTCCAAAGCATCCAATAGGCGACTCCAAAAATAGTAGTCTAATCTCCTTCCAATCACCTTTTTTTTTCATAAATGGGAGTTAACAATTACATAATAAAGCGGGAGAAGCTAACCCCAACGATATCCTCGAGGAGGACCGAAAGGCACCCGTGGGGCGCAGTGACAAAAGTGGTAATGCCAAGAGGAAAAGAAACAACAAAGTTCGCGAACCAGTCGGCACTCCGATTGGCTTCCCTGTATACGTGGCGAGGGAGGACCGTCCAGTTACGGGTGAGGAGTGCGTGAATACCAAGGAGGAAGGGATTGGCCGAGGTAGCACGGGAGGCTGAGTCAGAAATAGAACTCAATGCTGCCTGCGAGTCGATTTCCAGGATCACACGGCGGTATCCGAGGTCCCAAGCGAGGTGTAGGCCAGTGAAGACTCCCCACAGCTCTGCGGTAAAGGAGGAGCACCATCCCAGGTTGTGGACAAAGCCACCAAGCCAGTCACCAGTGGGGCCACGGAGGAGGCCGCCGGCGGAGGCCACGCGGGGGTTGGTCTTGCTCATGCCCTCTGTGTTCAGCGTCACCCATCCCTGAGGCGGAGAAGTCCAGCCAATGTACTGTTCCTGTTGGGGCCGCCATCCGGGGATGAGGCACTCGTGCCAGACCGCAGCTAGAGTAATCTGCTGGACATATTGGAGGATACAGTGGACCGGGGAAGTGGGCCATGAGAACTAAGTGTCAAAAAGAGCTCGATTCCGCCAAGACCATAAAAACCAGCAAGCAGTCCCAAAGACGGTGGACCAGTCGAAGCCGCATATCTGCTGATGGCATTGAAGATTAAGGGAGAGCCAAGCAGGTGCGGGGGCGGTGAAGAACGCCGGATGAAGTGCTTGGCGGGGGAAGGCGAGCCACATGCTCTGAGTGCGGGGGCAATCGCGCATGACATGCAGGGAGGTTTCGTCAGTCGGGCAGTGAGGACAATCCGCCTCTGGAGTGAGGTGGCGACGACACCGTTGTTGGTTGGTGAGTAGCCGATCACGGGCTAGGAGCCATAGGAAGGAGCGAATACGGGGGGGTCCTGGCCATCGCCAAATCGGAAGCCAGCTGCCACTATGCTCGGAGGAGACGTGCTCCATTAGCAGGGAATAAGCCTCGGCGGTAGAGAAGTGACCCAGCCCCGAGCCACCCCATGTCAGTTGATCGGGGCCCGAGTGTCTCTGAGGCGGGAGAATACCTACAATCAACATACAAATGGTGTGAGGGAGCAAGTATTGAAAGTCCTGCCATAACCAGTTACCTGCATGATCAACATAGCGCTGAACTCGGCTAGCATGCTCCGAGAGGGGAACGGGGCCAATGGCGTGTGGGAGAAGGGGCCCGAGGTCCTCGACCCAGGGATCCAACCAAAATCGGGCCTGGGAGCCGTCATGGATTAACCATTTAGTGCCGCGAATGACGGAGGGCCAAACAGCCCGAATGCTTCGCCAAGTCATGGATCCGCCGGAAGCCGAAAGGGAGGAGGGAGGGTTGTGCGCATCGAACTTGTATTTAGCTGTCATAACTTGAACCCATAAAGCATGAGGCTTAGAGAGAAGGACCCACCCAAGCTTAATTAACAGTGCGTCATTCGATTCCCGAATGCACCTAATGCCCAAACCCCCCAGCTCTCGTGGTTGACACACTTGATCCCATGGGACCAGATGAGGGCGGCGAGCACCCGGGGACGATCCCCAGAGGAAATTACGAATCAGCTGTTCGAGGTCGTCACATAGGCGACGGGGGAGGCGAACAGTTTGCATAGTATAGGCGGGGAGAGCGGCGAGTGCGGATTTAATGAGAGTAATCCGACCAGCGAAGGAGAGGAGATGGGCCGACCAGCCTGAGAGACGCTGTTGGACCTTATCCAGAAGATGTTGGTAAGTGGAAGGGAGAACCCGAGTATGGAGCAAGGGAATGCCTAGGTAACGCCCCAAGTCCGTCGTCAGAGGAAAACCCAACGCACGACTCAAAGGGCAGGCCTGGGAGAAAGGAATATTGCGGGAGAAGTAGCAACGTAATTTGACACTGCTAATTTTTTGGCCAGAAGCACTACAAAAAGAGGAAAGGATATCTCGAATGATCTGAACCTGGGCCGGAGAGGCTTCGGCAAAAAGCATGAGGTCGTCAGCAAAAAACAAATGAGAGATTGGGGGGCCAGATCTGTTCAACCGGATAGGCCGCCAGCGGCCCTGATTGACAGAGGAAGTGATAAGGTGGCTCAGGCGTTCCACGCAGAGGACAAAGAGATACGGAGAGAGGGGTAGCCTTGGCGAATGCCCCTAGAGGGGAGAAATGGGTCACTGAGTCCGCCCTCCCAATTAACTTGCATGGAGACCGAGGAAACACATTTCATAATAATGGAGATGTAAGAACCAGGGAGGCCGATGTCGATCAGCGTGTCATGAATAAAGTCCCAAGAGAGGCGATCATACGCTTTTTCGAGATCGACCTTGATAGCTAGAAAGCCCTTCTTCCCCTTTTTCCGGCGCATCGTATGCATGATCTCCTGGGCTAGGATGATGTTATCAATGATGGAGCGGCCTGGGACAAAACTGCATTGAGTTGGGCTAACCAGGTGATCGAGAAAAGGTTTCAATCGGTTGATGAGGAGTTTGGTGAGGCCTTTGTAGATCACCGAGCACAAAGCGATGGGACGGAATTGAGTGATCGACGTGGGTGCGGGTTGCTTGGGAATCAAAACCAGGATAGTGCGGTTCAAGTCCTTGTCCCAAATTTTGTGACGAAAAATTTGTTGGAAGGAGTGAACAAGGGAGGGTCCTAGGGTATCCCATTGGGATTGGTAGAAGAGAGCGGTAAAGCCGTCCACCCCGGGGGCTTTATTAGGAGCCATGGAGAAGAAGGCCTGGCGGACCTCTTCGGGAAGGATAGGATTGGTGAGGTCTAGCGAAGCGCAAGGTGGGAGGGGGTGGGGAGAAACCTCCACGGAGGGGTGGAGGAGGGATGGAGGGAGCCTCTATAGTGTAGAGGGTGGCGAAGTAGTCTTTGGCCAGCTCTCGGATGACCGCTGAGCCGGAGCTCAAAGTCCCAGAAGGATCCGTTAAAGAGTCAAAGTGAAGCTTGCGACGCTTGGCGGTAACGATGGCTTGAAAGAATTTGGTGTTCCTATCGCCGTGAGTGAGCCATTGGCTACGAGATTGTTGATGCCAGTATAACTCCTCTTGTAGGAGGACTTGGTCCAGGTCCCTTTGCAAGCGGGCTTCCAACGCATGCAAGGAATCCGTAGGGCAATAAGCTAGAGCATGCTGGATTCCCGAGAGCCGGGCAAGGAGCCGCTTTTTGCGCTAGAAGATGTTTCCAAAGGTAGAAGAATTCCAATGCAGTAATTGGTCACCCAGCTGGCGGAGAGCCACACTCAAAGGTTGGCAATGAGGGTGCCAGTGGGCTGTAACAAGGCGTGTGAAGTCGTTATGAGTCAACCAGGCAGATTGGAATCGGAATGGTCGGACCGAAGGAAGATGCCTGGCTGGAGGAAGGAAAGTAATTAGAAGAGGCCTATGATCCGATTTAATGAACGGGAGGTGAGTCACTTTAGTGTACGGAAAGGAATGGAGCCACGCAGAGGTGCATAAAGCGCGATCGAGGCGAGCTTGGAGAGGCCTCGGCGCCAAGTAAAACGAGGACCAGTAAAGCCAGGGTCCTGAAGAAGACAACACTGAATACAATCCCTAAAGTGTTTGTTAATAGACTGAGAGGTACGAGAGCCCCCTCGTCGGTCAGCCCACTCTACCGTAGTGTTGAAGTCACCTCCAAGCAGCCAAGGTAAAGTAGTGACACTGGCAATGTGCTGAAGCTTCTGCCAAAGGATAGGTTGGAGCAAATAGGTGGGGCTTGGCATAGATAGCGGTGAAATTAAAAGACTGTTGATTCTGTTCGATGCGTAAATGGATGAATTGCCTGTGCGCAAGGAGAACATGAACAGAGAGATCAGAATGCCATAGAATCCAGATGCCACCGGAGAAGCCATTGGCTTCCACCTGGTAGGAATCAGGAAAAGGAGGAGACCGGATAACCGTATTCGCCCAAGTGCCACTGATTCTCGGCTCCACAATCACCACCAGCTGAGGTTTATGCATGTGGATTAAAGTATTAAGAAGGGGTCGGAAGGTCTTCCCACCGGCCCCCTGACAATTCCAAAGGAAGAACGTCATAATCAAAACGAAGAAGAAGGCCAAGACCTAGTCTTGAGGGGTGGCAGCTGAGGGAGACAAAGCAACCGTAGCTGACAGAGGAGGATGAGAGACCTCCAGCGTAGAAGTGCTAATGTCCATGGCTTCTGGAGTCGAATGAAGGTCGGGAATCGGGTCAGGAGGCTTGGACGGAAGTGGAGGAGTAAGGGGGCGAGCGGAAGAAGGGGGCGATGACTGGGGTCATGTCTTCTTCCACGGGAACCGCACCTGACGTGGATTGCATAGCATGAAACAAAGATTGGTCATGAATGAGGATGTCTGTGTGAGTGGGAAGAGAGACCGTGTGATGGTGGGGAGCTGGGGGAGCGAGCTGGGGCACAAGAGGACTGGGGCCTGGACCGGGAGGAACGGGGCATGGGCGGGCTGTTGGGGCGGGGTGGGTCGAAGGCCCCTGGGAATGTGGAAGCGGACCATTGTCTGTGTGGGCTGGGCTGCGGGGGAGGGGCAAAGGCTTGCCTAGCCGGCGGGAAGAGGCTCCAGGTGTTTGGGCCGTCCAGCCCGAGGGTCTGGCTGCTCGGCCCGATGCTGAAGGAGAAGGGGTGGATTTAGGTTGCTTCCCGAAACTTCGTGACTGGACAGGAGGAGGATGGGCGACGTGAAATGCAAAAGGCGAGGAGGGGCTCGTGGAGCTGGGAGAGTCGGCTAGGATCTGGAAGCGGGATCCTTGAGACATGTCAGTCGGGGTTGTCTGAGCGGCGTCTTGTCTAGTGACCGTTGAGGGGCCTGGAGGATGGCGACTCCTACGTGGGGCTTGGAACCAAGGACCGTACCGAGAGTTGGTAGCGTCATAAGAGTCCGTCGGAGCGGGGTTCCCCGTAGAGGCGTCCGGCGAGGGTGCCGCAGAGGGGGGAGCGATGGAGGAAGCATGGGGCTGAGGACGGGAAGGGCAACCGGTGATACTGTGGCCGACCCGCCCATAGGAGTAGCAGATTGGGGGAAGACCTTCATAGGCGAGCTTGATCTGCTCGCCGTCGAGTTCCACTATAGATCGAAGAGGGAGACTGATATCCACGTCGACAGCAATGCGGGCATATTGGCCGCGTTGAGAATGCTGGGTGGGTGTGTCAATCTTCATAGTGCGGCCAACTAGATTACCCAAGGAGGTGAGGATTGAGGGGTGGTAGCGGGCTACAGACAGTTCAGGGAAACGCACCCAGGTGACGACGTGCGACACTTGATCAGAAGAAGGACTAAAGGAGGGGTGCCAAGGCTGAACCGATAAGGCGTGTCCGAGGAGGACCCACGGGCCTTGGGTGAGGGTGTAGACGTAATCCGCAACGTCCAGAAATTTAATCAGAAAGAAGTCGTTATCCATGTCGACGATCTTCATTGGGCCTGAGAGCTTCCACAAGGAGGAGAGACTGTTTTTCAACATGGCATAACCAATGCGGCGTCCCAAGAGCTTGACTATGATGGCCTGTTCCCATTGCTTGTTTAATTGTCCCTTAAAGGAATTGGAGAGCTCAAGGCCAGGGCCAAATTCCCCAGGTACGATGTTAATGTCTCCATCTTCTGTAACAAATCCAAGTCTAACACTTCGAAATAACTAGGGGGTTTCTTCTTCAACTGGGTTTAAATTTCGATGGTTCTAAGGAAAAAAAAAACAGTAAATTGGCTAAGTTTCAAAAGATAGCAATCCAACTGCGAGTCATGGAGCTCCACAATAATGGTGGTCCAGAAGAGGTAGAAACAGCTGGTGGAATCACACTGTGGAGGGACCGATTCTTATGATCTTGTCTTCTCCAATCTCTGCAAGAGTGTAGCTGATAATTAGGACGTTTTGCATGTGTTAGCGACGTTGAAGAAGTACCTGCAGACCAAACAAACACAAATCTGGATGCATTATAATGGTGCAGACACCTTATCTTGCTGCTAAATTTTCGTCCAACAATGAGGTCATCCATATGTCTTGAGTTTGGCCGTATTCTACTTAAAGATGGAACAATTTGGAGGGTAATTGATCGAAGAGAAGATTCTGATAATTGTTTTATCATTCAAGTTAAGGCTGAGTCCTTTTCAGCTAGTTTAGCTTCAAGTTGATTTCTTCCAAAAAGTGGGGTTCACTTCCATATTGCCATGCATTTTCTTGGCTCCTGTCACATCCAAGATTCCCGCTTGCTTGCGGAAGAGACAATCTATTTCTATCTACCAATGTACTAAAACATCAATTCTGATCAGTTTCCCTTGTAATTCAGGTGAAGTTCACTTTCTAAGTGGCATAGTGAATGAAGATAAAATATTGATCTGAATACTTCCTTAAATTGTAATTCTGGAGGAATATTAGTCCTTTAAAACCTGTAAAACCTTAAATGTTTGTTCAAGCTACCAGCTTGTGAATAGAGGGTGTTAGGATTTATGGTCTTCTGATTGGCAGGAAGCCAGAAAGATAGCTCCTGCTCCAGAACCGCCATGGCAATTCTCAACTATTACATTATCTGATAGCTCATTGCCAAGCATCTCCCACACACTGCTATGGAGATAGTTTCTATAGATTCGATAATGCTCGTAAAGACAACCTTCCACAATCACCACACTCCTCTTCTTCTCTATTCTTTCAAGCTTCTTTATTATCCCCACAATCCCAGCTCCGGCGAGACGGGCTCCTCTTTCTGCTACAACATCGCAGACCTCCACAACAAACTTCCTCGCCGCCGGAGTGCAATACGTTATCTGATCAGTGGAATAAGAGAATTAATTTCTGCATGCAATCACTAAGCGAGAAATGGGATATAGAGTTCACCCCAAAAATTTCTCTTAGCTTGTCGGTGACCACTTCGTGATCCTCTGATGTGTCTTGATGCATGGCAGCCATGTCAGGTGAACTAATAAAATGTCGAATTAGTCAGAGAAAACCTATCAGTAAGCACTGATATATCTCAATTTTTAAAGAAACGGAGAATCCAAGAAACGATTCCACTTAGATTGTCATTTCTTGTTCACCTCAGTACGTATGGAACAGAAAGTTTTGCCGGTACGTCCTCTCCGAATAGAGCTGTTTCTTGGGCCACATTTAGTAAGACTCTTCTAACAATTTCTCCCAGGTATAATGCTGAAGTCAGCTTCTCATATATCTGAGGCAAGTAATGAATCAGAAGTCAGTTTCAATTACCAGTTTCGTATATATTTGGACAAAAACTACAAGAATTTGCATACCCGAGTACCAGGATTCAAACTTTCTGCATCCAAACCAGTATCAAACTCGGTAACAGGGAAGTGAGAGCAATTGAAGTTGTACCACTCAGTGCTGATAACCTGAAAGATTTGGATACATTATCTAATTTTTGGTTTGTTGACTGCACATAAAGTGAAGCAGCATCCTGTAAGCTTTCTCACCATCTCCCCTGACTTGGGTACTGAAGAGGCATTCCTTCTGTCGATTTCTTCTGTTGATTCTGAATAAACAGCATTTGTTCCTGATCCGAAAGTAACTGCGGCCACTGTTTCCAGGTCATAATATTTTCCTCCAGCCAAGTTTCCTGTAATGTCAGCAACCTGCTCAAGAAGATAGAACATGAACTTGGGTACTTTTGAATGTCCAACTTATTTTGAGACAAATTGGATTAAAATACCCTTTACCAGTGAGAAAACATGCATGTTTAGTCCCACTTTCTTCAGAGATTGGTTCATATCATTCACCAATGCATTTCCAACCTGAGTTGATTTTGAAAAAGTTTTTCAGGTGAACCGATTAATTATTAATTCAATTGATAATATCATTTCAAGTCATAATCTCAGATGAAGGAAGTCGAAGAAAACTCAACTGGATCGTCAGCAGAGAAACGCTTCCATTTAATGGCAGAGCCAGAGGTGGCTACAACTTGATCCACCGGATATGACAAAGTGAAACCCAGTTTCTTCTCTGTTCCTGCATCACCTTTTTCATCGTTCCCTGAATGTTCTGAAACAAATTTCGCTACCTCCACGGCCATAAAGTCAAACAGCTCCTAAAGAACAGAAAATTTGCAGGTGTAGTTTCATATATACTATGTTGAATTAATTGTTCAAAACGTTGCACATGTTTAACCTAACTACGATTTGAAACATTTTATTCCTGGAAGAACATAGTTTGAGTACATATGTACCTGAGAAGTACCAGATAATATTTCTGATGGTATAGAAATCTCCACTCTATGTAAATCAGAAAGAGGTTCATTTCTCCCACCAAGTCGCGCACATAAAATCAGAAAGCTCGTATCTCGCAAATTCAAACCGTAGTACAACCCTTTCTCGTTCCTAGCACAAAACGCATCAAGAAATGACAATTAGTTCTAACAAGAACAAGAATGTTAAAGAATCTAGAACGGAAGAGGATATAATTCCGTTGAGTTAGTACTTAATACCCAAGGGGTAGTGGACTAACGTAGGAAACAAGCATGTGAAGGGTACTACTTTCTTTAGAATTAAATGAATCTTCCGTGGCGGACACCAACGAGTTCGCCACCTCCCATAGTTTGGGAACAGGAGTGGCACATTCTCTCGCAAATCTTCTCAAAATCCGTTGCGTTTGCTTCCACTGCCTGTCTCTCCTTCGTTTGTATGCAGCACCCGCCGCAACCACGGCCACCGTCGCAACAACTATCATCGCCGCCACGTACTTCCTCATTGTTTAGCTTAAACGTTCTCGTCCTTACTGCCTCTTCTTCTGGACACCCTCTAAAGGGCTAGCAGTGCCTGAAGGGAAAAAGCTTCAAACGTCAATGTTGTTTCTAGTGTGGCTAGCGGATGAAGTTTTCGATGGGAAAGGGAGTAACAGAAATCCGTTTTCCATGCAGAGGAACGCGTAACATGGATGGTGATGACAACGGTGAAATCCATATAACAGTAGGTAGCCGCAGTTGGTACATGATAAGCCCAAGATGTATAGAATATGTAGGTTAGGTTAATATAACAAAGTCCAATCGTGTCATGGGCTAGGCCAGATTGGAACACTTAAATATAGAAAGGTCTAGACCTAACCAAAGTACACTCGCCTGAATAGCTATGTAGACCTTGTTTGGTGAAAAGCTAATAAGTTCTTGTTTTAGTTGATTGACTCATTTTAGATTGTTGATTTTATAAAAAGGCTAATTAGGTTGCTTTGTAAAGAGTTAGTTGGGTTAGCTGATTCAACCCAACTAGCTAATTTTAAACAAGCTCCTCTATAGGTCCTCTATAGGAGTGTTTCATCCCAATCAGTTGATATTTTTTTAATCTCTATTTTGCCCTTGTTACATTTTACTCTCTCAAGTCTCATTCCTCGTTTTCTCCAAACTCTTATGTTCTCTTTCATTGCTCTCGTTTTCTCTCACCATCTCATCATCGCGCTATCTTGTTTTCTTTGATTCATTGGTTCACTCCCACACATCAACAAAGGAGAGTAGACCAAATAGATAGAAGCTTTGAAGTCAATTTCGGTGCTATTAAGGAGTTCAGTCTCGAAGTGGAAAAGGAAGAAAATGACAACTGTAGATGAAAGTTAGTTTGCTAAGAGGTGGCTTCCTCTTGAAGCTCATCCCAACGTTATGAATCAGGTCGGTAACTCATCCATTGTTTTCTTCTTATTCTGTTTGTTAGCTTATATTTAGGGTTTTTTCACAGATTGGACATTTAGGATTTTTCAAAAAACACACTTTTTGTTGATTATTATTGTCCTACTTTACTGAAGTTTCTTCTCTAGATTGTCTTATTTTCTCATTCCGTCTGAAATAATATTGCTTACTAGATTCATAGTTTAGCTGAGTATGGTTTCGAGATTGTGAGTTTCTTATTTTAGATTTCAGATCGCAGTGAAATGTAAAAGGAAACTGCGGAGATATTCTTCAGAAAAGTGAAGCTCTGGAAAGTATAATGTTCTAGCTTTGAGCCTCATCTTTAAATTTTAGATTAAATGATTTGTTGACATCTTTCTACACTACTTGCTAGGAGAGGATAACTTAAGTTTTTTTCCCCCACATGTAAGGATTTTCCTTTGATCTTTATATGTTTGTAAAACGCTTTCTAAAGATCCTTCTTGCTGACTATCAAGAACTCAGGACTTTAGATATGTATGTTATGAAATATCTTTGTTGGAATAGTTCTTTGTAGGACATATCATAGTGTGAACTTTGATTGAGCTTGATGGTTTTCTGTTAATGAATGATTATACAGTTGTTCACATGATTTGATTACTAGTTTGAAAATTTAATAAGTTTCTTTCTTAATTAGCTTAGCAAAAAAAGAATGCTAGGATTGTCATTGTGTTTAAAGATTGTTCTTCGGTAATACTGTCTACTTTTGCTTTTAGTGACAATTCACATTGATCTAACTTCAAAAATAGATTGTTATACTCTTATGTGATTTAAGTATGCATTGAACTGACATCATGATGTCTTTTATGGATTTCTGCTTATGCTTGTGTTTGTGGAATGTATTCATTGATGCCCTTTCATTGTAGGTAAAACAGATCCATATGTTGTGCTAAGGTTGGGTGATCAACCTATATGCAGTAAAAAGAACAACTAGACCACTGTCATTGTGCCTCCTGGTGAGCCCATTTGGAATCAGGTAAATCAAAATTGGAATCAGGTAAATCGAAAGCATAATCCAATAATGCATTTGTGAACTTAAGTTATATAAGTTTCTCTTTTAACTACATTTAATTACTTTTTTCAGGATTTTCATATGCTTGTTGTCAATCTTAGGAGACAAAAATTGTTAATCCAAGTGAATGACTCTCTTGGATTTGCTGATTTGACCATTGACATGGGTGATGTAATTTATTTTATTCTAGAGTAAGTTATTTATATTGTTAATGAATTGGCGTAGACAAGTACTAAGTTGATTATAACTTAGTTAAAAAGTTTGCATCTTTCAACTTATTATCTTTTGGGCCCTATAGATCTAGGGAAAATGGCTAGCCTATGCAGGCTTCTAGTTGTGTGCCTTGGTTTGGTTGTTTGGTCTTCTTAGTGTATAAAATACCTCTAATTTTTGTTATCTATTCTATCATGTACACCATTTTCCTATAGCTATGTATTTCTCTAGATCTTTTGTTTGTGCTGCATTCTAATGCAATTTACCAATCAAATTTTCTTTCATTCAAAATCATTTGGTATGATAATATAATTTAAACATTTTTTCTTCTTTTTCTTTACTCTTCAACATAATTTAGATGGTGTAAACTACTTTCACGTGAAGGTTGTGGGATTGTTATTTGTGGCAACTACAAGAGTTAATGTCTTACCTTGAAAGTTTGGTGACCTAAGATATACGGGTAGCAAGTGGTCATTTTTGGTTCATAATGTGTGTTAAGACCCTTGGGTGGAGTGGTAAGGATTAGAACTCCGGATTTGTATTTGTTAATATTGAAATGTATGTTATTAATACCAATAGTGTATTTGTATGGACTTAGCAGAATGTAGAAGATCATTCCATGTGATTTTTAATATTGAAACAAATTGATTTTTAAGTGATTTAAGCTATTTGATTTTTAAGTGCATTGCATGTGATTGAAGGGGTCATCATTTGATTTTTTTAAGTGTATAAATTAATAGCATGATAGATATATATACACAGTATCTCATAAAACAACAATAAATTAATAACATGATTTTACACACACACACACACATATATGCATAGTATTGTATATAAAACAATAGTTTTTATATATGTATATATACACAATATTGCTTGAATTAATAACATGATTTCATATATATATATATATGTACATACACACGTACACACACCCAATATCGCATAATTTTTCATATATGTATGTATACACAGTATTGCATAAATTTTCAACATGATTTCATATGTATATATGCACAGTATCGCATATAAAACAATAGTTTTCATATATGTATATATACACAGTATTGCTTGAATTAATAACGTGATTTCATATGTATATATATATATACATAGTATCGCATAAGTTTTCATATATGTATATATACACATTATTGCATAAGTTTTCAACATGATTTCATATGTGTAAATATACACAGTATTGCTTGAATTAATAACATGATTTCATATGTATATATATAGTATCGCATAAAACAATAGTAAATTAATAACATGATTTCACATATATGAAAACTATTAAACAAATCTTCTCTAATACTTAAAATTCATAAATAATATATATCATATTAATTTATGTGGTTACTATGGGAACTAAACATTGAAAGTATTTAAGTTTAATTTAATTTTTATAATTGAACCTTAACAATTGAAAGATAATAAATTATTATCTTTTTTAAGTTTCAAACATCAAAACAATCAAAACAATATTTTAATTTCAAATTTAATAAATAAATATGATAATCATCAAAATATAACTTAATAAATGGTTTGGTATGTGTGTGTATATATATATTTATATATATATATACATAATATCGCATAAGTTTTCATATTTTTATTTTGTCTTGTATGGTTCGGTTAATTTTGTATCATAATTGATATTAATCTTCAATCTCTAATTTATATATGTAGAATACTTATATTTCAATCTTTAATTTAATTTAGTATTTGGGTTTAATTGATCATGCGTTCAAAGTTGATTATTTAATATTTACAAATTTATTTTTTCTGTTTATAATATTATTTAATTATTTAATAATTCTTTGATTAAATAAAAAGATATTACAATGATGATTATGAGAATATAGATGAGATTAGTTGTCTAAACAATTATCAAGTGATTGGTGACTGGTGACTGGGAAGAGGTGTGGAGAAACCACCCTGAGCTTTGCATCTACTCTTGTTGCTACCCCTCAAGCTTCACATGATGAAGGAAACGAGAGAAGAAGACGCAAAAGGGTTTTGGAGAATGAAAATTCACAAAGAAATAAGAGTGCAAGAACTTATTCCACTAAAAGGGTAGGAAGATCTGTAGCAATGTATGAGAGATTTGACGATATGATGCAATTGATTTAAGAGAGACAGAGTGCAATAATAGAGATGAACACTTCTATTACAAAAATTTTGAACACGTTGAATACTGGTGCATTACAAAGTACTGATACAGGTGCGTCACATCATGATGTTATGAATGCTTTGAAAAAGCTTTATACTTTGCCTGCTTTAGAGACTCGTACTCCTGAATTTAACTTTGCTTACTTGTTGATTGAAGATCCGCAGAGAAGGGCCATTTTTTCGGTTTACCAGATGATACAAAGAGCGTTGAATACATAAAGTTTATGTATGAGTATGTCAAATGTAAAAATTAAACATAGTTTCTATCTATGCATTACTATGTTTAGTTTATTGTTTTTATTATTTGTGCACTTATGTTAACATGGTACGTTTTAAGACAATATGAACTTGGTTAACTTATTTTATTATATTTTGTTATCTTGTTAATAATCTATAATTTTATTACGTGTTATATTATTTAATTCTTTATATTTAGACATATTATTGCTATGTTATTTAGAATATAGTTTTTGTTGATTTGTAGGTGTGGATTATAATGTTATGTAATTTCTGCAAATTAAACAATTTTTGGAGAAAGTCGGTTTATTTGTGTATGTCCTAAGTAAAAGTTCCCCTAATAGAGATATCCAAGAGCGTTTTAGGTGAAACTGTGAGTAAAGTTTTTAAAGAAGTTTGAAGTGCTATGGATGGATTTTTAAAGGATTTACTTGTACCAAATGATCCTGAATTCAAGGAGATTCCACAATAAATTGCTAATGATGCTAGATATATGTCCCATTTTAAGGTAATTCAATATGTTCTTACTCCCCCCTTCATTATATTTTTCATTGAAAATTGTTGTTTTATCATCTTATAATCATTGTTTTATATTAGGATTTCATTAGAGCTATTAATGGTACACATATAGCAGTAATTGTTGTAGAAAAGGATCAAATGAGATAGAGAGGACAGAAAGGAATAACGACTACAAATGTATTGACAGCATGTGACTTTAACTTACTATTTACATATGTTTTAGCAGGTTGGGAGGGATTAACACACAATTCTCATATTTTCCTTAATACAATTGGTAATCCGAGACTTAAATTTTCAAAACCACTAATAGGTAATTTTAAGATTTGTAGGAGTTGCTATTCATGATTTAGATTTTTTATGATATCATCTATAATAATTTTATTTCCTCTATTAACACTTAGGTAAATATTACTTGGTTAAAAAAGGTTATTCGGAAAGAGAAGGATATTTGACACCCTTCCCAAAGACAAGGTATCATCAATCAGAGTTTCATGGTGCAAATCCAAAAGGATCTCGAGAATTTTTTAATCGAGCTCATTTATCATTGAGAAGTTGTATTGAGAGGGCTTTCAGTGTTCTTAAGGCTCGATGGAAGATATTGGAGAAAATGCTTAAGTATTCATTGATGGATCAAAATAGAATAATTTGTACAAGTTTTGTGTTGTATAACTATATTAGAAGAAGTACAATTAGTGACCCGACTTTTAACATCATCGATCAAGATTTTGAATTTATACCTCCAGATGTATTTCAAGATGTTGAAGTTAATTCTACGCAAGAAGGCATTGAAGAATAGAGAACTCGAGAGATGACAACTATAAGTGATAATATTGCTTTTAATTTAATGGTAGTTAGATGTCGTTCTTAAATTGTTATAAACCTTTGCTTTAAATGATGATGTTTATTTTTTTTGCTCTATTTGAATTGTATTGTTAAACTTAAACTTCATTTGGATTCTTATATTTTACGTTTGGATGTATCACCGTCACCACCACCACCACCATCATCAGCATTATTGTTGTTGTTGTTGTTGTTGTTGTTGTTGTTCTTCTTCTTCTTCTTCTTCTTCTTCTTCTTCTTCTTATTATTATTATTATTATTATTATTATTATTATTATTGCAATCCGCTAGCCAAATCCACTAATATAATCAGCTATTAGCTGATTGCCAAACAGGGCTATAGTGTTTGCGGTTAAAAAGCTACGACTGTTTGTTACAGGAGTATAGCCAGAACCTGGATGCAACATCCCACTACCACATGATACATACCCAAACACTTAAGCATATTTAAGTACATATCCTATGATAATGGCATGTTAGAGCAAAAACAAAACCAAATTGTACATGGCATCATCTAACATAATCGAAAGTCACTAAATTTTAAAACCATTCATTACACTACTCCAAACAAGTTTACACTATTTCATTTAGACAAATATTTACATGACCTCATATAGGTTCTAACGAAAATACAACAAAATACAAAACATGATACTCCTAGAGTCAACTGACAGACCTCTGATCCATAACAAAATTCAAAGGGTCCTTTAGTCCTGCTTAAGAACTAAGTCTCCTATCTCGTACCTGAAAAATCACGTTGCAATTTTTATGAGTTTTGCGAACTCAATGAGTGAACCATCATTAATGATTTCACTGGATTACAAACACAAGCCATATATCTCACATATATTCATTCATATCATGTATACAAGCCAAATATTCGCACAACATGATGTATCATAAAATCTCACAATCCACATAGCCAAGTACAACAAAAAGATCATAACAATTTATCATTCGTTTCAGCTTTGCAAATCATTAAATATTATATACATGAGACTCACATTCTTTCTTATTGTTATGACCGAGTGCCTATCACAAACTTATTCAAATATCGGCCTATAGGGCTCAGTCAAACAGAATCACGGAGCATAGCTCTACGCACAAAATCATAAAATCACATAGCTCTGCGCACAAAATCAGAAAATCACGGAACAAAGTTCTATATGGAAGCGCTTCATACTGGCAACTTAAGTCACAATGCCTTTATCTGAGCATGTATTATATGAAATGCAACAATTTCAGAACATCTCATATATCACAATCTCATACAAATTCACAGTCATTGGACCTAAATCCAGCATTCAACTTTCATGAAGAATCAAATATAAAAAATTTATATCAAGTCAAAACACTCCCAATACATGCCCAACTATCAAACTCCTCAGACTTCAGGTCCAGAATCCAGAATCAACTCACAAACAATTCAATAATATTAGAAATGTAATAAATTAAATTAAATTCAAATCAAATCAATCTTAGGAAATCATCCAGGTTGACTCACAGAACGCTCCAAAATGCTATTGCCTGGATGGTCCGACAATGTCTGTCTGGCGTCCACTTCACTCTTCTAAAACATATACAACACATTCACAAATATCACATTCTTGCTCAAATATACAAGTATTTCTTTTATGCACATCAATATATAGAAAGTATGCACAATGCATGTTCAATGACAATTCCGGGTATCTTATATAATTTTCATCATCAAATCAATCAGATACCAAAGCCCTCATTAACTTCATTTGTATTTATAAATTGGACCATAATAAAACAATGTGAAATTAATTTCATAACCTAAGTGACCACATCAGATTTTCTACCCATATGATTTCGGATCAATTTTACATAATTAATCTGGTAGGGTAAATGACAAAATTAGGCAATACTTCCTTCTGAAAAGTTGTTCTACAGTGTCTTAAGTTTCTAACGCCTCTAAGATCATCAATTTGATTTAGTATTCAATGAGTTATGCACAAACTACCTCAGACTGTGCCCATTTGAACTTTTGGCTAGTACATGATCATACCCTATAATTGTACAACTCATATCTTTCAACTCAGACATCCAAAAATTTCCAACTTTATACCAATTTAAAGATAAGAGAATAAGTACAAATTTGGTGAAGAAAACTCAGCCTAATTCTGGCTAAATAAATCCAGTTTATTCAATAATCATAGGACATGATTTCTGTCTCTAGTAATGCTACAACCTAAGCTAAAATTTATTTCCATTCCAATTTTGAAAATCAAAGAGACAGAATTAAAATTCGACCTCTTCACAAACATTGTAGAAATATGTCTCTAGTTTGTTATGAATCAAAAAATAACTCATTCTGAAATCTACAACTCACGTTATAATTAGAAAACCGAAACATGATCATGAAAATTTCCAGTTCATAATATTCCAGCAGACCTCCACAATTTCATCCTATAAATCAATTTCAAATCAATTCAGATAACTCTAAATTTTCATGTAGAGAAATAAAAATGTTTTAGGAATCTATTAGTCTAAGTTTTAAGTCATTTGGAGTTCGGATGAAAAAGTTATAGGCAAAAGACTGAAGACTGTTCAATGAAAAACTCTAGTTTTTAACCCATACATGCAACCACAACCCTTTTCTCTCTTTAACACGAAAAACTTCATCTTCTTCACCGAAAACCTAGATTTTTCCCACTTTTTCACCTTCTAACTACTGCATCCATTGCATAAACTAACTTTCCTATCCTCTTTTCAACTCAACAATTTACAACAAACCAAGAATCCAATATTTAAAATTCAAACTTCAACCTCCATGCTCTCTTCACCGAAGTGCTTCCTCTTACAACTCCTCATGCAAGCATTTATTTACAACCATGAAAACATACACCATTCATACATGCATCTATTAAAATATTAAAACATCAATGTAACTTACTTGTTTATACTTCAGCAAAATTCCAGAAAAGGGGAAGAGCAAATAGGAGGGAAAATGGGAGTGGATGGTTTCGGTAAAACCAATCAAAAATGGCCATAAAACTTTTCTTTTTTTCTTTTTTTTTTGCCTAGGTGTTTTATTAGTGCTTCAACACATGTCTCCAATGCATGTCTTCCACTTGTCCAATAGGTAAGCTACCATTTGTCTCATAGCTATAGGTCCACATGTCATATGTGATTTTATCCATTTGTCACTCCATAATTTGTCAATTTGTAAATTAATTTCTAATACAATTGTCACACTTCTATTTATCCCTTATTTCAATATTTTTTCTAGTCTAAAGTACCTCAATTTTTTTGATAAATTTTCAAAATATCCGAAATGTCTCCAAAAATGCGGAATAAACTCAAATACCCTCCAAATTTAATTTTCAAGATAATTAATCCATAATTCACCAAAAAGTCTAAAATAATAACTATTATCACCAAATTAATTTTTATCTCTAAATAATTCACCAAAAATTACAAAATACCTGAAATGTACAAAAATTGCCAAATTACATTTTATACACTCCAATTAAATCTACAATTTTTATTTATAAATCAATTTACCCGGAAATGCCAATGAATGCATATACAATCATATGAATGTGAAAAATAAATGTGCATATCACAATTAACTTATGTATGACGTGCATTTTCGTAATTTCACAATATTTTCTCATAAATTACTATTCTAGTCTTAATATGGATATCGGGATGTTACACTGGAGGATAGTAGTGTCAGATTTGGCCTTATTTGGCTCAATTCAACCTTATCAAATTTAAAGTTAATAGTTTAAATTTGAATGATGAAAATTTCCATTGAATTATAACAGCAAACACTTATACTCAGACATCTGAAGTTCTTAGGCAAGAATATTTAGGTGACAAAAAGTTAATTGTTATCAAATTACAAACTCTGGTGAGAATATGAAACAATAGTCATAAAAAACAATGAGTTTGTGCAATTTTTATTCATATGAAAACATACGGTGTAAATTTCATTGATAAAATTATTGTGAACAAGGTTTTGAGGAGTGTAACCTCAAAATTTGAACATGTGGTTGCTAGAATTGAAGAATCTAGGGATTTAACTATCTTTAATGAATTAATGAGTTCATTGGTGAATTAATGAGTTCATAATTTGCAACATATTCCTAAATTAGCTCATAACTTGTTAATTGTTGGTCAATTGATGGTTAGTAGATATTCACTTCTGTTTGACAATGGTTGTTGTTTGATTAAGAGAAAAGAAGGGCTGAAAATTTTATTAACATACCAATAACACCAAAAAAGATGTATTCACAAAAAAATTCAACCGTAAATGATTGTTCCTTGATTGCTAAATCCAATGACAAAAAAATGTGGCATTTGAACATGAATGGGTTAAAGTTGTTGGTTTTAAAAATATGGTTGCTAGGTTACCTAAAATTAATGCTTTAGATTTCTATAAAGCAAACAAAGTAAAAAATCGTTTATAGTAGACAAGTCTTATAGGGCATCTAGTCATCTTAAATCAATGCATGTTGATGTTTATGGTTCAATGAGTACTGAATACTTTGGTTGAAGCAAACAATTTCTATTATTCACTAATGAATATACTCACATGAGTTGGACATATTTCTTAAATCTCAAATCTAAAACTTTTGATTTTTTTAAAAAACTTCAAGGCATTAGTGGAGAGGAAAAGTGGGTGTTACATAAAGGTTCTTTGTACTGATAGAGGTGGTGAATTTATCTTTAATAAATTTAATATTTTTATGAGAAAAATAGAATTCATAGGAAAATGACAATACCATAGACGCCAAAAAAATTCAAGGTATTGATGGAGAAGGAAAGTGGACGTTGCATAAAGGTTCTTAATACCAATAGAGGTGGTGAATTTACATTGTATGAATTTAATTTTTTTGTGAAAAAATAGATTTCATAGGAAATTGATAGCATCATACACGTTAGAGTAAAATAGGATGGCTGAATAAAAAAATTTAACCGTGATTGAAATCGATAAAAGCATGACAAAAGATAGTGGACTATGAAATCAGTTTTAGGGGGTGACAGCAACAATATATCTTTTTTAATATAGAGTACACAAAGGTTGTTTTAAACCAAACACCCTATAAAGTGTGGAAAGGGAGAAAGCCACTAGTAAGCCACACAAATTTTTTTGGTTTTATGGCCTATACTTCGATGAAGTCTTCATCACATAACAAGCTTGCAAAAATTCTATTCATTCACTAATTTTCTCCTTCTAGAATATCTGTCTAAATTCACGATAATTGTAGCTTGTTTCTAGTTTGTTTTACGCCAGTTAGCTACCTCGGTTGTTAACCTGGTACTGCCTTGGAGTCCCCCGACTAGGAGGGACAGCTAGCCAAATGGGATCGCACCCGAAAAAGAGAGGATGAACCTGTATCCCATCCTAAGCCATCTTATAGCGCAGCGGTGACTAGAGAAGCACTGGTAGCCATGAATCCCGACGTCAGTGACTGGCTAGACGAGGACAAAATTGCCATAGAAGAAGGTAATATTCAACTGTCTGGGGAGGCAGGGGGAATCACACTATGGGAGGCAGGGGGAATCTCACTATCTCACAATCTTAAGACTAAACTAGACAACTAGTGGGTCAAAGTCATCGTCGTCAAACTGCTTGGCCGCCGGTTCGATTTTTGCTCGCAGTTGCAAACCATGTGGCACTCGAGGAGATCGATGAAAATCGTGGATGTAGACAATAACTACTTCCTGGTGCATTTTAAGGAGGACGATGACTACCTCAATGCCTTGATGCAAGGCCTATGAGTGATTTTTGGGCAGTGCTTTCGGTTCAATGCTGGGTGCCTTCGTTCCATCCCTCCCAAGGCCAGGTTAATCGTGCGGTGGTGTGGATACGGGTCCTTGATCTCTCCATAGTAAGATACCACCCTCGAATATTAATAGCCTTAGGAAATCTGGTAAGGATGATGGTACGTATTGATGAAGTTACACTGCAGTTGCACCGGGGCAAATTCGCACGCCTGGCTGTTAATGTGGATCTGAGCTCACGACCTTCCATGCAATGTTCATCTTAGACTAACCCACATCCTTCCATGCAACGGTCGGCTTAGTCTGGACATGATCGCAAGGTGACACACAAAGGGGGCTCGAGGTACTCTTTACTAGAAGAACAGGAATGTAATGATAATGAGGTTAAGGTAAATCAGGCGGTCCCATAACCCAACAACCCATTTGGATTTGGATAGCGTTTTAATGTGGATGTAGTAATTGGAAAGGGCAAGCAACTACAACTGGGGCCCGCGTTCAAAGCAACTGGGCTCAAACACAATCCAAACAAGACCTCAAGAGGACCACTAGCATCCCCAATTCAACAAACTCGGGGAGAAACTTCCCAGACTAGGAATCCTTCGGGCAGAGGGATGTCTATTGTCCCTCAAATTCAAATCCAACCCTCCCTACAGAAAAAAACATTTAGCAATTGAAATCCCCTCACTCACGGAAATGGTTTGTGATACTCAATTTATTGAGGATAGAGATCTGCGTGGTTAGGAGCGCCTCCAGCTTATGGAAGGAATCAAGGATTAGGAGGCAATTCGTGTTACCAAAGAGGGCATCGCAATCCCTCCTACTGAACATTCAGACCTAGGCACCGGGCTGGGTGACTCGGAGAATTTGACCCAGCTGCAACTAGATAAGGAGATTGCATCGACAACACTGGTCGTAGAAATCTAGGCAGATCCTGTAGAAGGTACAATTAGCTTACAGTTGTAAAGTAGACTATTTCCTGTTGTTTATAATTATGTCGATTATCATTTGGAATTGTTAAGGAGCAGGAGGACCTAGATTCTTAGCCATCCTGCGTAATTACTTGCGTACATATAAACCTGGTATATTAGTCTTGCTAGAAACCTAAATTAGTGGTTCTAGGGTCAACACAGTAGTCCATACTTTGGGTTTTGATTTTTCATTTCGAGTCGAAGCTGTAGGGTTCTCGGGAGGAATTTGGCTTCTATGGAAGGTGGATTTTGATATATCAGTAGTCGTAGCTCATCATCAATTCGTTCACGCCACCGTCAAATACGTTTTTTGTGTCTTCGACTTTACAACAGTCTATGCTAGCCCGTAAATTGCTTCTTAAAAGCTTCTTTGGCCGATCTTAAGTTGGATCGGGCGCTCTATCCATGGACCTTGGCTTGTAGGTTAGGATTTTAATGCAAAACTAGATCATTCGGATAAACACGGAGTGGCCAGGTCACCAAGAGTTGTGAACAAACCATTTCAGGATTAGGTGCACGGGTGTGGGCTTCATGATCTAGGTTTTATTAGCTCCAAATTTACGTGATGACGAGGAATGATCCAAGCTAGATTGGATAGAGTTTTCAACTTAACAACTTGGCTTCAGTACTTTCCTCAAATGGTGAATCATCATTTACCTTTTATGGGATCAGATCATTAACCCATGCTGATTCATTTACACGGAGAATCTCCAAGAACAACAAGAACCCCAGTTTTTAGATTTCAGAATGTTTGGCTCACACACCTCCACTTTGATGATGTGGTAACAGAGCATTGGTTACCCGTCGAGGAGACGATGAGTAAATCATTAGATACTTTCTCCAAACATCTCTTGAGATGGAACAAACTGGATTTCGGTAATATTTTCCATAGAAAAAAAAAGACTATTAGCACAGTTGTAGGGCATTAAAAGGGCCATGGCAGTTGGCAACTCAGATTCTTTACTCGATTTGGAGGATAAGCTGAGTGAGGAACTGACCCAAGTATTATGCGAGGAAGAATTTTTTTGGCATCAACGAGCCCAATGCGATTGGATCTCAAAAGGAGATCGAAATACTAAATACTACCACACCCTTACTCTTGCCAGACGAAAGAAGATGAAGATAGAGTGATCTATCGATTTGAATGGCTCACAGATATCAGATCCGGATCAACTGGGTCTGATCGCCAGGAATTTTTTTGTTGATCTTTATACTGTCGACAAAGGACCTATACCATATTTTTCAATCTCTAGCACTTTTCCTTCGCTTTCAAAGGATGGGATTCGTGGCCTAAATCTGCCGATTCATGAAATCAAAGTTAAGAAGGCAGTTTTTGATATGAATCCTAATAAAGCTCCAGGGGTCGATGAATTCAATGCTTTACTTTTTCAAAAACAATGGAGGCAGGTTGGGCCCAAAGTAGTGGAATACATTAAAGAAGTTTTTAGCCTAGGACGGTGGGAAGAGGATTTAAATCAAACCTTCTGATCCCTAAAATTCCCACTCCTACTAATATGTTTCACTTATGTCTGATTAATCTCTGCACTGTGCTCTATAAGATAATTTCTAAATTCATTTTGAATCGGCTAAAGAATCAGATGGAGCATCTTGTGGAGGAGACTCAATGCAGCTTTATACCTGGCTAATAAATAACTGATAATATCACCATAGCTCAGGAAGTCATTCACTCGATGCGCAAGAAAAAGGGGAAGACTGGATATTTTGCGATCAAGGTAGACTTGGAAAAAGCATATGATAAAATTCATTAGAATTTTATTCAAAACACAGTAATAGAAATTGGACTTCTGGATCAACTAATTAAAGTCATTATGAAGTGTGTTACGATGGTTACTATGCAAGTCTCTTGACAAGTTACTTGTACTAATCCATTCAGTCCCTCATAAGGTAATCGGCAAGGAGATCCGCTATCTCCTTAGCTTTTTGTGTTGTGTATGGAAAGACTAGGCCATCTAATTTCAAATGTGAAGGCATAAGGACTCTGGAAACTGATTAAGCTGAGCTCTACAGGGCCACCAATATCTCACCTCTTTTTTGCTGATGATTTGGTCCTTTTTGCTGAAACTACGAAGTCCCAAACGCGTATAATTGCAAGAACTCTTTAGATGTTTTGCAAATCATCAAAATAAAAAGTCAACCTTGAGAAGATTAAGATTTTTTTCTTCAAGAATGTTTCCCCATCATCGATGCATAGACTTAGCCAAATCCTAAACATCACGAGTACAAACAATCTTGGGAAGTACTTAGGAGTCTCGTTGATTCATGAGCGTACCACGAGGTGTACCTACCAGCAAATCTTGGATAATGCACGCAAGAAACTTTCAGGATGGCGGGAAAAGGTTTTGTCTCTAGCAGGGAGAGTGACATTAACTCAATCAGTTACTTTGGCCCTTCTCATTTTCACAATGCAAACAGTGTGACTCTGCGACAACTTTGCGATGAGTTGGAGCACACGATGAGAGATTTTATTTGGGGATCAACGGGTAAACACAAGAAAATGCATTTAGTCAAATGGGATGCAGTGTGCCAACCCACGAAAGCAGGGGGTCTCAATTTAAAGCGTATTCGGTCTTCAAATGACGCTCTATTGACTAAGCTAGGATGGGCGTTAATCACACAACCCACAACTTTCTGGATCCGAATCTTAAGGGTTAAATATCGACTAGACCCCACCTATATCCCCCTCACTCTCGATAGGACGGGGCTTCCATTATTTGGAGAGGCATCTCTACAACTTGACAGTTTGTTCACCAAGGCATAAGATAGAAACAGGAAAATGGGAGGAATGTTTTATCCTGGTTGGATAATTGGGTGAATAATTGGAGACTGCTCATTTCAGTGGTTACCACTCTACTTCCTGCAAGCACTCTTTACACCACAGTTGCGGAGTTCATGAATGAAGTCGGTCTCTGGCAGTGACATATATTTCATCAGTATCTCCCTTCCACAGTTTGCCTGGAAATTGCGGCGATTCATCTCAATATAGCAAACACAGCAGAAGATACCATAATTTAGGGAAAAACAAATCATGGGAGATTTACAATAGATTCCGCCTATAATTTAGTCGAAGGCAATACCACACCTGATTTTAGCAACCATTGGGAGCAAGGTCACAGCGAATTAGGGCGTTTCTTTGGTTATTGGCGAAACAGAAGCTACTGAACAACCACCAACGAGTGGTTAGACATCTCACAATGGATAGCAAATGTCATTTCTGTGGGATTGAAGAGTCCACTTTGTATGATCTTCGGGATTGTCTGCAAGTGAAAGCTTTTTGGTGCAAATTTTCCTCAGAAGTGGTTTACACAGATTTTTTTCATCAAGATGTGGAGAGTGTTGAAATGTAAAGTGAGAGTTTGTCCCACATAGGAGAAATAAAGGAAAGTTAGACCACATATAAGTCTAAGTGAGGTTCCATCCTAAAATCAATTGGTGATAGGTGGAGTAGCCCACTAGACTTATATACTAGTCTTCTTTCCTCTATTTCTCTAATGTGGGACAAACTCCCACTTTACATTTCAACACACCCCCCTCACGTGTGGGTCTAACACGTGACATAATCTATCATTTCGAGGGGTTAACGACTAACATAAGAGCAACATGCTCTGATACCATGTTAACTCGTGTAGAAGAAAGAGTTTTCTCTGTTTTTGTTTTCTTGTATATCTTTACTGGAAGTAAGTACAGATATATATACAGCTTCTATTCTATTTTTGGCTATACACAAACTATGCCTATGATAAGAATTGACCTTTGAATCAAGGGATTTACATTAATCAGGAGATCAATATCCTATAATCTCTCTAGTTTGATAGCTCACACCAATATTCCCCCTCACGTTGGTGCGTACAAATCTTGGATGCCCAACTTGCGAAGTGAGTTGTAGAAGTTTTTGCTAGATACAACTTTTGTAAATATATCTGCCAACTGATCCTCAGACTTAACAAAAGGAAACCGAATGATTTTCTCTTCAAGATTTTGTTTGATGAAATGTCGGTCAATCTCTACATGCTTTGTTCGATCATGTTGGATAGGATTATGTGAGATCTCTATGGCAGCCTTGTTATCACAGAATAAATCCATCTCAGATGTTGGAGGGAAACCAATTTCATTCATTAATCTTCTAAGCCAAAGAAGTTCGCAGAGACCTTTAGCCATTCCTCGAAACTCAGCTTCGGCGCTTGATAAGGCCACATCTTTTTGTTTTTTACTTCTCCATGTAACAAGATTTCCACCAACAAATGTAAAATACCCTGAAGTAGATTTTCTATCTGAGATATTCCCAGCCCAATCTGCGTCTGTATAGCCTTCAATCTTCAGATGATTATTCTTTGAAAACATAAGTCCTTTCCCAGGTGAGGATTTTAAGTAGCAAAGAATTCGTATTACAGCATCCATGTGATCTTCGCTCGAGCAATGCATAAATTGGCTCACTACGCTTACAACATAAGCGATATCAGGGCGAGTATGTGATAGGTAAATAATTTATGGAGTAGCTTGCTGGGTTTGTGGCAATGGCATAATAAAAGCATCTTTGAAGTTAACTTTGAGTGGCCAATAAACGGGACTAGAGTAGTTATGGACTACGTCAATTAGATAGTTAGGGCAAGGGTAGTGGAAAGCTATGTTTATAGAGATCAGGGATTACCCGCCGATCATCTTACAGATTGGATCAAACCGATGGAAGGTTGGGTCAAGCTAAATACTGATGGAGCGGTAAAACATGAGCCAAACATTGCCGCTGCTGGAGGATAGATTAGGGATTGTCATGTTCAGTTGTGCGGGGGATTTCTCCATCACATTGGAAGGGCCTCACTGATAGCTGCTGAATTCTGGGGAGTCTAATCAAGACTTAACCTGGCCCGGATGCTTGGATATCGATGAGTGATTCGTCGAAGTGAATTCGTTAGAGGTGATCAATATTCTCTCCTCTTCTATTATACATTCGACTGAGTATTCTTTCTTGGTAGCAAGTACCCGTGGCCCACTTCACTGAGCGTGGGAGGTGAAGTTTCAACACGTGTATCGCGATGGGGACCAGTGTGCAAATAATCTGGCCTCTCTTGTTGTGTTATCAAGCCCAGGCCTCCATATTCTTCAGGAGCCTTCGACACTAGTCATGGCTCACCTACGTCGTGATCAACACGAAATTTTGTACCGCAAATCTCTGCGTTATTTAGGGTGTTTGTTTAGATTGGTTTTGGTGTTTTTTCCTCTGTAACAAAAGAAATCAAAACATTGCATTCTTGTTGGTTATAGTCCATAGTTCAAAGCATACAAGTTGTACAATATGATGATTGGAAAGGTAATAATAAGTAGAGATGTTATCCTTAATAAAGAAGAAACTTGGAATTAGACTAACAGTAAAGAACACTCAGATGTTCATGATCCAAAAAAGAAAGAAAAATTCTTGAATAAACAACTCTAAATGGCAACAATTCAACAACCAGTGGCTCAGCTCTCTCTGAGTCTTTAATAAGCAGTCAATCTACACTAATAAGCAACCCTTCTTCACCTTCATTCTTGTCTAGCGAAACACAAACAACAACCTAAAAGTTCACGTCTAGCTGTTGAAGTTAATGCAGGAGAAGTCATCTCTCATTGTTGAGTTACAAAACAACCTGCTTAGATGGAAGATTATGAAATTATTAATTTTGCTTTGTTTCCAAATTTCGTTCTTACAACCTTTAAGAATGCAGTCAAAGAAGAAAAGTGATAAAAAGGCAACGGCATTTGAAATTGATGCAATTAAAAAAATCGAACCTGGAAATTAATTGATCTACTAGAAGGCAGAGATGTTATTAGGCTAAAATGGTTATATAGAATAAAGTACAATGTTGATAATTTAATACAAAAGTAAAAGGCACCTTTGATTGTAAAAGGATACTTACAATAACAAGGTATTGATTTTGAAGAAATATTATCACTAGTAGCTTGCTTACGTAAGAACTTTCTTTGCTTTAGTTGCTTAACTTAGCTGACATGTATATCAATTTGATATTAAATATGTACTTTTAAAAGGTGAGCTAAAAAAAGAGGTTTATGTTGCTCGAAATAAATGTTTTAATATTAAAGGCAATGAAAGTAAGGTATATAAGTTAAGGCCTTATATGACCTCAAACAAGCCCCACAAGCATGGTATAAGAAAACTAATTCTTATTTTCAAGAAAATAGATTTGAAAAGAGCAAAAATGAACTGAGTTTTTATGTGAAAAAGTAAGGTAAATATGATTTTTTTGGTGGTATATCTCTATGTTGATAACATAGTATATATGGGGTCTAATGAGCCTATTGTCATTGAATTTAAGTCTTGCATAACGAAAAAAATTTGAGATGACGGATTTGAGTTTGTTTACGTTATTTACTTGAAATTGTAGTTAATCAAAGTAAAGATGGAATTTGAAGTTAATCAAAGTAAAGATGAAATTTTTATTTCTAAAAGAATATGGAACTGATCATCTCAAAATATTTTGGTATGCTTAATCGCAAGACTACTCTTACACACATGTATGTAAATGAGAAGCTCCTTATTATCAGTTTTGGTATTTGACACACTAAAGTAGCATATTTTAAATTGGTTGGATTTACTGACAGTAATTGGGCAGGTTGCTTGGATGATAGAAAGTGTACATCAAGTCATGTGTTTCTTTTAGCTTAGGTGATGTTTCGTAGAGCTTAAAGAAGCAACATACTATAGCATTGTCATTGTCGGAAGTTAAATATGTTACAGCAACATCATTAGCATGTCGAGCAGTTTGGCTAAGGAGGTTATATACGGATCCTTAACTCGGCTCACAGGTCAAGTCTAAACTTGGAAACAGTTGGATCACCGACCATTTCATAAGCAAAGACCAAATGGGTCAAAAAGTCTAAGCAAATTCCATTCAGTTGGTCGGGAGTGTTCTTCCTTTAAGACCTCCATGACTCGATGCCTTAAACACGGAGAAGCTCGATTTTGACCATTCATTTGAAGGAATAGCTCCAATTTCTGTGGAATTTAGATGAGGAAGTGGACGATTCATGACTTAGATGTCTTAAGCGCGTAGAAGCTTGATTTTGATAATTTATTTGTAGGAACAGCTCCAATTTCTGTGGAATTTAGACGAGGGAGTGGACGATTCATGCTTTGCTTCTCGTTTTACCTTCAAAAGCAGTCCAATTCGGTGGGTTGCTAGGAAAGCGAATGGTTTCATTTAATGATTTATTCATTATGCATTTAGATTACGTGTTTCACAAACATATAAAAAAATGAACCAAAAATATTAGAAACTATATATGATATAATTAGAAAGATGGAGAGGAAGAGCACAGTGAAATTGAAACATAGTCCCTAGATTTTGATCTCCAGGGTTTTAAAAACACACCAAACCCCTAAAAGAAGGAAAATCGCTTGCTTGATTTGAAAAAGGGTAAGTGGGTGGGTAAAGAAAGAGATATTTCTTTTGAAAAGTCTGAAACCCTACCCATCTCCCAAAAAAGCTGTAAGACTCATCTTCAACACGTAGGGAAAACTGAACGTGGCCAACTGGTCAACCACGCAAAAAAGACGAACATATCATCGAAAACCCTCTTGGTGCATGAAAATGGAAGCAGCCTCATAGCAAGAGCAACACATTGCAGGTGGTCCAGAAATAAAAGTGGTGACAGTCACTGGCAGATCTTTCTCTCAGGAGGTCTTAGAAAAAAGGAAGATGAAAAGTAACAGCCTAAAAATTTCTGTCTTCGGTTGAGCGACATACTACAGTAGAGCTTGTCGTAGGTTTCTGACGAGATCCTTGACTGTGATGGAGGATTTCACATCCATCTGCATGAAATGAGTTTAAAAGGAAACAGATGAGATGGGATTGAACCGCCAAACTATGCTCTTTTGATGTCTGTGAAATATGTTAAGTTGAAGAAGCAGAATGAATTTGAAAGGAAACCAGAAAGTTCACCTGGGCAATAACGGTAACGTTAATGGTGGAACTCCCAAATGGTATGACACTGGTGCTTGTAACATTTAGGTGGAACTTTTCTGCTTCGCTTAGAATTTTCAGTAGGCTTCCTTCCTGCTTTTCGCAATGGATTCTTATAAGCACGTCACCGTCGGAAACTTTCGCTTCTATCTCAGGCAGGGAATGGATGCAGCAGCCATCAGAGTTCCCTTCAGTTGAAGATGATTCATTGCCAATGTATACTTGAGACTTCTTCACGAAGATTACTGATTCTAATGATTTATTAGTAGTTTGTTCTTCAAGTGTCTTCACAAGTTCTTCAAGATGTTTCAAGTACTTAACAGCGTCTCCAAGAACAGACGCCTTGTCCGTCTGCAAAACCAAAGAATATATGAGAATCTATTTCCTGGGAAAACAGTCAGATTGGAAAGTTAACCTTTAAGACTTGCATTTATAATTGACACAGCAGAGACTAATTATATGTTAGTGAACTAATGCAAGTTGTGATTAACTTTGTGCCTCACTAATCTACACCAGAGGAAAGTAGCAGCAATATAGGTTAACTTAACTTTACATGCAAATCGATAGCTTTACACAACCAAAGTCGTAAGTAAATTGCATCATGTAAATGTAATTTTTATGGTAATAATATCGAACAATCGAGGTCTGCAATTATGGTAAGTAATTCCTGATGTATTACCGGCAAAATTCGGGTATTACTTATCAATTCTTCGTGTAAATCCTTGAAACAAGTAGATAGTTAATTTATACCTTCTTTAGTCCAGGTACAATAGCTGAAAGAGCAATGAATCGCTGGCTGATCTTCTCACGCCGCTTTCTCTCGGCCATTACATGGTCAAGTGCATGTACAGGAGTCCTACTCATTCCACCAGCTGCCCTTTTGTTACCCTGACCATAGTTTGTGGAACCATTGGAAATCAAAGAGGAGTAGTTCACATCTTCGTAGGTTCCAATCTTAGTCTTGGTCCTTGCGTTTGAGTCACGGAAGTATTGAGAAGTAGCCGGAGAGGAACTTGAGTTCTCGAAAGAGATGATCTGAGATGATGAAGAAGGAGAAGACTTGGAAGATATTTGGTCTGTGGTGCAACAGCTCCAGCTGTTGGTCTTTAGCTGTTTCGTAGGCCTCTCAACTTCATTTTCTAAAATCTGAATTGATCCATCGGTGAAGTTTTGTGTGGGTTGGAAGTTGAAATTCTGGCCGTCGTTTGTGGAGTAGCCGTTGGAATAAAAAGACTGAAAGTTCAGATGATCCATTGAGTCAAAAGGACTCAATGGGTAATGATAATCAAAAGCTGCATCTTCCGTTCCCTGTGAATTGAAATTCAAACAAAACATAAATGAAAAAAGCGACAAAAATTATAAATTGGATGAGAAATTCATAATCTTCTTAACTTGCAAATGATATTTACCTGTTCAGGCAACCAATTTGCTGATGAAAGTTCCATTAAAGCTACCTTGAATGTTTCTTTGACGATGGCCTGCAAGACCCTGCTAGAAGAAATAAACCAAGACGCTGAAACTTAGATTTGGAGCACCTGATACTTGTAATTCAATGATTTCAGATCTCAGAATCTTTTATATACTAACATATATTCCATATGCTTATGAAAGTAAACCAGAAGGAATCAGAAACGTGCAGAAGAAACTTGAACTTTGAGAGGAAGAGAAGACCCAGAAAGGTTCTAATCAGTTTACGAGTCCATTACACGAATTCTGCATCAACTTTGTTCTTCATCTTTAACATAAAAGCAGAAAAGGAAAAAAAAACGAAGACCGACCCAAGAAATGAAAGGAATTTACAGATGCAAAATAACTTCAAGACAACGAAAAACTTTATTTTCTTGCAATTTTCACGGATGTTCACTAAAGAAAAAAAAAAGCACTCACTCATAAAGCTAGAAATTCCAGGTTGAAATTATATTTCTGGATAAAGATAGCTACTGGACGAATGCATCTTCAGAAAGATTGGATTGTCTGTTCAACACAGACACACAGTCCTAAAGGGGTTATGCTGGAGTTGAAAGCTTACCTTCTTCACTGAAGACCAAGAAGACAGGAGAGCTAAGACTTCCCTTTCTGATGTATTCCAAAAGATACAACTTTTCAACCATCTTATACGTGAAGGAAGGCAATGGCTCGTCGTTGAACACGGTCTATACAGGCACGTGTGAAAATGGTTCGGCTCTTCTTGTTCTTGGCTCTGGTCATTTGTTGACCGTGGATTATTCTTTACTCGCCAATTATGTATACTATAAGTATACACGGCCACGAGTAATTCAAGTTAAACATAGGGAATTACTGTACTCCGTTATTTACAAAGAGTAAAATTCTTGTGCCCTGGTAAAATTCACAGACTATTAATTTCAACTATCTTCTACCTCTAATCAAACCTCAATGTCTTAAACGACTCCTTAATTTTCAACTATTAACTATACAATTAAGGAATCGGGTGCTTGATTAGTTGGTACGAAAAGAAATGAACGACTAAAGAATTAAAAAGGATAAATGGTAATATATTATGATTAAATAAATAGTATTTTTATATATCTTTTTTTGAGGCAATGTTTATATTTTTTAATATAGTAAAAAATAAAATTTATATTTATTTTCACTCCTCACTATATTTATTATAATTCATGTTACTATTCTCCTGTGGTAGTTAACTATATATACATATACAAATTCCTCATAACTGATTAGATTTTACAACTAATTGAAGAACAAGAAGACATTTAGCATTAAAAGTCAAAAAGGGTTTTGAAAATTCATATATCTCTTAGCTTTGTAATGTTTCTTTTATAAATATTTTGTTCCTTTTTCAATATTACGGATGAATAATTCATTTGTTATTCTATAAAATTGGAGTGCATCTGGCATTATGGAGGAATCGAGGAGCTATAAGTATGGGCCATATCTAGGCATAATTTATGATAAAGCTATGCTTGAAGTTCTTGATGACAGAAAACTGGAAACAAGCTGGCACCATTGACAAACCTGCATCGCTATATATGCAGGTAATAATACGTGTTTAGCACAATCTAATCCATCATAGATAGCCATTTTTCATGTAGCCTAAGCACGTTTGTTGGCTTTTCTAAATACTGATGTGTGATTTGTGAATCATTTGTTTTGTCTAAGAAATCATTATTGTGGCAACACTGTGCTGACTTGCAAACTTCATTCGTGAAGTTTAATTGCAAGATTGTGTTGTGTTAAGTTGTGTGAAATTTTACCAAAAAACTAAATATAAAAAAGTGATGAAAGTCTTTATTAATATAAAAAGATTATTAATTTTTTTAAATTGTAATTATCCTAAATTCTACTCCCTCCTATTCAAAATAAGTGTCGTTTTAGAGAGATTTTAATTATTTAAAATAAGTGTCGTTCACGATTTTTCATGCATGTTTATAATTATATTTTCAAAATTATCCTTTAATTTTTCTCACATTCTAATTATACAGATTACATTTTTAAGACAATTCAATATGTAATTAATAAGGGTATATCAAACATTTCACTAACTTTCTTAATAAGTGTGAATCTCTATAAAACTAAAACTACACTTATTTTAGATAAGAGTGAGTAATAATTGCTATTAATTCGGCTTAGACTAAGTCGCTACAATGAGGCTGTTACATTTAGGTTGTTGCCGTGGATCAAGTAATTCTAAGTGGTTGGATCCAATCAAGTACATTATTTCTTCTCTTGGAAAATGGGGGCGTGCCCCTAACGTCTATAAATTGACAAAAGAACAAGATCGCCATCAAAAGTAGAAAAAGGAGAAAGAAAGGTAACCCATAAACAGTATACAAGTATAGAAGAAAACAAGGTTATGATAATATTGCATGTATGGTGTTGTGGTCGGTGCTTAACATTTACAGTGCATGTGCCAAACTGACGCGAATTTATTGGAAGCTCCGGAAAGTTAGGGCACGTGGTGAACATGACTAAAGAGGAACCTCGGCGGAAGCCATCGCAGGTGTGGTGTTGGAGATATTTATCTTCGAGTCTAAAATTGGATCCGTACGGTGGACTAACTTGAAAACACGGTTTCAATGGCGACTCGGGGACCAATTTTAGTGTTTACGTTCTTGATAACCAAGAATTTGTTGACAATTGCATTACCATTTTAAGTTGAGGTGTACTCGATTTCATAGTTGACCAATTGTGGGAGAAATCATAGTCTAATGTTGGATTTAGGACAAAGTTTTAGTGGATAAAAATACAATTTTATTAAATACATATTTTAAATGTTATAAATTCCTTTATAAGCTTATATCATCTTTTTGGTTGATTCAAATTTTTTGGTTTAATTTATTTTTATTTAACAATATATTTTTAATTAAATTTCAACTTCAGTATTTCTTCTTTAATTTTATTTCAAGTTTTTCAATACATCATTGTTACGACAATTTAACATCAATTTTAATTCAATTTTTAAAACACTAATTTTACGTCTTTATTTTTTTATTTACAATATTCTATCTGACTCAGTGAGACTCTTATTAGGTATTATTATTGTTGTTGTGGAGATTTCACTTATAAATTAGAATTGCTTGTCTATACTTAAAAATAAAAATATATATTTTTAAAATTTAATTCAAAATAATTAGATGCGAGACCAATTTTTGGATAATATTAGAATAAAATTTGATGGGCAAATGCAAATGAATTGAATTATATATTTATGTGGTCAAAATCCTTAATTCTTAAAATTTTAATAAATCACTTAAAAATGTTTAATATGAGTATGCTTAAAACCTATACGGTTCAACATATTATAATAAAATTTGATGGACAAATACAAATGAATTTAATTATATATTTATGTGGTCAAAATCCTTAATTTTTAAAATTTTAATAAATCACTTAAAAATGTTTAATATGAGTATGCTTAAAACCTATACGGTTCAACATATTCATAAAACATTCTGATTTATCACGATGAAATTTATAAGCGAATCTTAAGCTGTACGGTCTACGTTCCCACCTGTTACCCGACTGTCAACGTCATTGATGACACCTGAAACAAGTTTAAGCCTTTCCAATCACATGATAAGCGTGATCGCATGGTTGAAATTAATTAATTCCTACAGTTTATTTTAATTGCTTAATGAAAAAGTCGGATTTGGGAAGCATTAAGTCATGACAGAAACTTAATTATGTATGTAATCTCTTGCATCAAACCTTCTCCTCACTTTCTTAATGTATCCATCTGTTGAGACCGTTTGCCCAATTATGGCCAAATTAATTAATTCTTAAATTTAATAACCCCATTAAGTTTACCTCTGAAAAGCACTGTTTCGTTGCTTATCACATGGTTGCTTGGATCAGCATACCATCACAGTGACGTGTTATATATAGGAACTAGGTTTATTGGACTAGTGTCTATTTGGTTCAACTTTTGGAACTCTAAAAGTACTTTTTTTCTACCGCAAAAGCTATTTTTTGAAAAAAAAAAGAGTGTTTGACTGCAAACTTCAAAAACACTTTTGAAGTAGAAATAGTTTTTGAAAAAGCTAAAATACAACTTTTTGAAAAGCTAAAATTTGGAGCTTTTCAGAAAATTCCAAATTTTAACTTTTTCGGGAAGTTATTTTTTTTAAAATTTTGTCATTTACGTACATAAACTCATCAACGCTCAACGTAGACCACGTTTGCGTTGTTTCAACGCAGGCGATATCATTTACGTTGTTCATCAACGCAAACATATACGGTGTGCTATTTTATTTAAATTTTATTTAAATATTAATAAAATAATTTTATTATAAAATTATTTTAAATATTATATGTATTTTAAATATTATTTAGCATACATTCTGTGTTAATGAACAATTTCTTAGTATATTTTAAATATTATTTAACATAAATAATTTTATTATAAAATAAAATATAGTTAAAATTAATAAAAGTGCTTTTTATTTTCATGTTACCAAACAGTCTACTGTATAAAGCTCTTTTAAAAAAGTTGTTTTTTAATTGACAACTAAACAATCAACTGGCTTTTAAAAAAAGTTCTTCTCAAAAAAACTCTACTGATAAAAGCTCAACCAAATGACCTAAGTCATAACTCGTAAGTGAGTAAAAGGTTATGCATCGGTGAATCGAGTTTTTTTAGAGACCACGTACATACCGATACTGTTTTCCTCTCTTTCTATGATTGCTATTAAGAAGACATTACATCATATATGGTATGAAAATGTCGAAGTTTTTCATTTTTCACATGTTTTTTATGTTATGCAATATAACATGAACCGACATTTTAACGAGGGAGAAAGTCAAAAGCATATACACACTTAGTTTTTTCTCTGATTTCTGGTGGATTCTCTATGCTTTAAAACTCTTAACAAGTGGCGTAGTGGAGGATTTTGAATTAGAGTGGGAATATTAGACTTGAAGTTATGTACAAAATAATAGCAACTGGTACTTTGCTTGAATTGAACCAGTTGCTACTATTTCTCTAATTTTAATTGATTTTTGTCACTAAGCACAAATTGAAGAATTCCAAACTTAGGAGTGCAAAGAATTCAAATCCTTTGCACTCCAAAAGATGAAAAGATCTATCCTAGGCGTACTTATATTTCGGTCTGATAGAATTATAAAAAGGATAAATTACAGTTTAATTTTACTTAAATTATTAATAAGGCAGTCGTTTTTTTTTCTGTGCGTACAAAGAGTCATCACATTGGATGAACTCCCACAATACCGCTGTTGAGACTCCAACCTGAGACTTTTGCACTTAACTTCCTTACTAATAACCAATTGAGCTATCCGTGCCGGCAGTAAATTCAAATCCTGCGTTTGTTTATTGGAGTCCAATTACAGCTATAAAAAGGGAAGAATAAAGAAAAGAGAGACTATTCAATTGATAATGTTGAGTCGATGGATAAATTAATTTCCGATTTTTCAGGAGTAAGTAAAAGGCAATTAAGTTTGATTAGAACAGCCGGCGAAATATGAAAGCAGCTCGATCGTATCCCCATAGAAAGATTTATGATTAACTTTCGTGGTTAAGACTTAAAGAGTTTCCTAAACACCTTTTTCAATCTTTAATTAATTCGGAGAGAGGTCGACTTGCAGCTCAATTATGTGAATTAACTCACCTTATTTTGGAGTTTTTTTAATTAATTCAGATTAATTAATTAAGCACGACATTGCTCAAGTCATCAGCCTGTCTCACACTGACCTCTATTTTGTACTTATCCACATCATAGTCCTAAAACGTAAGCTCCCATACCTTGTTTTGTTATATCAGTCTTCACTTGTTTTGTTAATCACGTTAATAAAATATTAATACCAAATTTAAATTGAATTTTTCAATCTTTAAATTTTTAAATATTTAATTAAAAATTTAAAAATTATGCATTAAAATGAACAAATCTACATTTTTTGAATTATTATTATTATTAACTATTAAAAGAAGAGAATATAAAGAATATTAATCTTTTGGTTTAAGTTGTTGATCCCGATAATAATAAGTTTAATTTAACAAATTAGAAATTGGTCCAATTAATTTAAATCCGTTATTAGATTATGGTCGGGTCGGCCATTCTGGGCCCGGACCCAATCACAGACGACTTGCGGCCCGATCGGTCCATTCATTAAAGATCAACTCTGCATCCAAAGCCCAAGCTCCTTTCCGGCCCATTAGCAGAAGGTAATGTCCCATGCATACACGTAAAACCTAAA
>JANTNU010000235.1:4111604-4131913 GCA_024752395.1 Erythroxylum havanense | reverse complement strand
GTATAGAAGTTTCATTGTATCTCTTGCCTTCTCCAAAATTAGCTCTCCAGTCATATTCACACGATCTTGGTACTGGATAAACCACTCATAAATAACTTTTTTCATATCTAAAAATTTTGCTGGTTTATGCCGCTTGATATCCCTTCCTTTTTTTAGGTTGGTCGAAAGATACTCAGCCGATCGTTTGAGTGTGTTTAACATTGTACCTTAACTAACTTTCAAATGAAACTTTTCTTCAAGTCATAACTGCAAATCTTTTTGAGTACATGTCGAATAATCTCTCTTGTACTCACATAATTCTTTGCGTATTTGATCTGTCATTGTTGATTTCGTGACATCTTTTAGACGAGGAGCCATTGATGGGTGTAGTTTCAAGAAATTGTCTATCTTGTTTATAAAGTATTTTCTATCTCCATCATACGTACATATATACATTGAGTATTTTTAGTAAAAATACAATGAATAATACTTAATTATTAAGAAACAATGAACATTATTTATTAGTTTTCATTAATATTATGTACAATGAATCTATGTTTTAGATTCATTCAATTAATATGAAACATGAATTTTTTAAGATATAATGCCTTTTGATGTAATCAAAATTTAACTTCAATCAATTACAAAAATCTCTTTAAATTAATAAATATTAATTTATCGGTCAATTAATATCTCTATAAAATAATAAATATTATGATCCTAACAATATTAATTTATAGAGATTTTACTGGATTTATAACAAGAGACTAAAAAATCATATGATAAAAACGAAAAGTTATTTAACTCATTCAAATATTAAGGGGCGCTTGTTTGAGGGTAATGGGAAAAAAGGTACGGGTATGGAATGAAAGCTCATGTTTGGTATCAACAGAGGTAATACTTTCATTTCCCCATTCTCAGCAATACTCTATTCCTCTGGATTACTAGAGGAATGAGATTTATTGTTAGCTATACTCCATTCCTATTCCTTATTATATTCATTCCTATTCTCATTCTTATTTTTTCTCAGTGAACCAAACACCCCCTTAATATGATATTGCCAATATTATAATTCAATTCACCTCTTAAATTTAATTTGAACTAATTAAATTAAATAATTAAATTTTGTTATAATAAATTAATATTTTAATTTAACTTTAAAAATCGTAATATAGTAAATATTTAATTGGTTAAAATGTAATGTTTTTACCCTATGTATTTTATTGATATTAGTCATTATCATCTGCGAATCAAACAAACACCTCCATCATTGGATACCAAGTAATTGGGAAAAGGTGCAAGTATAGTGAGCTAGTTTGATTATACCGAGGAATTTACAGGGACTTTGACAGTACTTTATGTTCAAATCTCAAGAACAACATACAATGGAGTCCAGGAAGGACCCAACCAGAAAGAAGAAAAAAAAAAAAAAAGACAAGTACGGGATCGAACTCCTAAGCAACGTGCGCCTGGATAACAGCAGGAATATGCGGTCAACCCTCAACCACGCAAAAATGTGAAGCGAATAACCTACTTGGTCTATGCAACTTCACGGCAAACACAAGCTTACGCTAATATTTAATGGCGATTCGGATATGTAGTAGGCTTAGATTTCGGATACTACACGTAACTTCGTTGGACGGCGTGAATTTTGATTCTTATCAGTTCTTCACATGAACTTCAGAACAGCCAGTCTTAGATTTCTAACCAAATCCTTCACTGTCATCGTTTCCTCTTCATCCATCTGCAGAAACATAGTTTCATCTGTATGACTCAAAACTCATAAAACCGAACCATCTTCTAGGGACGATAAGTTGATATTTGTTTTTAAAGTTAATTTGACACTATTCTTTGCACAAGGCGCACTTAAAGGATGAATTTGTAAACACATATATATATTTGATGTTCATGTACTTATATGGTGTGAATAAATCTCAGTTGAGACACTGATATGTAATTAGCTTATAAAAGGGCATTGGAAAACAGTACGTACCCGAGCAACTATGGTAATGTGAAGGGTGGAATTTCCAAATGGCAGGACGCTGGTAGTAACAATAGAAACATGAAGATTCTCCATTTCATTTAGTATTTTGGCAAGAACACCATTTCTTTTCTCGCAGTGTATTCGTATGAGTAGATCCTTGTCGGAAACTGTTGCTTCGATCTCCGGGAGAGCCGAATTGAAGCGACCACCAGAGTTTGAATCGTCACATGAAGAAGAGTCGTCATCGGCAGATAGCTGAGACTTCCTGACAAGAACCACTGATTCCACAGTTTGCTTCTGGGTCTGCTCTTCCAGTTCCTTGATTCTTTCCTGAAGTTGTTTTACATACTTGACAGCATCTCCAAGGACAGAAGCTTTGTCCATCTGGAAAAAAAAATAATCATGAACATGAATCATTCATGATCTAGTGCCATGTATAGAGAATAGTACTATGAATCCATAATACCTTCTTCAGGCCAGGAACAATTGACGATAGTGCTATGAATCGCTGGCCAATCTTTTCTCTCCTCTTTCTCTCGGCCATAATATGGTCATGTGCAAGCGAAGGATTTCTAGTCATAGACGTGGATTTAGACCTCTTGTTACTTGCTTGGTTGTTCCTTGACTCGTAACGATTCTGGTTTTCATAAGAAACCTTCGAAATAAAAGGCTGAAAGTTCATGCTCCCTGGAGAAAAAGACTCTTCCTTTGGGTTCAGGTTGAAGCCTAGACCTCTGAGTAGCTCCTGGGAACCGTTCGTTGGTGAAACTGAGGCCTCAAAAGAAATCTGAAAGGTTGTAGAAGAGGGTGTTGATGGTTCTTCAGCTGTGATGCCTAAGTTCCAGCTGCTGGTTTTCTGCTGTTTAGATGGCCTCCCAAAGCTATTTTGAGTAACATCTAAAGCGGGATTGCTTATGATATGAGTTTTTAGATTAGGGTAAGATGAATGTCTATCCAAAGATAAAGATTTATGGAGATTTTCTCCAACTGAAGTTGTCATATTTTGGGCGATGAACCCATCGACGGAGCTGATATTGCACTGAGAAATGAATTGGTAATCGTCCATACTCTGCAAAGTAAGACCATGATCAACTTAAAAGAAAACAAATAAATGGCTCCACACAACTCATAATCAAGTCGGGATTTAATTAAAATCACAAGAAAAAGAGACTTGATCTTATTATCAAAATCTTCGAACTTATGTGGCAAGTGATGAACATTACCAGGTCTGTGAACCATCTAGCTGATGCTGTATCCATGACGAAGCTTCTTTGTTTCCTTTAGATGTAGACCCTGAAGGAATTCCTGATCAGTGCACCAATTCCTTCTCTATATTACAACACTCTAGCCTGAAAACTAAAACCAAACCCAGACCTATAGGTAGCCAAGAACTTGTGGTTGATCAATATTAGCTTTTAACCTAACTCTCTGACAGTTGACTAAATTCTGGTTTATCCAAGTATTGAAGAACAATCACAGGATTACCATTTTCTTGGAACTGCTAAAATGGTTTTTATTCTGGTTTTTCATCCAACAACAAACGATGATGTTCCCTTATTATAGTCGAATTCTGATGCACGAATGCATCTCCTACCCACGTGTGAACATTTTGTCTTTACTTAAGACTGTCTCATTATTCAACAGAAAGCCTTTCTGAAGCAAGATGGGATTGACTTAAACACAAACCAGCCTGACATCGATTGAGACACTATGTCTAAGGTTTCGAGTAAAGAAGCAATATATTTCTTATCATTGCCCACCGATCTAAATATATAAGATGGCTACTCACCTTGTTCCCATTGCAAATCTTCAATGATCTTGATGTGATTCTTGTGCTTACTTGGACTATTACGTAACATAGGGTTCATTGACTTTGTTCTTGTTATTAGGAGCATTTATATAATTCTGTTCCTAATAAAAAATGAACTAATTACCAATATAATTATATTTCCTTGCTTTTAAAAATAAGGCTATTTATTGGGTTTAGGTTTTATTAAAAAATGATAATACCAACTCTTTTTTTTGTGACTCAAAATTTAGTCAAATAATTTAAGTTCTGTTTAATTAAATTTAATTTCAATTTTAAATTAAAATAATATTATTTTGATTAATTATATTAAAATAACTTCATTTTGATAAATTGACTCGAATTAGTTTGATACGTTAAAATAGAGTTAGACAGAAATCAAAATTTGATCAACTTGACTATCCAATTTTGGCAACCCTAGGTTATTCTTTTCTTTACCAATAGAATTTCAAATTTACTAGCCAATTTGATAAATTTCAGAAGAACAAATCATTTCATTTGATAAAGATGAAGATCGAATTAACTCCTGAGCTCATGATTGAATTATGAATCTATTAGAACTACACAAACAAAATCAATAGGTCAAACTGAATTCTCCAAAGTACAACTCATAACAATTGGTAACATCAATTCATGTCCATCATCACATTATTATGAAATCATTATTGGATTGAGCTGCTAGGAAGAGTTTTACATCCAAAAACATATTATTTTTCTTGAATGGAAAGATCTTCCTAATCTAACTATTGTTGCATTAAAGCTGGCAAAATCGTGTGTCAATTATTGGATAAATGTTTATACATAACAGAGTTGCTGTATATTTATAAATTGTAATAATTATAAATAAAATAAACGTTATGATAATAAAACCATCTGTTATCGTAATATTATGATAATTCACAGAAGGGTTCGTAGTGTTCCAACAGAGAGGAACCGAAACCATAGAAAAAAGACAAAACAGGGGTCTGGTCCTAATCATTTTTGACGACAGATCAGAATCCTGTACATAATCCAAAGATGTTCTCCCTACAAGCCTACACAACAAAACAAAATGGTTTGGTACCAAGTTGTCCTATTCGAAGGATGATGCTTGGAACTTTAGATTTCGTGTAATGAATTTGTGTTATTTGATGTTATTGAATTAATATGTATTATTTGTTTGTAATTTATTCAATGTTTATAAAATTTATTTAATAAGTAATTAAAACCATAAATTTTATAATTTTATCATAAAAATTTAAATTAAAGAATAAAAAGTTTGTGGTTCCAGTTTGGCAAAATATTTTTTGGTCACCTGATGGAGTTGGTGCTTTATAAGACAACCTGGCATGTCGCATCAGACACGTACCACGTTGATACAAGTTCTATTTTGTCTCGTATATACATTTGTATTGATTAATTAATTAATTGATGATATTATGATGTCGTATTTTTATTTATGCTAAAAATACTTTTTTCTTATTTAAACTTAATAAAATTTTCAATTTTAACTCAAAATCAGAATGAAAGGAATTTATTGTAATTTACTAGTTTCGTTGTTTTTTTTCATTTATATTAATCATTTGAAAAAAAATTTACTAATCAAGAATAAAACTACATATTATTAGACTGGACGGACTCAGCGAGATTGTTGTTATTAGTAGTTTTAGTTTCATCGTAACTTATCTGTTCTGCTTGTGCTCACAGCCTTTTACTATTTTTCAGAATTGAGTAAGCTTCTGTTCAATATAGGAACTCTGATCTTAAGCCTCTTTTAAGTTTTTGTGCAAAGCAGGAACTCTGATCTTAAGTGGGAATGGCATTGGACACTTTCAGATTTCGAGCGTCTAATGCAATTAGAAGTGAAGGGAAGAAGAAAAGACTCGAGCAAAGGACGCTTGGTTGCTTCTCCCACTAGAATATGGAGGCAATTGAATAAACAGAACAAACATCATAAGAACCAGAACAAGAACCAACATGAAATCCAAACACATTTTTGAGGTTTTCTTTTTTTTTTTTCCAATTTATTGATGAGATCGAATCCCCTACACTCTACAGCGAAGGAGATGAAACAAACCGTCTGGGTAAGATAAAGAGATCTTTCCCTTCAAATGGGGAAGTCCAGACATGGGAACCAGAAGCAGGTGTTTCGGCATTTGCGGCTCCACCATCCATCAATCTTGGTATGGAGGCACCATTGCCACTGGTAGCTGATCTTAAAGCTAACTTAACCCCCAACCCAGAACGATTTGAATCATAGATTTCGCTGCAATTCTTTAAAGAACCAGGACCCACCCACAATCCACCAAGGCTTGGTGATAATAAACTGCGATCCATACTCCAGTCTATGCTGTTATAGTCTAAATGTGCCATCGAGCCTGCAGTGCTCCAGTCTACTGGAGATGAGGCCCCTGACGAACCAGTGGAACCCAAGCCAGAGAAAAGTCCAAGAGAGGAAGCAGCAGCAGCAGCAGCAGTATTTGATGTTGCTCTAATTCGTAAACCATTTCCTCTGCTTGTTCCTGGAGAAACCGCCGGAATGTTGCTGGGAACAAGCTGTTGCTGGTGTTGATACTGAATTTGGTGGAACATCTGGTTTGAATTAACATTGCCAGGGTTGAGACTTGTTGTAATTGGAATGTTAGGCATCATACCATTGGGCTTCATGGTATCAACACCATTTGTGGGATACCAACTGCTTGTCGTTCCAGGAGAAGATGAGTTTATACTTGTAGCTGGAACAGGCTTGGTGTTCACTGATTGAGGTCGCTGCATCATCACAACTGGTTCCCTAACTACTCCCGGCTGAAGGTTCTTATATTCACTTCCAACAGCAACATACCGGGTTTCTGCCTTAGCTGGTGGAGATGACACATGCAGAGACGATGTCAAAGAATAAGAAACTGAGGTATTGGACCCTGCAATATGCCACCTTTTTTCCATCGATACAGCAGGTTGTTGAGGTTTTGCCCACTCCAAATTCTGTTGAACTTTCTTCAAAGGCTGCAAGCTTTTACTTCCTGCTTCTAAGGATCCTCCAACTGAGACACATGCTTTCGTATAGTTAAAATCCTTGTCATCTCTTCTTTGATGTATCATCAATGGCTGGTTGTATCTGGGTTGTGGACTTACCACATTCTGCCTCAATGCTACCGAAGGTTTAGAATTATTAGCTGACGGAGGATCCCTTGTTTCATCAGGCTTTGGGGGAAGAGAGGTTGATTCAAGCTTTAGTGTTCTTAAAGTCTCTGCAGCCTTGTCAAGATCACCCTCCGAGGACACCAGTGCTCTTTCAACCTCCTGCTTTGTGCATTTATATCTGATCTCCATATCAGCAATTCGAGCAAGTTCATCAGATATATCAATTTTCAAATTACCACCACCAAGGTGTTGATCCCTATACTTGTCTGCATCTTCATTTCTTTCAAACAGCCAGGTAACAGATTCTTCTACTTTCCCTTCATTCAATATAAGAGCCATGGTAGCCCGTTCATGTGGAAACCCCATCGCAACCAGCTGTTGAGCAAGTGCCTCAAGCTTTCTTGACATAAGATAGCCACTGCATCGCTCATGCAACTCCTGAGCTCGCCTCTCCTTTTGACGCTGATGCTTCCGTTCATTCTTTTGACGAATTTTTTCCCGCTTGTCAGTGTCAGCTCCTGGAATTATTTCCTGTCGGGCTGGAGGATTAGACATTTTATCTTTGTGATCTTCTGATTCACCAGACCAGCTACCATTGTTTGAGACAGAATCATACTCAACCCCAGCACCAAACAAACCACCAACATGATCATCTGTTTCATCAATGGTCTGGAAACGGCCATTAATTTGTAAAGGTGACGCAGAGGATGCTGGAACGGTTTCAAGTGTGTGAAAGGTTCCAGAAAGTGGATTATAAGCACTAGCTGGGATACCATTACCTCCACTTGTCGCTCCTGCAGGCTTTGATGGAGCCTTCTGAGCTTCCTTCACAACCTTTTTATCCTTGGACTTGGCTTTTGATGCTGGAGACATTGTTATCTTGTTTATAGACAATTTATACCTGGAAATTATTTATTTATTTTTGAATAATAAACTTTAATTTGTAATCTAGTGAACAAACTAAAATATCACAATTACCATGACACTTAAAAAGCCTTTTCTATGGTCATCATGCATTCACAATTCCATGAAATCTTAAGTATTTAGATCTCCAAAAACTTGATCGACCATGAATGACACTCTTTTGCGTAAGAAGGTTATAAATAAAACAACTAATAATTAAGATAATGATAATAAATATACGCCATATATCTATTGGATGAAGAAAAACAAAGTGAGCACTCTCTGGATACAATGCGACAAGAACACGTTCATCAATCAACCCTCTTTCTTATAAAGAACCCAGTGTCCAAAACAACACAAGAAAATTCTTTTCTCCCATTTTAAATGTCAATTAACCCAGTGCAGCAAATTTTCTTCTCTATTGCATCTCAAAGCAATTCAGAAAAGGGCACTGAAATGACAAGACTTCACCCACTTTTCCTATAAACCAGAGAGAATAAACTAGTATTTACAGCAACTTCCAATTGGCTAAAAATAAAAGGCCAGTTAAAGGGTAGCAACTATCTGTAGGAATTACGAAATTTTAAAGTGATTAGAGTCAAAAGATCCTTTTTGACAGAAATTAAAACTTTCCAGCTCCACACATGAAATGGCTACTGAGTAGTAATATTGAATTTAAATCTTGAAAACCCGCCCAAAAATGACATTATCTAATGCGTTGACTATTCATCTCCAAAAGTCAATAAAACTCGATTTGCTAAATCATATGCATAGCTACACTTTTGCCACCACATTAGAGATGCGAACCTAGTTCCTCTAATTATAAAGTTCTGCCAAAAGAAATTTAAAATGAACTAATGGAATAGGCCACTTTCTTACATACAAAAGTCTAAAAGAAACAAGATTACACAAGTTATAAGCCCATTGCATCGTCTTCACATCTTCTAATACTATAACAACGACTTCAATTTTCTTAAAGTCATTGAATATTGATGATTAAACAATGCATGAAACTGCAGTCAAGTAAAATTTCCGCATCGTTCCATTAATAATAAAAAGAACACTTCATAGAGTTGGGTTTGTCTCATTATCCATATACTTCCGCACTTAGGATAGTAGAAATAGACCATGTCTGACACAACAGGACACAATTTCACCAATGATTTCTCACTCGTGTAACAGAAAGTCGCATTCTTTGCTGTCAATTTCATTCCTCAAGTGATGCATTCAGAATTCTAAGATGTTATTTGCCAATGGTTCAAATTCAAGCGCCTACTGTTTGAGTAATTTATGAAACTAATTTGATCCCAGCTTTTGATCATATTAATAGCTGATCAAACCAAACTCAACCATTGCATAACTTATAGAGCGTTACTTCTATATTCACATTTCCGAGCATCGACACTCATCTATCACAGAGAAGAATATGTAATCGACCTAAAACGCAACAGGGACGATGCACTTGACAGGTTTCATCAAATTTGAAATTAAACAACAAGAATTCAACAAATATCGACAATTTATCCTTTAGACTTCTTCATTAACTCACTGGCCCCATATTAATCGAATAAAAAAATTAAAGATTGGATCGGGTATTTGAACGCAGAATCAACCAAAATTCGAAATCCCCAATTTACAGAAAATTAAACACATCGGTCACGTAATCAAAGAAGATCAACGATAAAACGAGTGAAGGAAAGAGAAGAGCCACACCTGTAGAGAGAGAGCGAGAGAGAGAGAGAGAGAGCACGAAATGGTCACCGGCCGATCGGTGGTTAAACGTCAGAAACAAGGGAGAAAACGAGAGAGAGAGAGAGAGAGAGAGAGAGAGAGCGAAAGGGCGAAATGAAGTGAGAGTCCAAACTCAATCCACAGAATTAGGGTTTTGAGATAAAATAAATAAATATAAAAGGAAAATCGAGAAAAAGGGGATTTGGCAAATCCAAAAAACTAACCTCTGTTTTAAATTAGTTATTATAATTTCTAAAAATTATTAATCCTTTAATTCTATGTTAAAAATAACGTTATTTTAGAGTAAATAATAAGAAAAGAGTATTATAAAATTAAAATTATGAAATTGTTTTTTGATATTTTTAAAAAACTTTGCCAATATATTAAATTAAAAACGTGTATAGCGAATTTGACTTTAAGTATATTATTTTAAATTATGGAATTTAATTACAAACTATAATTAACCGTTTATTATAATTAATCAGAACCTACGGGCCGGAAAAATATCGGGGTCGGGCCCTGTAGCCATCACCACCTTAAAACACATCAAGTTCGTTAGAATTGCAGTCATGGGTTCTTAGAAGTTAGATCAGAGGCCTTGCCATGCTATTCTTGCATTACCACGCCTTCCATGCCATTATTTGCTCTGATAAAACACAGGTACTTGAACTGCTGGTTAAATACAGGCTTGAAGAAAAGAGATATGCCCAAGATGGTTCTTAAACGAGGCATTTGGATAAAAACATCCCATCATTGATCACATCAGATTTACGATTACCCTTCACACCAACCTACATTACACCACAATGACATCAAAAACATCTTTAAATACTGAGTTCATACAGATCTAAAAGTTTCTCAACACATTACCTGAAAGAGGTAGCTAATCAACAATAAACTGAAGCCACAAGCAAGTTAGGAATCATATTGCACAAACAGGGGCATCTGTTTGGGAAATTGCAGAAGCTTCAGCTTAAAAAATAATCAGTCTTTATCTTCCATCCCTAGTTATGCACAAGTGTTAGCCGTGTTGCATAACTGCAACTGAAGAAAGAGATCAATCCTTTTCCTGAGTCCAGATCTTCACCGTCAAGTCATTGCCAAGTGCACCAGAAGCGATAATGTTCTGCGTAGGATGAGATGCTACTGATATAACTGTATCAGTGTGGCCCTCTAGTTTCTGAACGATTTTTCTACTCTGAAGTTCCCACAAGTAGACACAATTATCCTCAGAACCACTAACAATGTACTTCCCATTCGTTATCGAAAAGGTGGATGAAATGCAGAATTTCGAATTGGAATGACCAGTGTATGTCTTCAAAAATTTCCCAGTTGAAATATTCCATAACCTCTGCAATCACAACATAATAAATCCAGATGAGACCAGCAAGATAATAGAGAAAATAAAACCACAAGCAACGGGAACCTGAAAGGTTCAAGGGCCCAAAATTTAATGAAAAATATTCAACCATTGAACTTCGAAATTCAGATCTCTATCCACGTACAGGCATAAGTTCATAAAACGTCTCTGTAATCTCAATAAACCCCAGAAGCTCAAATAGTGCAAGTGCTTCGTGCAACATATTAACATACTGGAGAACCCACGGACAATGTAGAATGTAGAATCGTAATGACAATCTCTAAACTTGAGAGTAGAGGACTGGATAAGCTAATAATAGATGTTGTAGACACACTGCATGTCTCCAAGAATTCAATATGAAATGCAAAAAGCTAAGTGGGGAAAAGGAACAACAAAAGACCGTACAGCTCACCAGATAAAATTAGCAAGTAATGCTACAACAAGAGTATCAATGCTTTGTATGAGGAAACATTGGGAAAGGATCATTAATACAAGTTACTGAAATGTACTGTTGTGAAGAATGCTGCTGCTAACATATCATTGATCATAATCCATCAAATTTTAGTAGGATCTCCCTACAACTAGCTGACAAAGATCAAAACTTTTTCTAAGTATATGCAGTTGAGCTCATAAATATTGATAAAGATTAAAGCTTTTCGCTTACCAGCGTATTATCCAACGTCCCAACAAGAATGAACTTGCCATTAGGTGAAAACTTAACAAAAGACACCGGCGGATTTTCGTCATCAATCAAGGTCTTCATACAATGCCCAGTTCCCGCATCCCAAATCCTACACAGGCCATCATAGCTGCTCGAAACAATCAACGAACCATCTCTATTGAAGTCCACCGCCGTCACAGGGTCAGAATGCGCGGGAAGCACCTTCAAGCACTTCCCGCTCCTAACATCCCAAATCCTAACAGTCTCGTCAAACGAACCCGAAACAATCATGTTAGATTGGGGGTTGAAATTGACGCAGAACACGTAGTTGGTGTGGCCATGGAGGGTTTTGATTAGTGAACCAGTAGAGACGTCCCAGAGGCGGATTGTCTTGTCGTCGGAGGCGGAGACCAGGAAGCGGGAGTCCGAGGAGAAGGTGAGGTCGGAGACGCCCTGGTCGTGGCCGTGAAATTCGTGGATAGGAGTAAAGGGAGAGGAAGGAGGATTGGAGGGAGAGAGGGAGTAGATTTTGAGGGTTTTGTCGGCGGAGGATGAGGCCAGGAGGCGACCGTCGGAAGAGAATTTGACGGCGGAGATAGGGCGTTTGTGGCCGGTTAGGGTTTGGGTGAGGGAGTAGGGTTTGAATGTGGGGTCGGCTGGGTGGTGGTTGTCGTCGGAGGAGGGGGATTTGCGTTTTAGAGTTTGGGGCGATGACATCGTACTGTATTTGGTGTTGCCGTTCTCGAGAGAAGGTCGCAGGGGTTTATAGTTATACGTGGGGTTTAGCCACTACCTTAGACCACTGAGCTCCGATACTCTCTGGACTCCTTGTCTGCTCCCAAGCTCCATTTCAATCTAACTGAAGCAAAGATAATTTTTTGATTATATTTCCACTACAAATTCAATTATAGTCTTAATATTAGATTTATAATAAACTTAAATAAGTAATTTTTATACAATTTTTATAAAAATTCATTCTTAATTCAAATTAGAGAGATTCAAATATAATTATCTTTTAAAATTCAGTTCTTAATGCATTACAAAAATTATTTTAAAATATGCTTGTAATTTTAAATTTTCGCTTAATACATACCTAACTATTAAGATTAGTAGTTTAAAGCAACGGAAATATTTTCATTAGTAATTTAAATTGAAAGATTAATTAATTAAAATTTCATTTTTGTTTCAAACCAAACGAGCAAAAAATTTTCTATCCAAGTACAATGACTCTAACTTGTATTTATACTCAGCCTCAAGACCAGGTGGGAACACCTTGTTTTTGTTGGAGCATTCCAACTGTGTTAATTAATATTGTTCGTATATTTATATAATTTTTTTATAAATGTGTGGACGAGATTTAATAAAATAAGATAAGAATTAATTAATTAAAAGAAAACCCAATCTCATACTATTAACATAACAAGAATTCAGGTACAGTATGCATGCTGGAATGTCAGAATTTGCCCTACTAGTTAGAGGCTAAAAGCAAACCTCCCAATCTTCCTATTTAAAAAACAAAAGAATGACCTGCATGCATGGATACTCCTAGTCAGAATAAAGATTTTCTTTTCAGATATTTACATTTGGTTATACAATTAGAAGCTAGAAAAAGAGAAAAAAGCTATCTCCAACTAGTAGGCTATACAAAAGATGGAGAGGCGAGCTTTGGCTTCAGAAATGTGGATTGGCAGTAGTTAATGAAGTAGTGTGTTATGGATTGGTGGAGTTAGATGGTTCTGTGCGATGAAAAAAATGGTGCAAGTTGCACATGCCAGAGCTATGCTCCTATGATTTGTATCCGAATTTAGGTTGGGGTGTTGGATCATGACCCGTCATTGGCCCTTTGTAGATGTCTTGGGGGCCACTTATACCAAGATGTGGAACTCCATATGGATGTTGCTTTGGAGTACAGGTCCACGCATCCTGTGTGAGGATAATCAGAGATAATATTGGATTGAAACATGTAGCAAATATAGCGCAGATACATGTGTGTGATGATCATTAGAATAATCGGACCGTGTAAGAAGCAATTTTAAACCCTGAGAAGTACCACAAAGACACAGAAGCTAAAGGTATGATGATAGTGAGTGACATGGTCGTACCTTATGCTGTTGGCTGAATTCAGGTGTTATGGGTGTCGCTGATGAGCAGTTTTCGTTAAAAGGTGAAAGCCAAGTTCCCATCTCTGGACATGAACTGCGCATATCTTTGAGATGCTTCTCCGGGGTGCCAGACCAGGAACCTGGCCTGCAACTAAGCCCATGGTCACTACTCTTTCTCAAATCAAAATATGCAGGAAGGGGTGAATTATGAGACAGCACGTAGTATGAACTTTGGCGCTCTTCCCTGCAAAAAGTACGATTTGGATCCCATGGTCCTGTGGAAAATGACCTTGAACCAAAATCTCGATGGTGCTGGTAGACGCAAGATCTGGAAATGGTTTGACCATATATAAAGGGTTCATATCCACCTGAAAAAACATTTGGTGATTGTTTCATATTCAAGACCCCCAAATTCGGTGTCTTAAATCCCATATCTTCAATTATTATTCCCTGCTTAGCTGCTATGTCCAACAATTGTTTTTCATCAAGCCCCAGTCCCATAAGCAAGTTCCAAAGATTTCTTTGTGCCTCTTGTTGATTGTGGATGATTTGATCTCTCATTGCCATTTCAAACTGAAGCTCGGTATTCGTCATTCCCTGAATCCATACAAAGCAACGTTAAATCTTAACAGATAATTATGATACGATTGATGCATTCTTAATCTTCATTCCTATTGTTATTCCTAGAGAGAAACAACGTCCATCATGATAGTTGTTGTTCTCTGAAATCCAACATAGCACAACATAGACAGACTACTTGATAAGGATATTCGTGTTCTTTTGCTAATTGCTACAAGTGCTGAATAAACATCAGCTGTACATATATATAAAGCCATCCAGGTTGTTAAATGCATATGGTAAGCAATATTTGTAATGGTAATTGTACCATATCTCAGTAAAATCATCCATAAATATACCCACCAGAAGCCTGTATTGACTTAGAATCCGCAGGTAGGTCTTGTTGCCATTGTTATTAATGGCTTCCTCAATCATATCTTGAAGTCTGCAGCGATTCTTTTCATTAAGTTCAATCTCCTACAAAACATTTATAAAGTTGGCAAGATCAAAATCCAAGAACATTAATAATCCATATCAATCCAGTACAGGCAGAGACTTCACATTTTGATAATTCACACCAGCCTCATCATTATCACGAATGTTATCAAGAATGACTTGTCGTCTTGCTCTCAAGGCCTCAACAATTGCTCCTTCCTTTTCAATAGCCTATAACAGAAAAGGAGAAAAACATCAGTAACTAATAGAACCATTAAAGCCTACTACTCCTCCCTATATAACAGTCTTCGGTTTTATACACACGACTACATGCACATTGTAGTCTATATAACAGTCATAGGCGATACACACAAAGGAGAAGAACATCAATGGTTGAAATAGTTCACAGAACCATGAAAGCCTAGAACTGCTCCTCCTTATATAACAATCTCTTTAGGTTCTGATTGTATGATAAACACATGATTACATGCACAAGCACATGCTTTAGATAAGTCTGTTTGAGTTGGCTTCAACTCCAAACAAGTAGGAAAAGGTAGCAATATCAGGTTTTCTTCACTCAGCTCTTTTTTATATGAGATTCTTTCTATTTGAACAAAAATAGAAACATACATCAAATACAACTTGTAGATCATTTGCCTGCATAGACATTCTAGTTAATTTGCAAAATACTGTGACTTCAGCACCTGTTGCTTTGCAATTGCATCATCCAGATGTTGGAGTTCATAGCGATTACGAATATTAGTTTCCTCAATTTCAAATAAAGCTTTCTGCAAGTTTATCCGTTCTTGAACATTTTCACTAGTTTCACGGCTTAAAATATCCAACCAGGATAGTTCATCATCTACAGCTTTTTCAGTTGGCTTGACACTCGGCTGAGAATCCTTCTCAGCTAGCTCCTTTCTCAGGCGGCAAACCTCAATCTGCCCAATCAAGCATTTTAAAGTTCCAATTTCAAGAATACTGGCGTCAGCAGATAGTTCAAACCAAAAAAAAAAAAAAAACTGCTTGCCTGAAGACTGTCAATCATCCTCTGGTAATCCGATACATGAGTATCAATTGTGCCTACATTTTTCTGTAGAAGTGACAATAAAAAGGGTTAAAATATTTATGAACACTAATAACAATCAATATATGTTCGAAATCTACAAAAAAAAAAATTGTGATTAACTTACCTGTATATGTGTCTTTATTTCCTTTGCTCGGTCGGCATATTTTAAGGAATTAAGGGTATGATGATACTGACTGTCTGCTGGAGATATTGTAGCGACCATGACAGTTTGAGAATTACCGCTCAGACCATCTTTCAGTATTCGGGTCAGTTTGCTGCAACATACTGGAATTAGTTGATTACAAGGAAAGGCAGGTTACTACTGTAACATAATTTGCTCAGCAACAAAAAATATCGCTCTTTTAAAAGAAATACCTATTACGGTAAGGGACATAAGCAAGACCCTTCTTTTGTTGTTTTCCAAGGGCATTAATGCAGTTTGCTAATGCAAGAAGGGATCTGTTAATATTAGCTCCATCCCTTAGCTTTTGTCCTCCAATATTTGTTTCAGAAGCTCGTTCACTACCAGCAAGATCTACAAGTGCAAGTTTTCCTCTCACGACCTGATCACGGTACTTGTTTCTCTGTTTTCTTTTCACAGTAATTTCCAGAACAGCATGTGATCTGTTCCATGAGCAAATGTTTTTCTGAGTTATTGTGAAAGTGGCATAGCAGATAAAGTGAAAAATATTCTGCGTCTTCTATTCAAAATAAATCCCAAAACAACATGTGATCTGTTCCATGAGCAAAAATGGCATGGCCGAGAAAGTGAAAATAACTGCTGTGTCCAATCCTTCACAATATAGATGTATGGATATAATGCTAAGATACCTTATGCAATTTAATGATGAATTAGTAAACTTTGACTTTTGTTAGTACTTACTCTTTAAATATACAGTTACAAGAAAAATCAGAGTAGGAATTCAAAAGATACGAGAATTATGGGTTTCCATCAATCTTACAAACCACATGAACAAATTCATATAAATGCAGTGCACCTTCCAGCCACTGGTTGAACAAATAAATTATCTCAAAATGTTTATTTACGAACCTAGATGATGTTGCGTTAGCTTCTGTGCTTTCTGTTTTTCTACGACTATTCCCCAAATTCAACAATGCAAGAATCTTATCAGCTGAATGGACCTGAAACAAAGTCAAAAACCGGCAGTGATAAGCGGCTCACCATAGCAAGTATTGATTCAAATTCAACAGAGAATTGGAAACTAAAAAGAAAAATAAGTTAGTTTAAAGAAAAAGTATGCACAAGCTGCATGAAATAAACATATCAATTCAGAACAGATTGTAATATAAATCAAAGTGATTTACAAGCATTTAAAGCATGTTATCATTAATTGTAGTGTACGGTTATCTGCCGCATAAGATATATGACGTAGAGAAGGCAATATGAGTTACTATCTCCAGGTTTGCCAATAAATGGGCTGCTGCTACAAAGTCCGAGTGAAGCTACTTCATAAACTGTAGCTTATATTAAGTTTAAATGATATTATACAATGAGGACATCCATAAATTTCACTGTAGTAAAATCATAAAAATGTATTGAGTTTCATTGACTTCAGGTGAGATTTCCAGTTTTATAAAATCGAAAAAAATATATATATATATATTCTTCCAGTTCTAAAGCATACATCCAAGCTCTAGTCAGTCAATTGCCGGCAGATTGGGTGACTTAAAAAAAGAAATTAAAAAAATGATCAGTTTGACAACCCGTGAGAAGAAAAAGAAAAAGTAGTATTGACCTTAATGCATCTCAGGCCAGCAACCACTATTCCTTGCTCTGGATCTTCTCGAAGCTCCAAATGTCCTGATGATTTCTCGAGCAAATCATAGATTACCTAAATCCATCGAAAAATTAAACGTCGATATGTTGAAAACAAAAGAGAATGATAAAAAATCTAAAATATCCAAATAACCAAAGTACCTACCTCATTATAGACCTCAAGATAGGAACACGAAACTTCAAATTCATCAGAACCCTTGTCCTTTTCTATAAGATGAAAAATTGTGTTCAAACTGAGAACCATAAGTCCAGGATCATCCTTGGTCCCCACCATTGTGTATGTTTTACCACTGCAAATGTTTACAGAAAAAGGGAAAAATGGAAAGGTGAAGAAGGGGGATGAAGAGAGACAGAGCTTGTAAGGTGCGTATCATAGTTCACGAAAGTGAGCATGTCATTATGATAAGAAATAAGTTCAAAACGAAGAGTTTCATCATTGACCTTGGCAGGCATAGGAAAATTAAATATTTATTGCTTGTCCCTAACAAGTTCAAATATTGGTAATTTTGATTATCAAACAACATTCCAAAGTATCCATTTATTTAAGATCTATAGATTAAAAACTGCTACCCTGCATTTTATCGTGAATAACTGATGTTCAAGCAGGAGAATTTGGTAGAGGCATATATTTACACAACCATAACAATAAATTCAGGGTCTCAATCATAAAACTACAACAAAATTAAGAGGCAATACAGATTAGTTTTTACTTCTACTTACTAAATCTGTATGTCACCCTTAAGGATCGCAAGAAAGCAAAAAGGATAAGAAGCATAGTACAGAGACAAGAAAACTGATTTTTGTTGGAAGTACCTTCCAGTAGAACCATATGCAAACACAGTCGCATTTAGGCCTCGAACAACCCCAGAGATCACAGAACATATGCATCTCTTATAAACCTCCTGCTAACAACGAAATCAAGTAAGAAAACAAAAAACGATATGGTCAATCTTCTAAATACACACATACAAATCGCTCATCACCAAATGTGACACACCAAATTTGAACAGCGGGGACCAAACGCATTATCGAAACAATATCTCTTCTCTTTACTACGATTCTGTATTCTGTCAAGGTAGCACTTTGACTGGTCAGGATCCAGTACAAGCACCTCCTGACAATCATTCAGTTCAAAAAAAAATTTCAAAACACAAATTATAATGAACAGAACATATAAAAAAAATGCAAATTCCACACATCTTATACCTTATTGGCGGTAACACGAACAATATTTCGCCCGGTTTCTCTCTCCGATAACGGTCTACATTTCACCGCTACCTGTAAAAATCACAGTAGATTTTCCTAAATATACGAGCGCGTATGTGTGTGTGTGTGTATATATATATATATAGAGAGAGAGAGAGGGGCAGTAACCGTAAGAGTTGTGGTTTTCCTGGAGGCAGGAGCTCTGATACTAGGCATTGTTCATCAACATCAATCTTGAAGAAGATTGATTCTTAAAGAATTAAAAAAAAAAAACTGAATCGGAGAAGAAAATGCGAGTGAGCTTAAAGGAGTATATACTGTAGAGTCCTACAAGCAAACAACTGAATGTGCATTTTCTATGCATCCAAACAACAACAAAAAGGAAAAGAGCGAGATTTAGGACGCGTTTAGGTGACGAAAATCAGAGAATAGAAAAAGAAAAGACTGAGGAGAGGAGAGAAGAGAACAGGATTGGGTGGTTGGTAGGTGTATGGTAAACAAGCTGTAGAGAAATAATGAAGTAGAACAACAACAGAAGACATACAGAGCAGAGAAAGAGAGAAGAGTTTCTGTAGTACTAGAGAAGGAGAAGGAGGAGGGCGAGGGAGGGCTGTTGTGGAGTCGTGACCGTTGGATTGTTTTTGTGTAGAGAGGGAAGCGAAGGTGTTTCTTTTTTTTCATTTTTTTAGTAAATTTTGTTATTTTCTTGAAAAAGAAAGTGTTAGTTAACAACCAAACCATTGATTCCGCTTGTTGACGCGGTTGTGTCATTATTAGTTACGTGAGTTATAATTCAACTTTTTTAAATTCATATATTTTTCTTATATGAATTTAATAAATTATTGATTATTGGTTGAGTTGGTTGTGTTAGGCCCAAGTTTAGACTCAAAATGACGCATGGGCCAATCGACCCATCCCTTAAGGATTGACCTAATTTCTAAGTATTAGCTATATAAATTCATTCCCTCATCATAAAAAAGGTATGATTTCGGAGAATCCTAATATTCTATATTCATTAGTCACCAAAATTCTCTTTATTGTTTTACAGATATCTTTGAGTCAAAGTGAACCAGTCTCATAAATTTCAGCAGCAGTGTCCAGCTCTATCAAAATCAGACAGAACCAATTATGAAATTTAAATCCACGTATTAATGGTTCTAATTAAGAGCTTTTAAATAAATAGAAATCTGACAATGAGGTTGAATGTTGTCAGATCGAAGACCGAGATGAGATCACGTATTTTAAATACCACATGTTCTTTTTTATTTTTGATTATCTTTCTTACGTGCTCCATATCTAGAAGACCTTCCTAGTGATTAGTGATATACATGTTGGCCTTGAAAAACTTTATTTTAAGGGGGACCAAGGAATAAAAATTAACGGGTTAACTATTGATTATTATTACAGCGATAATAATTTAATATATTATTTTTGAAAAATTCTTCACACTTTTTATTTAGTAGAGGAATAAAATTTATTCTTTAGTAATGAATCTTTAAAAAAATATTAATTAATTAATTACAATATAATTCTTTCATTAATTAAAATTAATTAATTATAATATAATTAATTAAAATATTATTATTAATTAATTAC
>JANTNU010000235.1:4098336-4111555 GCA_024752395.1 Erythroxylum havanense | reverse complement strand
AATTTAAATATAATAAACAATATTTTAATTAAAATATTATTATTAATTAATTATATTATAATTAATGAAAAATATTTAATTATTAGTTAAAATATAACTCATTCATTAATTAATATATTGTAATTAATTAATTAATTAATTAAAATATAATAATCTCATTTTCATTACTATTTTATGTGCGAACCAACACTGGTAACTTTGGAAAAAACATGTGTGATTATATTTATTTACAATATAAGGTGCGTTGTGAGCATTAAATGAGAACTTTATGAATTATATGAAGCGACAAGGGCATTGAGTGTTCACTGGTTGGTTGTTATTAATTGCCTTCCTTGTATGCCAGTTCAGGTGGTCCTTTTCTTTCGGTGGTTTTTACTAATTTTTAAAATAATTTTTTTAAAAATTAAATGTATAAAATAATTTTTTAAAATTAAATCCAAATTTAAATTACTTAAATACAGGTCCATCCAAAATTTAACTTTTTTATTTCTTAAAAAAATTAAGTCTCAAACGATATGAACCTGATTTGACCCATAATTTCATAAAGTTACGTATTATTGGACTATTCCTGGTCTAAACCGTCGAACCCGATCAAACTTCTAACCCTAAAAAAAAAAAAATCAGACCAAAATCAACCCATTGTCATCTTGGTGGCAGACTGATTGACAGTTAATCTATACAGCTCGTACGAGCTTCATCAAGCAAAAGGAAATTGCAGACTCTACTCTTTAACTTTTGCTATGTCTTCATGAAAATCAGACATGGTCACGAGTAGCTCCAAATGGTACACACGAGAATGATACATATCCAACTAAGGTTCAATGACAAGTTTTCACGTTTAAGCCATGTCTTCTCTTCAATCATTGGAAACGTGAGCACAAGTAGATGTTTCTGTATTCACAAGTGAGGACAGTTTTGCTATATACATCATCTTATGGAACACTACACACAAAAGGGTATTGAAATAACTGGACTCAAGGCCCTACTTTGGTTGAAGAATGCAAGTGTTGAGAAACTTTCTGCGGGTATAATTTTCGGTCCAGGATAGTTGATGATCACGGTTAACATCTCATACCTGTTCCTATCCAAGCAATGGCTCCATGTCGGTCTTGACAGGTGTAGATGTTTGGTTTTCGTTATCGTCGTACATATCTACACTCTTGATAAAGATCCCTGGACCAAGTTAACAAACAAAGCGAAAGAAGCTTCAATTTCAAGATATGGTAGAGTTTTCAGGATAAGCAGAAAGGAGATACTGACAAGAAATGCATTCGTATAGTAGCCATTAACTTACCTATAAGCCATACTCCAGCTGCGATGAATAATATTGCTGTTAGAGCAAGTGCTGTTACCCTCCAGTTGTTCACATAATCCTGTGAACGAAACCCATCAAACTTGTAACGAGGCTCTTCAAGATCCATTAGAAAGTACATTTTTAGTAAGAACCTAGGCTAAGCATGCTATGATGATGTAAAAGAATCAAGAGTCTGTCCAGTGCAAGTCTAAAGGAGAAGCTGAATGTGCCTTAAAATCGTTTAGTATCGTCATTGCTCATAAGAATTGAAGGAAAAGAACGAATCAAACCTCACTAAAAGCAAAAGTATGGATATTTCATCAGGATGAGAATATTACTACTAAAAAGAATGATAAATATGCCAAAAATTTCTCATGTACATGAACTAGCAGTAAGAATACTCAGATTTCCTGAAATTTTCAGAATAAAACTTTAAAGCACACCTGGAGGACCCCAACTAGCGGTGAGGAAGGCACATCACCAAAGATATGAATTGATACAGTTGAGATAGCCATAGATAATGGTCTCAGACTAGGCTTTACACAGTGAAGAGATACATAATTTACTGGAGCCTGCAGAAGAAATTTGCCATGATATCTGTTAGCATTTTAAAGAAAATGCAACAGGAAGATGTTCTTCTAAGTATTTCTATGTATATCCATACATATATGCATATAATTGTTTCTGATTGACAAGTCGAGGTCCCAACAAGTGAATGTGATCAAGCAAATAATAACACCAATGAAAAAAACAGATGTAATTGTTCTTTCATGAGAAAGTGCAAATAATCACTATAAGCACAATATCTTTTGGGGAATATATTTAACCCAACTGGAATTTGAAGTTACCTGTGTAGCAAACACTAGTATCTCACCCACCGAGAAAAGGACAATGAAGCCAATCAAGCTCTTTAGACAGAATGCACTAAAGCAGAATATTGCACCCAAAAACGTTGCTCCCGAAAGAAGCTGTGACAAAAGCAGAAATACGACATTAAGCAGCATTTACAACAAGCCATTGCTGTGGAAATCCACAAAGAAAATGCTTGTTCTTCAATAGACAACAAATGAAAAAAAATGAACATCTGTGCTAAGAGAGGTTCAGCATTATACAAAGGGAAGGGAGTGTTTTCGATATTTCCTCCAAAGTATCCACATAAGACTTGCATGAAGTTTAAAATTATAACTTAAGAATGCATAAATTCAACTTCTCAGAATAAAAACACTGGAATTAGTAATTCAAATTACTCTTAAAACTATGAAAATAAACAGGAGGCATGGACCACACCGCTATCTTCTTCACTTGGGACTCTTTCTAAAAGAGTAAGAGAGAGAATAACAGGTGAAATATGAAAGCATATTGTCCTCAAAGGAAGAAAAAGATGCCCTCAAAATCCCATGATTTCAAAGACCTCAAGTAAGATGGCAATGTAAAACAAAATCTCATAACATGTCGCATAACTTACCTTGAAGGCATTGGAGATTGTAGCAGTCATGCGATCAAGCACAAACCCTCCTGCCAATGTTCCAAAGATCCCACATACAATTGTGATTCCTCCAAACAACATATCTGCATTACTCTGTCAAAAACCTCAATATTATCCCTTACCGTCATCAAAAAAACCAATCAATAAACAGTGGCAAAGACAAGAAATAAATGTGTGGAAACAGCATAAAATATATCCACACAAGAAGGCAGTCAATTAAAACAGAAAAGAAGAAAAAAGAAGACGCATACCATCTGATAAATGTTATAGCCAGCTTTTGGTCCCCAGTATGAATATGCTCCAAGAACAAAGTTGTATGCTATGTAACCTGAGAAACAATGTAGTAGATATCCTGAATATGACCACTGCCTGTAATATCTTTATGGAACAATAAAAGGGCAACTTAGCAGATTTATTCTCTGGCATGAATTCATAATGAACAAGAAAATGTGAGAAGACAACAAGCTAATGATCAGTTATGTGATATTGAGAGGATATTTGGTTACAATACATGACGAAGGAGGAGCTACAGAGTGAGCATAATACCCAGCAAATTTACAAGATAGACTTTATCAAGAAGAAGCACTTTCATATCCTTAAAGAAGTGTGATAGCTGATCCAACAATCTGGGAATACCCTTAATCCTGCCATGGAGAAAGCAAAATGACAGAGATTAAATCAAATTAAAGATCACATCATTCGTAATCTGATGTATGCAATTGTTCAAATCCCAAGGAATGAGAAGCCATAAAGAGCTGCTTTGACAATTAAAATTTTCCAAAAAAAATTTGCAATTACATAAAGCAAGCAATTTAAAATTTCCAGAACATGTATAAAAATAAGTGCCTCAAAATACTTGATCTGAAGAATGAGCAACTTACTCAGATGCTTTAACATATTCATGACTGACAACACATTCTTTATTGCTCGCATGTATTGACTCATTGTCTGCACGTTAAACAAAATATCGACACTCAGAAAGAGAAAACCAACCTCAAGAATAACAACCAAATCAATATAAAAGGCTCTTTTGAAATAAAAATCCATATTTACGTGCATTGTTATAATATGCACACTAAACAAAGTAGCAATACTCAAAAATAGAAAACTGAGCTCTAGAATAACCATAATATCAACATAAAAGATTTTTAATACAAATCAATATAAATCACGAACAAAGAACAATGCTTCATGAATATATATTCAGCCTATATAATTGATCTTCGCACATAATTATTTGTAAATATTCTCTAAAAGAATAATCAATACAATTTCCATAATTGCATTTAATGCAATTTTCTGCAGGTGTAACTTTAAAACCCTACTGTATGACAATTGATGGGGTTTGCTTGAGTCTTATCTATTATACAAGCATGACATTACTATTTTCCATGATGCTGTAACCATAACGTATTCCGAGTTTCAAATAAGAGATGCACCAAAGATAATAGTGCTTGCCATCTCGTGAATCTGATAAGACTGTTCAAATTCACAGGATCAAAACATATAAATGTTCGCTGCTTCATAAGCTTCTCACAATAAAAGATCCCAAGTGAAATTTCAAATAAATACCAGCATCACCCCATATCTAGCAGTGTTCAATCACTAAAATAATGATATAGCAAAATTTTCATAATAAACATAGATCCTAAAGGAAAAGGTAAAAGTACCATGTAGGTTTTTCTCTCTGAATCCAGTTAAAACATCTATATCTGGAGCATAGATGGTTCAAAAGGAACGGTAGCAAAACAATAACAATGATGAGGAAGATGGAGTACCTGTTGTTACAGATTCGGTTGTGTCAGGGGCTAATTGCTTTCTTGATTCAGCAGGAGCAAAACCTGTTATTTTCGTTACAAGTAAATATGTTGCAGAGAATTACACAGAGCTTTTAAATCATAAATGATACATCACAGTTAATGCACCTTTCAGTTGTAAAGGTTTCATGACAAATCCAAAAATAGCGAAGGGAAGCATCAAAAGTGCCTCTCCCCAGAATGCATAGCGCCAGTTAAAATGATTCCCCACCTAAACGTTTAGCAAACAAAAAGAATAATAACATCAAGGATATTCCCAGACAAATCTAATGGTAACAGAGCAAACAATCCCTTTAGCAGGTCATGATAGAAGTTGCACTCCAACCAAGAGATGATAGTTCACTGCAATTGAAGGTTTATGTATAGAGAAATAGAGAAAATTGAAGCTACTAGTGTGGCACAAAAACTTACAAATCCACCATAGACATAGCCCAAAGCAACTCCAGTAGGGATACACATGTAAAACATAGCAAGCCAGGCTGTTTTCTATAAAATGGAAAGAGGCAAACCACATTCAGCAACAAAAGCAAATAACTTCAGGTATTGTAAAGCCTTTATAAGCTTCAAAAAATACGTGTGTATAGAACAAAACCCTGCAGACCTGTGCAACTGGAGCATGGTCATCTATAAATGGCGCAGCAAGACTAATAAAAGATGCTTCACCGACACCAACTAGCCTAAAAGGACAAGATTAATGGTAAAACTAACAAATTTAAAAGGAAAACATAAACATAGGATTAAGAAGTTTTAACTTTTAGGAGGGAAATAAAATCTGACACTTACATGCGGCAAATTGCAATAGACCAAAAATCAATCGCACTACCACATCCAGCCGTAGCAAAAGTCCAAACTGATAAACCAACTCCAATAAGCCTAAAAGGGTTGACACTGCAAATGCAAAAAAGACAATGAGACCTTGCAAAACAAATCACGATATAAAAGATCAATGACACACAAGGAAAACGGAGTTGGTTACTCGTTCTCCTAATCAACAATACAAATAAAGCCAAAAATGTACAAATTTTACCACATATACACCCCAGTCAAAACTTGAGAATCAAAACAGATAATGATTCATGAGCAATACAGATTCTCACCTCTTGGCCAATGAAGCAAAAATTGGAGATGCCACGAGAAGTCCAACCATGAATGCAGAGGATAGAACACCATCCTGGAAATTATTTAACTTGAAATCTCCCCTGCACAACAGGTACAGATACAAACATAAGTAGCGAAAAGATTTAAGTACCCAGAAACAGAACGATACCTAGCTGATGAAAATCCAAACACGAAAATATTGATGCGTAGAGATATCAGCAAGCTAGAAGAATTATAGTGCTTACTGAATCCCACTACCAGCAGTGCAAATTCCCTTATCATCGCAAGTACTAAGACTCCCATTGACCCCATTACTCGCTATGGCCCCACGATCCACATAATTCAGCATATTAATCGCACAAAAGATCAAAAGCAACCTGTTAAAAGAACAAAAATGGGAAACCCCATTATAATATTTTGTTTTCTCCAACTCAAAGCAAAAGACCAATCAGGAATTTCTTTTCTTTTTCCAAAAAACAAAGAGGGGAAACCCACAACCTTTTAGGGGTGAACCATGAAGGCGCCGGAGGAGCTTCCTCCGATGAGATCTTAGCCATGGTGGGTCCGATTAAACGCCGGAGGTGGTGACGGTGGTTGTCGAGAGGACCCAGAAAGATATGGCCTTCGACGTTATACGTGTACAAACTAAGTATTATACATATAAAACTTACGATATTTTGTCAGAAGAGTACAGTGGCAAATTAGCCTTCATAAAGATCCAAACTTTGCTTTATCCATCTACAATTCAGCACTGATCTATCAGCTACCATTAGTCTTCGTCGTTATATATCTTCCTTCAACTTAAAGAAAAGCTTTTTATGTAATTTTTCTTCAAGTCACAAAATAGATAATGGCTCGACTTAAAATTTTCTAGTCTCAAGACTAGTAAGAGAACAAAACTCTATTAACATGATTTCATGTAAGATTTTGTTTTTAAAAAATTAAACTTATTTAATTATAAGGTAATGAAGTGATAATTATTAATTTTTAAGTACGTAAAGTATTAATGAATCAATAATTCAAATTTAAATAATACATTCAATGTAATTTATATTTATAAATTTCAATGTATATTAATCTTCCATTAATTATTCTTTAAAATATTTTAAGTGAATTACAGAAAGATTTGTAAGAATTAACCTTTACTAAAATAGTGATTAGAATTAGAAAAGTATAGCGTGATCAAATATAAATAAAGGATTAACCTTTAAAAGTTCGTCAAAACAATATTGTAGTTATTAAGAGATGTTGTTCGCGACACGTAAATTATCGCGTACGAAGTCCAACTCAACGTTCGTTCTCTCTTTTCTAAATATCTATTTGCTTCAGCTTTTAGAGAGTGAATAAGTACTTTTTTACACTGCAAAAGCTATTTTTAAGAAAATTGAATGTTTGGTTATAAAATTCTAAATATTTTTTTATAAAAATAAAGCTAAAATACAACTTTTTGAGAAGCTCAAATTTGAAACTTTTCAAAAAAGCACTTTTTTAAGTAAATTTTTCAGATCAATTAATAAATCTATTTTTTAGTCTCTTTTATATTTATGTTTTACACATAATTCCTACAGTACCTACAAACACATCCTCACATTTATTTTGATATTTATATAATATTATTTGACATTGTATATATTTTAATATTTATTTTTTATATTATTTTTACTTATATTTAATCCATATAAAAATTTGGTTAGATATATTTTTATTTATGTGTTTATATGGTTTAAAATTATATTGTGCTTTATATATTGTTTAATATATTTTAAATAATATTTATATGCATAAATATTTTTTATTACAAAATAAAATATAGTTAAAATAAAAAATGTTTTTTATTTTTATATTATCAAACAGTCTCTTTTTTAAAACAGTCAAATAATCAATTGATTTCTTAAAAAAGCTCTTTTTAAAAAAGTTCTACTGATAAAAGCTTTATTAACAAAAGCTCTACTAATATAAGCTCATTCAAACAGACACTAAATGTAAATCTTGGTCAAGGCTTATGGGCATTCAACTGGCCTTATCGGAATAGGTATGTGGGAACAGTAGGATTATCATAACTTCAGGGTCTTTGAGCAAAGTCTCCTAACTTAATTAGAAACAAGAAGAGTCAGACTTTACAACTTATCAGACACTCACAGATCTGGACTCCATGAGGTATACCTGTTATTTTTATTTTTATTTCATTTATTTATGTATTTGTTGTAATTTTATTTACATAATAATTTACCGTGTTAGTTTGACTTATTTTTTCTGTAACGTGCATCATTCTTATATTGTCTCATTTGCATATAAGTTTATCGAAAATAGTCTTTTTACTATATAGGAATAAGACTGCATATTATCAGACCTCTTCAGACTCTGTTTCATTGCTAGATTTCAGATTGAATATGACGAGGAAGATGAGCTACAGCCAAAAATGCTCATAGAGGAGTGACAGAGACATAGGAAAGTAACATTCAAAAGACATACCGTTCTTTTTATTCATACCACAATTTGAGTGTAAAACCTGAAATAAGCTATATGCGAAACCCAAGCATTATGTTCTACCTATACATAATGGCATCAGTAGACGATTAGAAGTACATAGGGATCAACTTTCACATATTTTTTATGGCTGTGTATGCAGAAACATGAATGTCATAGCATTCTCCATCCCAGGAGAAATCTTTCGACATGGCATCCACTATCTTTCCGTTCCATTTCGAAGGGTTATTCCTCTACAGAAAACCAGGTATTGACCAAATTTTAGAAAAACCAGACATGAAAAGTTTCATCTTTTAAATGTCAAACTCACCATTTCATCTAGTGCCTGGCTCAGAGACATATTGCCAAAGGTAGACTTAATGAACTGCGAAAATTTTGAGGTTTCTTGGTCGTGATCCACAAAATATCTGCTAAGACACATTGCAGTAGAAGACGTATGTTTGTTTCTGGTCAGAGAGGAGAACAAACTGCTCTGCAGTTCCTTAGAATAAAGATACAGTTACCTGAATCTGTTCTCACTGGCTGATATTTCTATTGGAGCTGCTCCATATTTCAAAGCTTTGAGCTACATATATGGTCAATATGCAAGAAATAATTAAGAAAATAGCTCACAAAAGCCAGCTTGGTTGTGATTTTATTGAGCAACAAAACAAGATAAAACAGTTTGTGAACTTAAAAACGATATACATCTACGATAATGCAATAGCTCGCGCCACATAGCCTAGAAATGGCAAGTTAGGGGTAGTAAATGGAGAAGAGGGTAACAAATAAAGAATAAGAGAGAAGAGAAGGTGTATATCAGATATAATAGGTAACTTTTCTCTAAGCTAGAAACAGCACCGACTGGATTCAAGTCTGGCAAAATGACCTGAGAGGGGAACTTGCTGGTGTCATTTTTGTTTTTGTCAAAATCAGATGTTTGGGAACTGGCTTCAATTTTATGAGCATTCATATAAGCAAAAGAAAACAAATTGCAAGATATCAAACATAAGAAATTCCAAGTATGTGAGCTAAAGATTTGGCTTATAAGAAAATGATACTTACGGGCACTTGGAGCACAGGATCATGAAAAGAATGGCACAATATGATATCTGATCCTGCCATGATCAGATGTGAGAGGACTTCATCATATTTGTTGACTAATCTCACTGTTTCATCCTGTTGACGTAGGCAAAATAAACAAGACAAACGGATTCGTAAAAAATGAGGAGGTTATAATAAGCAAGGATTTTATTTTATCTCTTCTATTTATGTTTAGAAGACAGGCTGATGGGGTCTTATGGTTGAACTCTGAATTTCAAGAACCTGAAAATTGTAGATACAGTAGTTCATTTAGGTTGAAACAATGGAAACTATTCAAAAGATAGTTTTCTAGCACATCAGTTCCTATAAATACTTTACCTGCTAATCAATTTTGAATTAATGTCAGCAATCGAATAAAAATGTCTTCATGTCACCCTATTCCTTTTCTCTTCAGAAATTCCTTACCCTTGTAAATGCACCCAAAATACAGGAGAGAGGGAAAAAGGAGGGTATCCCATACCTTGATTTCCTGCCCAAGAAGCTCCAGTGTCCTGCTTGTAGTGGCCATTTTACTTGTCATGAAGATGAACTGTGGGAACAACCAACAAATTTAAAATTAAGCAAAAAGCATCTGCAGGACCAAAGCTATAGAAAGTCTCTGCAGGACTGAATCTACAGAAACTCTACGCAGACTGAAATGAGAATATAACATTTTATGACTCATTGTTCCAAGTACTTTGAAAGCATCCTCATTAAAAGAGCCAATAGCAAATTCTTTTAGCATTCAGAGTATATCCAACAGTTTCTGCAATACAAAGAACCTGAACATCCTTCCTGGTCGCTATAGTATTCCCAACAATCACTTTCAGGTTATCCAGATCATTATCTGATATTTCTGATAAGATGCTTCCGACCTGGTAAACATCTTTGCCTTTAGGACACGAATCAAATGGAGAAAAACAAGAAAAACAAAATACATTAAGAGTTTTATTATACTCTAGTAATTAACAAAATGGAATATCTATGGAAATGGATGTTGTTCGACTGTGGGACATTAATCAGTTGGGATAAATTTGTCTGGACTAAGTATTTGGCCAAGTAACAAGGAGCTTAGACTAAAAGAAGGAAAAGCATAACACCCTAAAACCACCAAGATCAGATTCTGAGTTGACACCACTTGTGAAATATATCTTATATTATATGCATAACAAGTTAATCAGTCTGATGGCAAATAGGAGAGGAAGCATTTGTTCTCAGGACTCTAAGCATCAGATTTTAGATTCCTTGTGATTGCCTGGCCCTAACAGCAGTCATGGCTATACTTTCAAGTTAAATGTTCCCATAGAAAATAAAAGTGCTCATAGAGACTACTGACTGTCCATTGTTTCCATATATATTTATCATACAAACTCTTGAAAATACAGAAGTCCGTGAAACTAAAACCTAGATGCCTACAAATAATAGTTACTTTCTTTCATGATGGGTTTGATTTTATTGATGGTATATTTCCTAACAAGGCCAGGCAACAAATTTATCAACCAGTTCACTGGATGTTACACTTACAAGAATCATAAACAAGCCATGAAGTCAAAATGTAATGCTTACAATAATCATAGAAGAATTGTTGGTTAAACCCATCTGCTGCTGCAATGCATTTCGGCAGATAGCTTTCCCTTGTACGTCCTCCATGGAATAATTTTGTGGAAGAAATTTGTCCTTTGAAGGATCCCAACTGGAGTCATCAAATCCATAAGGAGCAACAAGTACCTTGTCTCTGTATGAAGTGGGGATAAGATAACTTATCTTGCTAAAAGATAAAATAATAAAAGTCAAGAATGTTCTTGTGTATGGAGGTTTCAGAAATAGATCCATGCAGGAATGAGAAAAAAAAAGAAAAAGAAAAGAGAAACATGTTATCCAGTTAACTTGCATAGCTAAAGATTTTTCCTTTGACAATTTGCACAAAGAGGAAGGGAATCTCAAGGTCTGAAACTTACTTGTGCATCGATAAGGTAGGTTCCAATCCATGACTTAAGCTGCGAATTATCCTGCCTTTTGAATGCATGGAAGACAATATAATAACCTTATTAGAGTATACTACTCCACCCTGCAATTCACAGAAGAATGATGCTCAAACTACTGATTGCATAACATTTTTTAACTCAAGTTGTGAGCATAATAACATTATGTAAAATCGTTGTTCACATTGTAATGATGCAAAAGAAGAGTTACTATATCTATATCAAAATCTCTAGATAAAAAGAGGACTTTGAACTAAACATATCACTAATAAAGATAGAGTGCAGAAATACATAGCATTTCATTTGCAGGAAACATAAAAATGACCTTCAAAACATTGATGAGTTGTGTCTTTGAATTATCTTGCAAACGATCAGCGCGGTGAAGGCTAGCCGGATCAAGTCCACATAGTGTTAGTTTATCAGGTTGCTCGAGCCACTAATTTACCAGAACAGCAGGTTGCAAAATTTGGTTACTAGGTCAGAGATGATGAAAACAAAATCAAAGAAACAAAAGCCCGATCAAGTCTACATAGAGGTTGCTAAAGCCACTAATTTGCCAGAACAGTGGTTAGTCAGAAATGGTGAAACCAAAATCAAAGAAACAAAAGTATCCACCTGAGAATCAAAACCATGGCATGTCAATAGCACTCTAGTAACTCCAAGTCCCTGTATATAAAATTAAGATCAAAGTATCGTGAGAATCATTTTAGCAAAATCATAAATTTTCCCTCTGACCAACTTGTTCTGATATTACAGAAAGTTCTAAAACTTGAGTACAATACGAGTGTGTACTATGACATTTCCCTTGTTCACTACCATATATATACAATAGCAGCATCCCTACCTCACCCAGTATAAAAGAAACATAATCTCAGTACAGTGCTCCAAATTCTGCTGAGAATAGAAATAATTTCCTATATTGAAAATTTAGGTTACTGATCCATGTTTTGAAGGGTAAAGTAAGTTTTTCCAATCATTCAGTGACAAATTAAGTTTTTCCAATCATTCAGTGACAAATTAATTGGAACTAGTAAAGAAGTAACACAAGCAATAAAATCTTTCCTTCAAACTCCAACTTGCATGATGGCTCCTTGGAACAAGACTGGCAAGCAAGGAAAACTTAAATCAATTCAAATGTTAAAAAAGTTGAAAGAAATATCACTTTAATGCGTCATAGCACTTTTGCTTGGGGAGTATTAGCATCCATCCATGTGAACCAGACCAATTAGATCACATTCATCCCATTCTTAGATGAAGAGGAGATGCTAATTAGGATGCGAGAAGTTAATGTTAAATTAGTACATCTGAGGAGAGAGAGAGATAATAAAAGAAACATTATGTTTTTACCTGATTAACAAAAATATCCCAGAAAAGTGGTCCAACAATAGAAGTCTCCCAGTTGTGGATGTGTAACACATCAGGCTGCTTCCCAGATTTTGTTATATAATCCAGTGAAGCACGAGAGAAATAGATGAACCTAAAACATGAAATATCTAAAAAGGACCGTCATCAACAGGTAAGAAACAATACGAAAATAGTTATCAAAAAAAGGAAATAAAGCAGTATATAGTTTAGAAGGAACTCAAATAAAAAACCAGAATAGATTGGATTATAAAATGACAATGAAGGCGATCCTGTTCACATCTTATTTTCACGTAACTGAAATCTCAGTCAACCTGTCCTAAATCCTTTGAGCTTTCTTTTTCATGGTAAGAGCATCATGACCTGTTCATTTACTCCTTCCCGTATAAATTAGTGTCACGATGTTATACGACCACGTCTCTACAAGAGGTACAATCGATTCACTCATGGCAAGTTCAAGGCCAAGACAAACAGCTTAGCGACTAATCAGGATGGAGCAGCTTAATTAATTCATTTTCATTAATTATTCAGTATTATATATTGTTTATTGTTTGAAGAAGAAGTCAAAGTTAGTTTCCTACTTTCTAGCAGTAGTGGTGTCAGTCAGTTACTTTTCCCTAAGGCTTATTAA
>JANTNU010000235.1:4083057-4098236 GCA_024752395.1 Erythroxylum havanense | reverse complement strand
GCTGGTAAAAATTGGTAGACACAAGAAATACAAGGGCGATCCTAATCTCAGACCCATAACTAGATCCTATACTAACACACGAGGACTCCAAAAACTCAGGTAAATGACTACCGAATGAAAGGAAATGTATCCTCAGCCGTGCATCTGAATGTAGTTAAAAAATGAAACCTAAACAGCAGTTAAAATGTTAGGAGTCATGTCACCTTTATCAACTCAACTTACTTGCTGAGTTGCCAGCATGTGCACGAGAGATACACAAAGCTAAATAATTTAATTGAAGAATAAACTTATCGAGGACTACCTACATTAGCAAGCAACTTGATTTTATTTGTTGAAGTTATACATTAAAGGTAGGGAAACAGTCTAATAAACTTATGAATAGATTTTCTTTTTTCTTAGAAGAATAGAGCTATTTCTTCGACATTCCTCACTAAGTAAGCTGTGATCAAATTATGTTACCATTGAGCCCACAGCTCCTTTCCATCCCGTGGAGTTTACCCAATAGTGCAAGAACAACTCAGAAATGCAGAACTATAGATCAATCATTTCCAGAAATTATGACTTAATTATACTGACCGCTCAAAGTCGTCCGCGTAGCCAGATACTCTCTCACGATCAAAGAAGGATGAGTACTGCAGAGGTTGAATAAAAGTAACTCCAATGCCATGGACAACACTGGAAAATGATCATCAGCAATAAAGTCAATACAAACAGGGCGGTGGTACATGCTCTACAAATGATATACCTCAATCACTTGTCTAACAGTTCTCTCTTCGGTGAACAATGAACAAATGGAAGTCATCAAAAACTAGAACCCAATAAATCTTACTGTAACATGTAAAGGCCAAAGCTCACCCTGTCCATATTCTGTTCCCATACAGTTGGCCATCAAAATATGAATAAGACTCTGCTTCAATTTCTCGCAACCCATGAACATGAGTGAGGTCAAGGCACTTATACCTGTTCAGAAAATAAATGCATTCAGTCACAAATTCAAGGATTTCTCATGATAAAATCATACCCAAGACAGTTGAAAATTTTCTTTCGGTACATAAGAAATCATAATTATATGCTAAAGTTTATCAACCCATACACCTATCAAGATTTGTACTCATTTTTATTGTTATAACTTGGGACAAATGACTCCAAAGCATTCCATATGAAAAACCAAAAAGAGAGAAGCATTAACAAGTTTTGCATTCTTCGTGAACTATAACCACTAACTTTTCTAGAAAATAGGATAATTAATATCATAAAAGTTTTAAGTAAACATCATAAGAAGCACATCAAACTGTATAGGTTACGCCACTAACTTTGGTAAAATAACCTCCACAAAATGGCCCTTTTTCTGTAAAGCATGTGATAAGCCCCTCACATATGATGCCAGGGATCCATCGACCAATGGTTCCATTTCGGTACAAATGTGGATAACATGGAAAGTATTCCTGAAATTGACATATGATTAAAAGAAAAGATTCAAGAGAAACAGTACCAGGAAAAGAAAAATAAGATATGCACTAGTTTGTAAGAAGATGACAAACTATTGAAAGTAAAACAATGTTTCTTGCAATCCTCGTACAGAGGCTAGGCTGCACAATTTGCAAACAGCATTTCATCTTTAGCTAAATCAGATAAATCAAAAAAATTCTAGCAGCATGCCTCTATTGCCCATGCAAGCATTGGTTTGTAATGATATCATAGAATCCTACATTTCTCTTCAAAATTTATCAAGACAAAATGTATAATCATCAGTATGATTTCTGTTATATATGCAAAAGTACCTAACGTGTTATCTTTAAGCATTGGGAATCAGTTAAGGAAAGAGTTGTAGCGTTCAACAAATGATAGTACTTTTTTCTTCCATCTGAGACGTGGCGGAGTTTTGCTAGAACCTCAGAATCACTTTTCGGCAATATGTCACAGAAAATATCAGCTACATTAAATTTGCAACTCATGACCATACTTCTAAGATCAGATGCCTCTGAAGTGTTAATAGTTCCACTGAGGATCATTGAGTCTATCCGATGCAGTAATTGCCAGCAAACTGAGTAGTTATCTGGTTTCCAAAGGATAATGAACGTAAGAACATTGCTCAAGGTTTAGGTATCTAAAACCTCAAACCAATACTAGAAAATACTATTAGAGAAAATTGTAAGAGTAGATATAGATCGCTCCCTAAACTCTTAAATGGATGTGTATTAATGTTCTTATATTCATACTCGACTTCATGGCAAACAGATTCAACAGCAGAGAGCTTCTAAATCACTTAAATATCTGTGCTTCTAGTGACGATGTACAACATTGTGCAATAGTTAATGAAGCAAAGCTGTACAGTTAGCCATACACAGAATTCTTACAGTGAGTAAAATGATGCAACGTTTGAAATTATAAAAAAGCTACATTATTGGATGCACGGTTCATGCTATAACCCATAGAACAGAGAACTTCAGGTTAAGATTCAGTCACCTCTTCCAAAACTAGACTGCTTTTCAGCCTCCAGTTTCTCTATCCTATCTAACAAATCCTGTTTCTCTCTGTTTGCTTTATTAAGCTCCTCGATAGCTTGCAAACGCTGTTTGTTTAAGAACATGATGTCTGGAAATATCACTCAAAAAGGGATCACGTAAACACAGGGAAACAATTTGGAGTACGAGCATTCAAATTAATGATCACAAAAAGGCTCACTCTGCTGAGCTTCTTTGAAGAGCCCCCGTATGTCATTCTTCTTCGCTGCAACCTCAGAATCAGATGGCTGATACGTTTCCTATGAGCAAACAACCAACCAATGCCATTTTAAGCAGACAACAATCTATACAAAACGCAATTTCAGAGGCACATCACACATGGGGTACCTGAGACAAGTCTACTCCCTGATGATGACCTTCTTTCCTAAAATGCAAATTCATTCAAATAGTTGTTCAAGGAACTAAGAAGTTAAATAGGTATGTGAAGATACGAATCAAACCATTTTAGTCCTTTTCCAAAAATGTACCAAGAAAAGTAGGTAAAAAGTTGCAAACAAAATAGACAACAAAAGAAATTTTTTTCAAAGAAAGATGACTAACTGAATTGCAAACGCAGAAAAGTCCAATTTGCGATGAAACTGGTGAAGGGAAAGAGAAAAGCAAAGCTTTAGAAAGATTGAGGTAGCAAATTTACCCCAAACAACGAAAGGTTCGAACTTTAGCTGGTTTGCCGCCAACCATGGTCATCATTCCGATCGGGGGAGGTAAAGAGATCGCAGCGGTTATCAGAGTCGCCATTAACGCTCTAGCAACTCCAGTTTTCCGTCATCAAAGAGGCGGAGAGAGAGAGCATCAAATGACTGATCCAACAATAGAATCAGTTTTCACGTGACCCTTTTATCAGTTTTGCAGGAATTTTCAGAATTATTATTATTTTTTCTTACATGAACATAACATTGACATCAATATGGGCCCAAAACATGCGATCTTATGATAAGGTAGATGGAAGTTACCAATCATTGAGAGACTGAACTGTTTCATTACTTTTCTTACTTTGTTAGTTCAAATGTTAAACAACATCCTTTTACATAACAAATTATTGCAAACCCTTCTCGATTAATTTATCAAATTCTCACTTTTTCTGCAGACACAAGTAATGAATATAACAAAAGAAAAGCCTTCTGCAAGTAGAACTTTTTCATTGTGGATGAAGCTGAAAACGAACAATATTGTAAGTTACCAATCATTGAGAGACTGAACTGTTTCATTACTTTTCTTACTTTGTTAGTTCAAATGTTAAACAACATCCTTTTACATAACAAATTATTGCAAACCCTTCTCGATTAATTTATCAAATTCTCACTTTTTCTGCAGACACAAGTAATGAATATAACAAAAGAAAAGCCTTCTGCAAGTAGAACTTTTTCATTGTGGATGAAGCTGAAAACGAACAATTTTACAATAGATGATGACTACAGTCTATGTTTTCTTTCTTTTCTGTTTTTTTTCAAATCAGTTGTTATTTCATTAACCCCCCATTACAACTCCAGGATAATGTCTTCCATTTCTCTAGGAAATGAGACTTAGAAGCTTGGCCCAGCTTTCAGGATCTCCTCTGTCAGCTTGTTGTCCTCTCCAATCTTGTGGTCAGTAAAAGTTTCAAAATTATTGTTGAACAGACCAGCTAGCTTCAGTAGTGTGCCTTTGTAAGCCTTCTTGTCCAACCACTGCCACCCAAAAAAGCAATTCATCTTACATCAGAAATTTATTGAAGATAAGACAGACGGAGGATTTAGACATTCAAGGAATAGATTACTAACAGTGTTCACAGGATCCAGGATTTCAGAAGGTACTCCCTCAACGTGAGTGGGAATTTCAAGACCAAACACTTCGGTTTTCTTGTATTCTGCATTCAGGAGGCTACCGGAGTGTATAGCATCAATGATTTTCCTCGTGTAAGGTAACTTAATCCGGCTTCCTGATCCATAGCTGTAACAGGATAATTACGTTTTTATTTTTAAGAAAATGTTCAACGCATTCCAATTAAACTTGATGATCATATGGTGATTGTGGATACACATACCTTCCACCTGACCAGCCAGTATTGACCAGCCACCCTGTTGCACCATGCTTCTGCATTTTCTCAGCGAGCATAGCTGCATACTTGGTAGGGTGCATCATTATGAATGCTGCCCCAAAGCAAGCTGAGAATGTTGCTCTTGGCTCCTTCACACCCTCTTCTGTTCCAGCCACCTTCAAAATCATTAAAGATCATCAATTTTCAAGTTTTTTTTGCGGCGAGCCATGTATCTTAGAATGCCGAGTATATATCAGCAGTCATTTTTACCAGAGCAGTGTAGCCGCTTATAAAATGGTACATGGTCTGTGCCAAGCTTAGCTTGCTCACAGGTGGAAGCACACCAAATGCGTCGCATGCCAAAAGGATAACGTTCCTTGGGTGCGGACCAACGCAAGGTATCTTCGCATTAGGAATGTGCTCAATTGGGTAGGATGCACGAGTGTTCTCTGCAACAGCAGGACAATAAACCAATTAATGGTGCTCTCAAATCCAAACGTGAAGGTCACACAAATACACTGCAATTTCATCTCATTCCGCTTCCGGTTCACCTGTTACCGATTTGTCGAGATAGTCCACCTCTCGAGTGTGCTCATCAAACACCACGTTTTCCAGCACTGCCAAACCAAATTGTTCATGTGTCAGTTCAGGCACGCAAATACAGCAAACCGTTAAGCAGCATTCCCTCTCAGTTCCTACTGTATTGAAAAGAGGTTCTGTTAAACATTCAGAGATTAAGGTTTGAACAATACCAGCTCCAAACTTAATAGCATTCCAAATATCAGGCTCTTTTTCCCGAGAGAGATCAATGCACTTAGCATAGCACCCCCCTTCGATATTTGACACTCCGGTCCCAGTCCAACAGTGTTCATCGTCTCCAATAAGGTATCTATTGGGATCAGTAGACAGGGTTGTCTTCCCAGTACCTACCAAGAAAATTTTGAAATAGACTCCTCAATAACAAGGAAAACAACTGAAACAACAGGCAAGCATATGGGCCACATCAAAACATGCCACAAGGTTAACTGCGAGGATAGGGTAAGAAGGCACATATTCTTTTTTGGCTGGGACTTGGCACCACATCTCGTTCATGACATGGTGATACTATACCTGACAATCCAAAGAAGAGGGCAACATCTCCATCTTTTCCCATATTGCATCCAGAATGCAAGGAGAGGATTTGACGCTTAGGCATGAGATAATGCATAACACTGAACAGACCCTTCTTCATTTCCCCGGCGTACTGCGTGCCGAGGATGACCATTTCTCTTCTAGCAAGATTCAAATCTATGCTAGTAGAGGATGTCATGTAGTGAGTAAAACGATTACAAGGGAACATGCCAGCATTGTATATAGTGAAGTCCGGAGTACCGAAATTCTCCAGCTCTTCAAGAGTGGGTCGGATACACCTGCCACCCACCCAATTATCCAATTGTACACACTTAGATCATACACCTTTACATTTTCGTTACGAGGTTCCTCCGATTAAGGGGGGACAATATTCAACATAGGATTAACATAATCAAGAGTTCATCAACGACAAAGGAGACTTATCTGGCAGAGGTCTAGGCCACAAGTACTTACTGCTGTTAAAAGTTAGTGATTGAATGTTTTACTTACATGTTGTGCATAAACAGTGAATGGTATGCCCTGGCAGAGACAATCCGGACTTTGATTCTGTTCTCAGGATCCCAGTTCAAGAATTGGTCGTTTACAAAGACCTGAAATTTATATGAATCACCATAAGTTAAGCGGTTTACAACATGTATTTCAGAATCATGTCACTCTTTTAGAAACTACATATATCACGTCATGTCATTAGATCATATCTCAGCCACTTGGCTTCTCTCATAGCTTCCTTTTCAGTATAAGGTGGCCTAGTTCTGGCACAGCCAATTCGGTGCAAGTGGTTATTGATGAAACTGAAATATCACCTGCTAAGGCTCTCGACCCCCCGGCATTTATTAAGATCCATGCACTCTATCCAGATATAGCATAAACACAGTGCACATGCAAACAAGCGGTGGCCTAGTGGTTGCTAGAATATACATATCAATCATGACTAATGGTCATACAACGCGGACAAATAAATAATTCATGAAACGACAAAGTTGCTACTCCAAAAGGATTAGAAATGATACGGCCAAACTGGGAGAAAAGGACAAGATGGATACCATCCCACGGGCCATCACAATCCTCCAAAATCAAACACATCCCAATAAAGCACGTAAATAGCTTTTTTCATAATATAATTTTGGAGATCTTTTGACAATCTCAACCTGGAAAAAGAGGGGTCAGAGCCTAAAACCCCACATGGCCTCAAACGGACAATCATAAAAAATTAGCAGGGGAAATTTTTTTCAGGGATCAAATCTTGACAAACAAAACTATATTATAGATTAAAACTTTGAAGTGATTTCTTGTATATATGTGTTTAGAGATAAGTTTTACTAGAAAATAAAGGAGTACCTTGTCCAAGGAATTCAAGTAGTCAACAGCTCTTTCTCTATTAACCAGGAAAGTATGCTCATCCATTTCAATGTTAGGTGAGCCTCTGCAATTTGTTCCAGAGAAATGAAGGGTAATTGATTAAGATGACAACAAACTAACAGGGAAAAAGAATAAAAACTGCAGATTAGCATGTCACTCACTTGCCCCACCAAAGCTCATCCTTAGTAGTATCGTCTTTAACAACACGCTTGTCTCTTGGAGACCGACCAGTCTTAGCACCAGACAGGGTCGCCAGTGCACCAGTCGATGTAATAAACGACCCTTTCTCGTACTTAATAGCTTGCTCATAAAGCTCTGCACCAAAATCCATCCGAGTAATTAGCCAAATACCCACTAATTACAAACACCAATCACTAAGGAAAGCGCGTGTCAAACAAAAGTTAATAGGATTAGACTTAAAAGTACTCTTTTTTATTTTCATGAACAGGAAAATCTTAGAATTGTCTGACGTAGTACCAGCAGGAGAGAGGTTATAAAGAACATGAGTGAACTTCAAGGAGCTGTCACTGACGCTGATGGTGGGTGCATCAACGTGGTGGTGATGGTGAATTTTCGGGGTGGCTTCCGCCTTCTTGTTCGCTGGATCTCCTCTGACCACCTTCGGCCCCGTCTCTCTCGTCAGTGAAGCCAAAGATGCACTGTTTCAATTTTGAAAAAAATAATATGGTCAGAACATTGAATTTCAATTTAATTACATCATCTGACGTTGGGGTCCACAGATGATGAAAAAATAGTTTCTTTAAATACACGATGGATCCTAGTCCAACCCTGTACGGCTCCACCTCTCCTTCACTTTCTCGCTTTTCATGGTTTCTGCCTCCTCTTTAAGTTTGTTCGTTACAGAAATTTAGGGACAGGTGAAGAGAAGAGAAATTACCTGATAGATTGGAGCTGTAGTTTCTCACGTTCTGCATCGGAGATAGAGGCAAACCCTCCTTGAATCCCTTTGATAGGGGTAGTCGGCGCCGACTTCTTCTTCTGAAGAGAGTGAAGCTCGTCAATGGTCTGTGCCTTCACAGTCGCCTGAGTCGTCTCTGGACACTCGTGCCTGTTTTCGCTGGTCGTGATCTTCGCCAGAACTTTCTTCCCTCCCTTCCCGTTGGCAAACACCACCGCCTCACCGTTGCTGTTGTCCGCCATCTCTCTGTACGATCACCACAAACAAAAAAGAAAAAACACATATATAGTTAGCGTCCATAACACGTGTTAGACATCAAAAATCTCGTATTTCGGTTCGTAACAAATGTTCAATGTCGTTTATGTTCTATATTACTCCATTCGAGTTCTGGGTATTAAACAGACAACCCCGTCAAGATTGCCATGCAGAAGGAAAACCAGGTAAAACCCAGCATCAATTCGACTCATTCATTCATTTTACTCAGTTGCTTCAGAGAGCAAGATAGAGGGAGAACGAACCAGAATAACGAAACCCGAAACTGGAAAACACCGAAAGTGAAAGAGATTAAAGAGAGAAACTTGAGGATCGGACCATGAAAACGGGAACCCCAAGTGTCGTGTTTGAAAGAGAGAGGTAGAGTAAATGATGCGGAAACTTAGCATCCAACGACCTCCTTATAAAGGGTTGGCCATCTTCTTAACCACAGTTTAACCACATTCACCCTAACCATGGTCAGATTTTATCGCGTCTTTGGGTTGGGTTGAGTTAGGATGGTCAAGTCAAGTTGCAAAAAGGGCAAAATTCTCCTAGACTTCACTTACAACAATTACCTCGCAGCATTCTATTTATATGTCATGGACTTATCCACTTCTCCTCTTTGATTGGGAGTGATCGCCTCTTTCACGTGGTCTCGCCAGCACCTGAGAGACTCTCTCTTTTTACCGCCAATTTGCGTTTATTTACGGTGGTAAATTGTGGAAGTTACCGGATTGTCTTGGGTTAAGTTTGTTTGGCGTATTGGATGTTGAGAAATTTTATCCGCTTCGTGTCGCCACATAAGCGTATTTATGAATGCTCAGGTGTGACTAATTATGGACCGTCCATTCTATGCTGTTGCTAGCTGGCTAGTCTACTTCACTTGATAGGTATACATTTTCAATGGCCGCCAGATTATATAATTATTGAGATAATTATAAATTATTCGACCAAATTGACTCCGGCATTGTGTTGTTTAAAATATTAATAACTAAATTAAAAAAAATTTTAAAGTTAAATATTAAACTAATTCTTAAAAATATATATTTTTTAATTTGTAATCTCTAATAAATAAAGCTCACCAAAATTAAATTACTTGGATCGCACCGGAGCAAAGGATACACCCAGATGAAGGGGGATCCTCTGTCCTCCCTACTCTGTCCCTACCCCGTCCCCTTCTATCTGAACTATCCATTTTGGTGAATCCCACATAAATAAATGGTTAAATGAGAGGAGAAAAAGTTGGTACAGAGTAGGGGCAAGAGGATCTGACCCCACAACCAGATGATCTTGTGTTTGGAATATTGGATCTAGACTCTAGAGCAGGGAATAGGGGAACCGGGTTCTAATTTCTAAAAGGAAATAAAAGAGCGAGGACCATAACTCTTCCACCAAGTTAATCTTTTCAAGCTTTAGCATAATCATGTCCGCGTCAGCGGATTATCGTTCGGACATCAATTCCTACTCGCTGCCGCCAAATCAAACGCCACGTCATTCACTTCCCTTGAAACCATCCGAGGTTTAAACGACCGTACGATAGCAAAACATTAAAAATTAAATCAAAATAACAACTCTCAAGTCACGGTCAAGTTCTGGTTGCCCAAGTGGCCCGTTATTCCTTATTTATTTTTTTGTTAATGTTCCATGAATGAATACAGTGAATCGACAGCCATTGCCGACTATTACGCCCATTGAACGGAAACAGTCGTAGATGAGGGGACCATTTGCTCCAATTCACCTCTCAAGATTGTTGTTCAAATCACGATTTATCTCGGACCAAAACGTTAACTATATTTCTTTACAGGCAAAGAAGAAGATGCTTACAACTTCCGTGTTTTGCTGCAAGAAAAATCACTTCGATTGGATGATTTGCGTGTTCCAAGATAGCGAATAAGATTCTTGGAACCGCATCCATTTAAAGTGGAAGTTGGTGGTAAGGAATTCTAAAGAAGGAAAGTTTTGAACTACATGTTCTTTTAATCAGGACTCAGGAGGACAAGACAGACTCTGTAGCTATTCATGGCTTTATATATGTTTGAGGGGTATAAAAAAAAAAAAAAAGGATGCCACTTTGTATCCACGTACGTCATTATCCACAATAAGATTGACGTTGTTGTTACAGGAAATTAAGTTGTTGGATGAGCCTCAAGATAGACTAGTCAATTTTGATGTGTTGGGAGGATAAATTCTTATTAGTTACTATATATATTTGATAAAGCTTATGTTATAGGATAAATAAGTGAAGAATTCTTGAAAAAAAAATATTATTGTTATAGTTTAAAAGAACATAAATATCAATTAGAATTTAAATTGAGCTTAAGAATGTCCAAAATATAAACTATAAATGTATTTATAAATTTAAGATTTTAGGTTAATTATAAAAAGTTCAAAATTTACTCAAAATTTTAATATTATCTTCAATTTTAAAAAGTATTGTTAAAATATTATAACTTTTAAATTTTAATAAAAATAGTCTAATGTTAAGTTTTTCGTTAATGTTTGCCCATAACTAGTAATTTAAATTTTGAGAAGGAATTTAAAAGGTTTGAACTTTTTATTTAATAAAATATTATAAATTTAATAACTTTTAATTATTTAATATCTATTCATAATATAAAATATAGATTTGTAACATAAAAATAATAATTTTTGATCATCTTAGGTTTCAGTCAAAATGTCAAATCTAAGTTCGAAAATAATTTGTTTCAACTTAAAACTGCATTGAATTTTCAACTTGTCTCTATTTTGGTTAGGTCAAGTTTTTAGTTTTATTTTTAATTTTTTAATTTAATTTGTTTTAATAATTTTTATTATTTTAAAAATATATATTTACTCATTATTAAATTAGTCAAATAACTGATTTTAATAAATTAAAATAAACTAATTAATTTTATTTAATAATTTTTCTTTTATAATATAATTTTTCAATAATATTTTAAATTATTCACTTTCATACAATTTTTAATAATTTTTTATCGACTTAACTTCTATTTTAAAAATATTAAAAACACAAGAAAGATAACGTAAGCCCTAGGCCACACGCATAAAGCTTCATTGTGCGTTCCAACGTAGCTCCTTTTAGTAACACGTAATTCACAGAATGCGTGCAGACAGTAGAACAAGGAAAGAGTAGCGAACCATGTGTTGTGTAGTGTTATGGTTGATTTCCCCGGGAAAAAGCCGTCGTCATCGCCTTCTGCCTTGCACACATCTCGTTGGGTCACACTCAAAACGCGTTGTCTTGACTCTTTGACACGTTCACAAGGAGATGATTTATAAGAACATTTTAATTTCATGCCATAATATTAGACTTATTCATAGTTTAGACCATCCTTTAGAAACAAATCTAATAATTATATTATAAAAATTCGTTATAATTCTATTTTTGTCATGTGATTGTTATATAATATGCTTGTGTTATGTATAAATTTTATTATTTAATAAATTTAAAATAATTATAAAGTAAAATATATAAAAGTGTGTAACCTGTTTACTGTTTTTGATTTTTTAATTTGTCAAATTATTATTTACAAGCCGTTTATTAAAATTTGAGTTAATATTACAAAATCGAATAAAGTTTAAATTTTTTATAATTGACTTTATTTTAATACCCCTAAAAATTAGTACATTAAATGTGTGTTTATTTCGCATTTTATTTTTAGTTTTATATTTTTTTAAATTTGTTTATTTGAGTTTTTAGTTTCTGTTTTTAATTTTGGTTTCTTCTGGTTTTCAAAAATTATGAAAACTATAAAAAGTAATTTTTGACTCCTATTTACTTTTTTCATAATTTGATTTACTATCATTTGATATATTATTTAATTATTTAAATTTTAATAAAATTATGAATAATTTAACTCAATATTATGTATTTAATAAATTATAATTAATTATCAATAAAAATTATGAATAATTTAATTTAATTTTTATAATCAAATTATATGTGGTTAAATTTTAATAATTATTAATAAATATACTTAAATTTAAAATATATAAATATTCAAATAAAATTTGATTTAATAATTAAAATATATTTCAAACAAATATTAATTTTTAAATTATTTATTTTGTTAAAATAACATAATATTAAAATAAATATTATACAAGATATTAAATAAAATTATTTAATTAAAAATAATTTATCTTTAAGTTTTATTTAATATTTAATTATTATTCATGATAAAAATATAACTACATTCATTATTTTTAATTAAAAAACTAAAATTAAAAATTAAAAATAAAACAAAACATAGAGAATTGAAATCAAAAAAATATTCTTAGTTAATGACAAAAAATTTTGAATAATTAATGTTTACATGCAAGCCGAAAAAGAAATGGAGATGAGATTGTCAAAAGAGAGATTGCTTTTAGTTGGAGCTTTTTCCTGGAAAGTGGGTCGTAAAATCACAACCAAGAGATGGTAACTAGGGGAGGGATATGTACTATACGAACCATTTTTTGAGTAGGGGGAGTTCTTGTCTGGTTCTAGGGAGGTGGCTACTGTTTTTTTTTTTTACATAAAAGAAAAAGAAAGTACCGAAATTTAAGTAAGTCTAGGAAGGCGGAGTCCCGACAAATCTTCTACAAAGAGACTATAGCATTTTGAAGGTAGAATATCAAAATACATGACACCGACGTCGCTACTGCTTTTAATTTTTCTTGGATAAATCAATGAAAAAGAAGGGTGTGGCTCGGCTCGGTGGGTCAGTTCCAAACTTAAAGGAAAGACGAGGAAAAACATAAGAAACGGACATCAAACATGGAATTGCTTTTGTCTGTTTCTGGTCTGAACAATTTTAGGGTCTTTGTGTTTATGGTTAGACCTTAGAAAATGAATGCTAAGAAAGACATATGAAGGTTTCATTTTCTTTTCTTAATATGCTTTTCTGTCTATCAAAGTTTTATTAAAAAAATGCAACTATGGTTTCTTCGAGATCTACGAGGTTCAAATTTAGACCATCTTCATATTATTTTATAAAGATGGTATATCTATATTTAAATAGGTATATATTACTATTAGACTTTTTTATAAATACAAAGAATAATAAAAGTGAAGATGGAAATATTTTTAAAATGAGACATAAATTAAATTAATAAAATAAAAAATTTGAGGTTTTAAATATTTACTTAATATTAGGCCGTCGTAAAATTCGTTAAGATTGAATAAAATTAAAGAATTTAAAGTGATTCTCTTTACTTATAAAAAATTTAAAATTTAATAAAAAAGATTATTATATGTGAGTTAATTGATTTATTTTATTTTATAGAAATTTATTAATTAAAAAATTTTGACTAATTAATTGATAAATTGTTCAATTTTGAATAATAAAATTTATTAAAATAAAATAAATAAAAAAAGTTGAAAGCTAAACAAAAAGTTAAAGAGTTTAAGATTTTTATGTTTAAATTGACTAGATCGACTCAAATTTTTAATTATTATTTGAGAATAGATAGTATTTAACATTTTGATTATTGATAAAAATAATTTTTAAAATATATGAAATCTTAATTCAAAAAAATTTTAAGTTGTGTATGGAATTTGACAAAGGCCGTAAGGATTATATCAAATGCAAGAACACGAGGCTTCTCCACTTGAAGCTCCTGCCTTTTTATGTTTATTATATTTTTTTTTAATGTTGTTTACGGCCGTTGACGTGCGTCTCAGAATTGATGTCTTCGTGGGAGAGGGTGGTTGGTGCGAAGCTTCTAGGCCATGTCCGATTAGAGATTACAATTTATTACTTTTGTTTTTATTTCAACGTCACAACAAAATCATTACTTTACCTACAAAATTGGACTTTTTAACATTACCGAGTGGACCTGAACTAGTTGGTGCCTGCAACTGCATTACTTACTGTTGGAAGGTGTTTTGGTATAGAATAGGACCTGTCCTAGTTTGCACCTAAGTTGCTTTTGATTGTATCGAGAAGATGCTGAAATGCCCAGTTAAGACCAAACCGTGTAACTTTTTTTTTTTTTAATGTTCAAGGGCAATTAAGAATTTGGAAATTACAAAAATAGGAATTAAACCAAAAAGTTTGGCTTTGTAATTTTTTAATAAAAAATTATATAATCTTTATTTTTTCAGTGTGTATTAAATTAAAGATTAATGTGTTTTCATTCTTATCTTGCCAATCTTCAAATTACCAAAGTAAAAAAGTGACTCTCTAACTATAAACCTAAAATCTTTATGTGAATAAGTCATTTCAAGAATAAATAGTTCAAAATTAAGTGATAAATTTAATTTAATTGAGATTTATAACTTCAATGTATATTCTGCAATTTACTAATTTTAAAATAGCTATAATTCAACTTTAAAATGTTTAATTTACCACTCTTTTGTTTGATAGTAAAAAAATTATTTAATTTAAAATTATTTTGATAAAACGATCATACTTTATTTTTCTAAAATATTAAAATTTAAAAAATTTATATCGATTCGGCTCTAAAAATAGAATGATATTGAGCTATAAGGTTGACAGGCACAACTTTAAAAATAGCCCGCAGATGTTTGCAACATACCAAATATAAGCTGAAATTTACAACGAATCAAGTATATTTGCTGAATTAGTTTTTTAATATCTTTTTTTCTAACCTTATATCAACTACTCTGTACTTTTTTTATTATTATTATATTCACGTTATATTTTGTTTTTAAGTATTTTTTGGTTTTATTTTATTTTATTTTATTTTATTTATATGTTAATTCTAATTTTATTTACATAATAATTTTGTTGGACCCCGAACCTTGAAGTGAAAATTTAGAAATAATAAATGAAATCAAATGAGTGTTTTGTATGTGCTTTGTGTTATAGATGAAGAAATGTAATTTATGTATGATGAAGGGCAGAGAAGCCTTAAGCATGAATCATGATTAGCTATGTAAGGTATTATAAAAAAAGCAAGAGATTATGAATGACAAGATGATATAGAATGTAAGAAATCATATGAATTGAGGTTGAGATTTTGGATA
>JANTNU010000235.1:4049825-4082957 GCA_024752395.1 Erythroxylum havanense | reverse complement strand
TGTATGTAGTTATGGATTGATTGACATGAGTATGAGACTGTCATGGTAAAGAATAAGATTATAATGAATAAGAAGAAGAGAAGAAAAAAAAAACGTCGATATCGGATAGGTTAAGTCATAAGGGTTTCCAACGCGACAAGTTTTCTATTGTCACGCTCCGGATGTCAGGATTTGAAATTTTAGTTTCCATTGATTTATTTGCTTCGCAATTGTATAAGATTTGTATTCGATCCTATTTGCTTCGTCATTGTTTCATTTTCATTCTCGATTTTCCGTTATCTGCATTTTGTTTCCGATTCACGTGTTTAATTCCCATTTGTTTTCGATTCGACTCTTTTATTTCTTTCCGTTTCGGATCCGTTTTAAGAGTGATCATATGCAGTAGAGCAGTGGGGTTCAAGTGTTAGTGTAAGAAGTTGGGTCTCGGAAACGGGATCCAACAAATTTAGCGTGACAGTTTTACTTATTTATTATTTAACCTGCATCACTCTTTTATTGTCACATTTGCGTGCGAGTCTATTGAAAACAACCTCTTTATTATATAAAAATAAGGTTGCGTATTATCAAATCTCTCAAAACCTCACTTTATTGCGAAACTTTTAACTTGGAATGGTGATGATGATGATAATAAGATCAATCCGACCCAATTTATTACTAATACTACTTTGGTATGGGCTAAGCAAGTTTGATTATTCATTTTATTGGACCTTAAGTAACACATTGAAAAAAGTATGGTGGAGATGTAGTTAACTGAATAACCAGTTTGCTTTGCCTTTCATGTGCTAACAAAATGTCACCAAAGATAGGCAAAACAAAGCTTGGAAATTTAAAAATCTAACTTCTAACTTCACTTATACTTTAATGCTATGACAAAGGGATAAGCCTATACTCCTTAGTAATTCTATACACTGAATAATGATTATTTATGAAAATGTATCCTTAATGTATTAATAACATAAAAAAGTTCTTATATATAACATAAAATTAATAATTAAAATTTAAGTAAAATGATATCATTTTAATTTAAAACAATCTTACAATTTGTGACAAATCAACTCTTTTGAACTCAAATCTGATTTAAAATTCATCTAATTCAAATTTATATTAATTTTGATCTAGATAAAATTGAATCTCAATCATAATACCAACTTCAATTCAAATTAAAATTTTAATTAAAATTTTTTCAACATTTTTATCATAATTATTGAAGTTCTTTGACTCTAATTAGGTAATTATTAAATTGCCTATATAAAAATTTAAAATTATTATAAAATTTTATTTGCTACCAGACAACTGGGCCGGTGGATGAGTAACCAACTGCTTCCTCCGCTGTTGCGCAGCAAACCATTTGGCATGATGAAGCACAACTCCGGGTGGAACAACATGATGGTTCCATAGGACCTAATTTCGAGCCCACCATAGCCGCCAACAAACCATAGCGAAGCCCTCGACGACGGTCGAATCCGGATCAGCACATAATGTGGCAAAACAGTTAGGCAATGAGAGAGCTAAAGAAGCACTACCTCTGCCCCATATATGCCAAACCGAGTGTGGAGCGGGACAATGCAATAACACGTGATCTAAGGTCTCCACATCAACTTCGCAGCCACAACTAACATCAAGAACTAACCCTCGTTGCATCAAACTAGATTTAGTTGGCAAAAGATGACGTAAAACACGCCAAAGAAACTCACGAACCTTTGGAGGAACATTCAACTGCCAGAGCTTCTTCCAATTAATCCCATGATGACCTTCCGAAATGCGGTTCAAGTAAGACGCAACATAATACCCGGATTTAACCGTATAAACACCACGTTTATCAAAATGCCAAATGCGACGATCAACTGAAGAGGAAGAGAGAGGGATAGACAAAACAGTTTGTGCATCACTATCGTCAAGCAAAGCATGTACCTTATCGACATCCCACCGATTGGTGGAGTGATCAATGAGATCGGCGACACGCAAGTCAGAAAGAACCGACGAGAAAGCTGTTGCAACTGTAAATGCATGATCTCGTGGCAGCCAAGAGTCGGACCACACCTTTACATTATGACCATTGCCAATACGCCATCGGAGACCAGCTTGCAAAACCGAAGCTGCCTGATGTATGCCTCGTCGAGTGAAACTAGGGTTGTAACCAAGATTAGCCGATAAAAAGTCGCCTCGGGGAAAATGTTCCGCTCGAAAGAGACGGAAAAGAAGTGAATCCGAGGATGAATCTAATAATTGACATTATTAAACCCTTAAAATCTAAAGCTCAAAAACCTAGTTGTAAGTTGAAAGCAACATTGTCCTGCCCTCACAAAGTGGATAATAGTACTTCACCTACTCTTACCCTATGTAGTCAGATTTGGTAATGGGCCATGTTGGATTGTGTCATGGTCCGAGCCTTTAAGATATACTTCAAACTTAATTTATAGTATTATTTTAATTTAAAATATTAAAATAATTATATTAAAAATAATAATTTCATTGAAAGTATTTAAACCATTTATGTTAAACTTTAAATAAATTATTTCATTTAAATTTAATTTAAAATTCATTTAAAGATTGAGGCCTAAATCTCAATTACTCCGATTGGTAAAATTTTACGGTGCAAACGAGTCCACGTCAGAATTTACTCCCCCCTCGATTGGATCCAATCACCGCCCGAGTGGATCTCACTCTCCTTTCAGGATCAACAAACCTAGGCAATAATTTTCCTCACCACGTGGGCGTTCTAGGCAACTTTATCCGATCAATAATTTCTCTTCAACGGTCAGGATCAAACTTTGATTCCTACACGCCAATGCCCGACTCCCACTCCTGGAAGCAACTGGGTATCAGCCCAGAGTTTTGAGGGTAATATAGGAAATATAAGCAAATCTCTTTCTTCTCTGATAGGAGTTGCTTACTTCGTCGCTTGCTTTCAATGTGATTGCTTCTAAACTTATACGCAAAAAAAAAAGGCACCAAAAAAAAAGTTTTCTCTGAATAAACACATCCGTATCGATCAGGTACTACCTTTATCTTTTCTAGTTGATGTTATGAAATGTTGTTAAGATGTAAGTTTTGCGTGTGTATGTGTGTGTGTGTGTGTTTTTTTTAAAAATAATTTGAGAAGTTATGAAAGTTTGCATCTCTGGATGGCGACTTGCTGTTTCTGTTCTCTGCGGGAAGTTCATTTTATGAAACTGCGAATGGGTTATTGCTTAGGAGCTATTTGTTGAATTGGGTATGTCTACTTTGATCTTCTTCGGAAGAATGTCCTTCTTTTTTTCATTTGTTTAGTGTTTTTCTTTATAGTTTTTGTTTCTAATCTAGCAGTAGATTTGATGCGGGAAGTAGAAATCATGAAAGATTTGTTTTTGGCGATTTTATCTGAAGCATACTAGATAGGCAGCCACTTTAGTGTGGCTGTATGTCAAATGGTGCAAAAGCTTCTTATTGGTTTGTTATTTTGGTTAGATATGTCTGAGGGTGCTTGCTGATATTTTAGAAGTATGAATTTGAGTTTTAGGTTGATGTTACAGTTGGGGAATTTATTTACGAACAATGTTGTGGATGTTATTGTATCTTTAGTAGTTAAAACGGACCTTCTAGCTCCTACAATATCTTGCTTAGTGGCTGTAGAATGTAAATAGCAATTGCTAGTTGTAAGGAAGTCGGTGATACTTCTTGGCAACATCCACGAAATTCACATTTTTCAAAGCTCTTAACGTAAAAAATTTGTATTCTCTTTGTTTCAAGTGATAACTTGCTCATCAACTAGCCAAATGCTTTCCAAGTTTGTTCTCTCAAAATCCGTGAAGATTGTGGTCTCACATTGTCAAATTTACCCCAACTTTTCTTCGATCCGATAACATATAAAATGAGGCTGCTAGTCACATAACTCTATCTGATCATGTGTATTTTCTTGATCTTTATTGTAGAAGGGAGGCATTTGGTTTTTTAGAAGATTTATGGACCATTAGATTTTGCTCAAAATGAAGTTCAATCGCTAATATTTATTTTTCTCTTTAATTTTGTGCCATTTATGGTTAAATCTGTGTGATTTCTACTCAGGCTTGTATCTCTTTCGATAATTCATATGAAGCTAGAGTAGTGTGTAAATGATTTTTGGAAAGGTTTGTTAATTTGTAGAAGTATAATAAGGGAAGTTGAAAATGGAGTTTAAAAGAATGTTTTAGAACAGATGTCTAATTATTAAATAACAAGGTGGAGATACAAAAACACAAGTCTTTTAGGATTGAGGCACCATAATCGAACATGTTTACCCCATTTAAACGGATAAGTTGACAAACAAGAGAAGTAAATGATTTTTCTATTTGCAAAATTCAGGAACTCGTGAAAATGAACTGTATGTGTTGAAGTACATACATGTTAATATGTTCACATTCTTTGCCAAGTCCTCAACTTATTAGATAAGTGTAAATATGAGGAGGGGGGTTGTATTTTTCTAGTTGTTGTGACCCTAGCTGCCGCTCTTATACCCTATATATTTGCTCACTCAATGAAGTAGTTTGTATGCTTGCCTAGCTCTTATACGCTATATATTTGCTCACTTAATGAAGTAGTTTGTATGCTTCCCCACCAATTTCTTCTACAATATGTTTGACACATTCGTATTTAACCAGGACCTGCATTTTATAGGGCTTCTAGGAAAATCTAGTTCACCCCTAATTAAATTGTTGAAGGTTGGATAATATGTTTTGACCTTGCATATTAAAGAAACTTAGAGAAGTGATTCTGCCAAGTTTTGGAATATAAAGTGTTGGAAGAATATTTTCAATTTTATTACTTTATTTGTTTCATTATTTGCTCATTGGGTCATGATGTGTTGTTAGACGTCTCTCATGACTTGCTTCGATTAAGTGTTAATCTAAGTAATCAACATAATCAAGAACCTAATGGGTTACATGCATAAGAGTAACTCGGAAGGTTTGTAAAATGGTTTTAGATAGAGGTCCATTATATGTAGACCAATAGAATCAAATGGATCCCAAAGAGATCGTGGCATTGAAATTGTTGAAACAAGTCTTCGATGTTTTTTCCACACCCTGAACTCGGTAGGACCGACCCCAATGTGACTGGATCACCTTATAATATATATATATATAAATATATATATATATATATTTATAACGTGTAAGATGGGGAGAAGGTGTTTTAAAAGTGTTGCATTTTTGTCTTATTGCATTTATTGTCTTTAAATGATAGAAGACAAAATAATGAAAGCAAATAAAGGATGATGATCGTGTAAAATTGTTTTGTAAGTTTTAAAAATTCATCTTCACGATTCTCTCATCATCTTTCTTATCTTCTTCATCTTCTTCCTCTCCTTCACTTTTTTGCTTTCCTTAGAACAAAGAAGAAAGCTAGCACTCTTGTATTTATTCTAGCCATTTACAGATCAAAGAATTTGATTCGGTTAGTTTCTTCGATCTCTAGGTAGATGCCGTTAGAGATGATCTGTTTTGGTTGTTGTGGTTTGCGACAACCTGACAAGTAGAAGATTGAAGAACGAAGGAGACTACACACAAGATACATGGTTATTATATGAATGATTGATTTATGTAAATGCCATGAATTCCTATATATCTGTGTTACGAACATGTATATAAATTAGGAATATTTAGCTAGGTTTTATGGTATGTTCTTGTATAGGCACATAGATCCTAGATTTCAGGAAAGTCCGGGAATAATTTTTTTTTCCGCACCGCGTGTATATGATGCTCGCACCGGGACTTTCCTAAAGGGGTATCAGAGCACAGAATTAGTATCCAAGATATCCTTGAGTATTCCAAGTCGAAGGATACTTGCACCATTGTTATGATAAGATTATCACTGACATTAGAATAGAACATCCTTGTGATGATCTCATGGTAGGTCATCCAATGTATTTACTACATCTAGTAAGCATCTACATCTTAACTCTAAACATGTCATGTTTGTAGTTTCTGATATCTACTGCTTGTTCAAATTAAGGAGTTTTGACATGTGTTAGTCTATCCGAATTAATGATGTCCAATCACATTAATCCTATGACTAGAGATAATTTAGATACTGACATAATTGCACATGATAGGAATCTTAGTAGTATGATCACATCATGATTTCCTTCATGTTATGTCATATATCATGGACTTTATTAATTTGCTTATAGATCAATATCAATTCATAAATAATGAACACCAAATTAATGAAATATGCCTTTATTATTGAAAATAAAGTCTATACACAACTTTATACAAAACATGCTAAAGGTAATTGCCTTTAGGGCACTACTCTAACAATTGTATCTTTGTGTGGGGTAACTTGGTAACTTGGAGAATTAAAAAACAACTAGTGTTTGCCAGAAGAAGTGCAGAGGCTGAGTATAGAACACTAGCATTGGGAATTTGTGAAGAAATATGGATTAAAAGACTTTTTGTAGAACTTCATATCAAAGTAGGGCCTTAGATGAGGGTGTGGTGTGACAACCTATAATTATTGTTATTGCAAAGAAAACTATCTATCATGATAAAACTAAACATGTGGAGATAGATCGCTATATCATAAAGGAGAAAGTAGATTTTGGTTTGATTGATCTAGCTCACATTCCCACTAGCAAGCGGTCTGTTTTGGTCATTGTAGTTTGTGACAACTCGACGAGTAGAAGATCAAAGAACGAAGGAGACTGCACATAAGGTGAATGGTTATTATATGAATGATTGATTTATGTAAATGCCATAAATTCCTATATATATGTATTATAAACATTTATGTGAATTGGGAATATTTAGCTAGGTTTTATGGTATATCCTCGTATAGGCACATAGATCCTAGACTTCGGGAAAGTCCTGGAATAAATTTTTTTTTGTTTTCCGCACCGCGTGTATATGATACTCGCATCGGGATTTTCCTCCAGTGGTATTAGAGCACATAATCAGTATCCAAGATATCCTTGAGTATCTCAAGTCTAAGGATATTTGCACCATTGCTATGATAAGACTATCACTGACATTAGAATAGAACATCCATGTGATGATTTCATAGTAGGTCATCCAATGTATTTACTACCTCTATTAAGCATCCACATCTTAACTCTAAGCATCTCATATTTACAGTTTTTGAGATCTACTGCTTGATCAAATCAAGGAGTTTGACATGTGCTAGTTTATGCGGATTAATGATGTCCAATCGCATTAATCTTATGACTAAGGATAATTTAGATACTGGCATAATTGCGCATGATAGGATTCTCAGTAGTATGATTACATCATGATTTCTTTCATGTTATGTCATATTGTTAGAATTTTATGGGCCATGTGTATAAATATATGTACATAGATTTCTATCTCGATTATAGGCCTAATAAAATGTGATCTAACTTTAGTAAATTAATTGGGCCTATAAAAATATTAATTAATTATTAGTATGGGCTTGATGCGTAGAAGCCCATTACGAGTCATTATGGTTAATGGACTCATAATGGACCGTAAGTCTAAATTGACTATAAAAAGGGTTGTGGTCCCCAAGCCAGAAACACTTTTAACATTCCTCTGAAATAGGTTTTGTCAGTTTTCTCTGTTCTATAAGGAGAATTCATTCGATTTTTGAATCTTGGCTTGGAAGAACACAAATTCATCAAGTTTTGTTGTTTACCCTTCCGCTGTGCAATGGATCAAAGTTAGTGTTCTTATTTGTATTTATATCATTGTTTATTTGATCTGCATGTGATTCTGGTTGATTGAATGTTTAGAAATCTGATTATAATAATCATAAGGCTAAATTTCTAACAAGTGGTATTAGAACACTTCACGTAGATTGTTTAAACATGATATTCAATTTCACTCCATTTCGTATGTTTATGGTAGTAAAATTGAATTATGGATATTTGTTTTGGATTGTTGTTTATTGTTTTCTTAATTATAATCGGCTAAGATAGAAATTTTTGGGTAGAAATGTTTTGATTTCTTGATTATCTTAGTCTGCGATGAATTAGAAAACAAGTAAACATTGTTGTCATTGTCGAAAAATTGTTTCTTTCAGTTTAGAAACGAATTTTTTGCCAAAAAATGATGAAATATCAATGATAATCATTAAAAATTTGGTATAAATTTTTGAAGACCCTTTTTTTCTTATTCGGGTCAATTTTTGTGCTTCCGAACCAGTCAGAGGTTAGGGACAACTCCCTGACCGTTTTTTGCAGTTTTGGTCAGGATAACTCCCTGACCGTTTTTGCAGTTTTGGTCAGGCTAACTCTCTGACCGTTTCTGCATTTTTGGCAACGGTCTCCTATTTCTCTCTGGACTTGTGCATGCAGCAGGTGCGTCCTATGGTCGCGCATGGTCTCTTATTATTTATTATTATTTTGTAAAGTCTCCCTATGAATGGAGACTCCTGTAACATTTATTTGGTACTTGACCATCAGATTTTTTCTAATGTAAAACAATAACACGCTAGATGTGGGAATCAAACCCATGTCCAAACGGTTAAGAGCCTTGTGCTCTACCAACTGAGCTAGACCATGCAAGCTACCATCTTAGCTTTTATACACGCATATAAAATATAGTCTTCGACTGTTATATAATATTATTATGGACTAAGGTTATAATTTCGTAATAATGAATTGAAGTCAAAATTTGGGATTTATTGATTTTCCTTTTTTAAATTATAATTAAATTACCTAAATTTATCTAAATTTTGGTTTTTTATCATTTTGAATTAAATAGATTGAACCGATATGTTGCAAAAGTAACCTCTATTAGGTAAAATTTATTAATTTAGAATGAGAATGCATGCTTCATCTATGCAGAATAATCGGCCCAAAGGAAGATTATTTTGGCTAGATGACTGGTAATTTAATTTTATCTATGCGAAATAATCAGCCCAAAGGAAAGTTATTTTGGCCAAATAGAAAGTAAAATTTTATAACATCACTATGAAATAATTAGCCCAAAGGAAGATTATTTTGGCACGATGGATAGTATTAAATTATGTGAAGCATTTAGCACAACATGCTGACAATGCATCAGTCCAAAGAAAGGCACATTGTTAGGCGGTTTTAGTTTCAATATTTTGACTACGATCAAGAGTACCACTTATAAATTATTATTTTTGTCCAAAGATTGAATAATAATGTTGTGTTAGGTATTTTGTAATCGCCCCTTTACAAATTTTGCTATTTTGACTTCTTAACTAATCGTGAACATTTTATTTTGTTCTCTTTCTTAAAGTTTCATCAATTTCTGCCAACATGAACAATATTCCCGTGCTTGACTGCACAAACTTTAAGAAATGGAATGAGCACATAATGCTTGTGCTTGGTTGCATGGATCTAGACTATGCATTTAGATTTGAACGTCCCGTAGCTTTGGCCAGCACCAGTACCGCTGATCAAATAGCTGCATATGAGAAATGGGAACGTTCGAATCGCATGAGTCTGATGATCATGAAGTATTCCATTCCGGACTCCTTAAGAGGTGGAATACCTGATGAGGCTGATGCTAAGAGTTTCCTTAAGCAAATTTCTGACCGATTCGCTGCAAACGAAAAGGTTGAAACAAGCACTGTACTAACCAAACTTGTTTCAATGCGTTATAAGGGAAAAGGAAACATCAGAGAATATATAATGGAAATGTCTAATCTTGTCACAAAGTTAAGGGCACTTAAGTTAGAGTTGTCTGATGACATACTTGTGCACTTGGTTTTGATTTCTCTTCCTGCACAATTCAGTCAGTTCAAAGTCTACTACAATACTCAAAAGGAGAAATGGACCCTAAATGAGCTTATAGCTCAATGTGTGCAAGAAGAGGAGAGGTTGAAACAAGAGAAGACTGAAAGTGCTCATTTAGCAACAACTTCTCAGGGAAATTCCAATAAAAGGAAAAGGAAGGAAGGTAAAGAAACTACAAACTTTGGAACAATGCAAGGTGCACAAAAGAAACAGAATACGGCTATTCTCTGTTTCTTTTGTAAGAAATTGGGTCACGTGAAGAACGAATGTACCAAGTACGCCAACTGGCGTGTTAAGAAAGGTATATTTCTTAACTTTATTTGTTCTGAAGTTAATTTGGCTTTAGTACCAATTGACACTTGGTGGATGGATACCGGTGCTACCACTCACATAAGTGTCACTATGCAGGATTGCCTTAGGAGCTGAAAGCCAACTGATGGTGAAAAATACATCTATGTGAGAAATGGCAACACGGTTGCTGTTGAAGCTATTGGTTATTTTAGAATTCAGTTAGAGTCTGGTGTTTATTTGAATTTAGATGAAACATTTGTTGTGTCGTCGTTTAGACGGAACTTAATTTCTGTTTCTAATTTGGACAACTCGGGTTATTTTTATCTATTTGGAAATGGTAAATGTGTTGTTTTTCTAAATTCTCAAGTTATAGCAATCGGCACTCGTGTTGACAAATTATATAAACTTGATTCTAAGACAACTAATCACAATGAAAACTTGCACTCAAGTAACATTGGTATTAAAAGAATCATAACTAATGAGAATTCATCAATGTTGTGGCATAAGCGATTAAGTCACATTTTTAAACAGAGAATACAAAGACACGTGTCTGAAGGAATTCTCAATTCCCTTGATTTATCAGATCTTGAGGTCTGCATAGAATGTGTAAAGGGAAAACAAACAAACATAAGGAAAACAGGTATAAACAGGAGTAATGAACTATTGCAACTGATTCATACAGATATATGTGGTCTGTTTCTTACGGATTTATGGAATGGACAACAATAATTTATTAGTTTCATAGACGATTACTCTCGCTATGCTTATTTGTATTTAATTCATGAGAAGTCACAATCTTTAGATGTGTTCAAGAATTTCAAAGCTGGAGTTGAAAATCAACTAAGCAAGAAAATAAAGGTTGTTAGGTCTGACTGTGATGGTGAATACTATGGCAGATGTGATAGATCAGGTGAATAACGTCAAGGACCCTTCGCCAAATATTTGACTGAGTGTGGTATAACTTCTTAGTACACTATGCCTGGGACTCCTAGTCAAAACGGTGTAGATGAAAGACGAAACCGAACTCTTAAAGACATGGTGAGAAGTATGATTAGTCATTCTTCTTTACCAGAATCACTTTGGGGCGAAGCACTTAAAGCTGCAGTTTACATCCTAAACCGAGTTCCTAGCAAAATAGTAACTAAAGCCCCATACGAGCTATGGACAGGTAAGAAGCCTAGTATTAGGCACTTGCATGTCTGGGGTTGTCCAGTTGAGGCTAGGCCTTATAAGCCAAATGAAAAGATATTAGACTCAAGAATTATTAGTTGCTACTTTGTAGGTTACCCCGAAAAATCTAGGAGTTTTAAGTTCTATAATCCCTCAACCAGATCCTTTTTTGAAACAGGGAATGCCAAATTTATTGAGGATTTTGATTATAGTGGGAGAACTCAAAATAAAGATATTATGTACATGAAAGACGAAACCGAACTCTTAAAGACATGGTGAGAAGTATGATTAGTTATTCTTCTTTACTAGAATCACTTTGGGGCGAAGCACTTAAAGCTGCAATTTATATCCTAAACCGAGTTCCTAGCAAAGCATTAACTAAAACCCCATACGAGCTATGGACAAGTAAGAAGCCTAGTATTAGGCACTTGCATGTCAAGGATTGTCCAACTGAGGCTAGGCCTTGTAGGCCAAATAAAAAGACATTAGACTCTAGAATTATTAGTTGCTACTTTGTAGGTAACCCCGAAAAATCTAGGGGTTTCAAGTTCTATAATCCCTCAACCATATCCTTTTTCGAAACAGGGAATGCTAAATTTATTGAGGATGTTGATTATAGTGGGAGAAATCAAAATAAAGATATTGTGTTTGCAAAAGAGTGTGTTAACATTCCCACTACGATACAATTGAAGCAGGCATCCCGCCAATGGTACTAGAAATTTGATCAAGTGATAACCTCGTTGATATTCTACTGGTAAGCAGCAATATAGGTTTATTGCGTGAAACCAAAAATTTTTTGTCAAAGAATTTTGAAATGAAAGGTCTTGGTGATGCATTTTTTGTCTTGGGTATACAAATCTATCGGGATCGTAAAGAAGGTATACTTAGTTTATCTCAAAAGTCTTATATTGATAAGGTATTATGTCGATATGGCATGCAGAATTGTGCACCGGGAGACACTCCTATTTTGAAGGGTGATAAGTTTAGTTTGCTCTAATTTCCTAAATTGGACACACAAAAAGCTGAGATGGATAAAATCCCTTATGTTTCGGTTGTAGGGAGTCTCATGTATGCACAAGTATGTACGCGTCCGGATATAGCATTCATAACGGGAATGTTGGGTAGATATTTGAGTAACCTGGGAATGGATCATTGAAAAGCAGCAAAACTAGTTATGAGGTATTTATAGAGAACACAGGACTATATGCTCACATACAGAAGGTCAGAGCGATTAGAAATCGTTGGAAATACTGATTCTGATCACGCTAGATACTTAGATAACAGAAGATCCACCTCAGTTTATGTTTTCATGATGGGTGGAGGAGTTGTTTCATGAAAAAGTGAAAAACAAAAACTTATAACTTCTTTAGCTATGGAGGCACAATATATAGCCTGCTATGAAGCATCGTGTCATGGAATATGGTTGTGAAACTTTATCATTGGGCTGTAAATGATTGATTATATAAAACGACCCTAAAGATTTATTGTGATAATGAAGCCGCTATATTGTATTCAAATAATAGCCAAAGTTCGTCGAAATCAAAGCATATTGACGTCAAATATTTTGCCGTGAAAGAAAGGGTTCAGAATCTTCAAGTGTCCATAGAACATATTGGTACAAACTCTAATATTGCAGACCCATTCACCAAAGGGTTGCCACCTTCAGTGTTTCATGCACATGTGGCCAATATGGGTGTAGTAGGTCTGTGAGACATATCACTTTAGTGGGAGTTAATCTTTTACTTCTATGTATGTTCTTTGACATCTAAAATTTATGTTTTAAAGTTTAAGTTTCTAAGGTCTAAAGTTATCTTTCTGTACAGACTTTGGTTTATGAAATCTAATGAATTTTATGTTTATTTGAAACTTCTGAACATATAGAATTTGCTTTTTGTTGCGGTATTGCATAAGGTTAGAAAGTGTTTTGAGACTTTATGAGTTACAAATTTTGGACCGGTTAAAAATAAGCATGATCATGATCACATACATGTAAGTTCCATGCTATGCATCCATACTTGATCTATGTCATTGATTCTACTCGTATTGTGACAATTGTTCGGTTTAGTCACAAAATTAGACGGCAAAAGCTGCTTTAATCCTACACTAGTAAAATTGATGGACTATATTGTTTTGGCATATTTCTAGAATGAGATAGCAAGTTTGCGAGTTTTCTTCTATGTATATTATTCGGAAACACACGTAGCTTAAGTGGGAGATTGTTAGAATTTTATGGGCCACGTGTATAAATATATGTATATAGATTTCTATCTCGGTTATAAGCCTAATAAAATGTGATTTAACTTTAGTAAATTAATTGGGCCTACAGAAATATTAATTAATTATTAGTATGAGCTTGATGTGTAGAAGCCTATTACGGGTCCTTATGGTTAATAGACCCATAATGGACCGTAAGTCTAAATTGATTATAAAAAGGGTTATGGTCTCCAAGTTAGAAACACTTTTGACATTCCTTTGAAATAAGTTTCGTCAGTTTTCTCTGTTTCAAAGGAGAATTCATTCGGTTTTTGAATATTGGCTTGGAAAAACAGAAATCCATCAAGTTTTGCTATTTAGGCTTTCACTGTGCAATGAATCAAGGTTAGTGTTCTTATTTGTATATATATCATTGTTTATTCGATCTGCGTATGATTTTGGTTGATTGAGTGTTTAGAAATCTAATTATAATAATCGTAAGGCTAAATTTCTAACACATATATCATGGACTTCATTAATTTGCTTATAGATTAATATTAATTTATAAATAATGAACACCAAATTAATGAAATATGCCTCTCTTTATTATTGAAAATAAAGTTTGTACACAACTTTGTACAAAGCGATAAAGGCAATTGCTTTGAGGGTACTACTCTAACAATTATACCTTTGTGTGGGGTAACTTGGTAACTTGGAGAAGTAAAAAACAACCAATGGTTGCTAGAAGCAGTGCAGAAGTTGAGTATAGAGCATTAGCATTGGGAATTTGTGAAGGAATGTGGATTAAAAGACTTTTGGCAGAACTTAGATCAAAGTAGAGCCTCGGATGAGGGTGTGGTGTGACAACCTATAATTATTGGGATTGCAAAGAATCCTATTTATCATGATAGAACTAATAGATCGACATTTCATAAAGGAGAAAGTAGATTTTGGTTTGATTGATCTAGCTCACCTTCCCCCTAGCAAACAAGTTGCAGATATTTTCACGAAAGCACTTACTAAAGTCAGATTTGAAGAGTTAAGCAGCAAGCTAGGAATGATCAACATCTATTTACCAGCTTAAAGTGGAGTGTTAGAAGAACATTTTCAGTTTTATTGCTTTATTTATTTCCTTATTTGCTCAATAGTTTATTTCCTAAAATATCGTTTTTTCTTTTCTATTTCTAGTCCCTATTTTCATGGGATGTTATTTACTTCTTTCTACGCAATAATCAAGGGATTGAATAGCAGAACAATTTCTTATCTTCCCTGTATGTATTTCTGTCATTTATGAGAAATAACATACAAAAATTATCCTCCAATTCTTTCATAAAGCTTTGAAAGATAACGTTTTATTTTTATACTTGTGAATCAGTGCGTCATATTCTGTTATATAAACTGTAATGACAAGTTCTAATTGTTGCATGCACTGTATTTTGCTTCATGTAATTGGAAGTTGGAAACATATTGACAAGTCTAAGTACTCCATTTGAATTAGGACCATTGAAATTCCTTTAACATTATTAATCTAAATCTTTCTCATTTTTTAATTTCCAAAAACTCATGCTTTATATTGGTGGATTTGTTAGGAATTTGTCTGCTTTTTTCATTTCATTGTGATCTTCTTTGTTGAAATCCTTATAAATTTCTTTAATTGTTGGTTTAGCGTTTTGCTTTAAGTTGTCATGTTCTTTTCATTTTTCCCTTTTGGTAAATTCTACTGATCTTCACCGCATTAATTTGCAGATAGATCATTAATATTTTTCCTTCTTTTCGCTGCCCCAGGCCTCTTTCCTGATTAATCATTGATATTTTCCCATGCTAGTGCACGTTTTTGCCATTTCAAATTTCACTAATAGTTCTCAAGTTTCACCAGTTGTAGGTGCTTTGTATATCCATTATTGACACTAAGCTTGAAGGGGACAGGAAACTGATAATGGATATGAATCCAATAAAGGATGCTTTTGATCGTGTTGCAAAAAGGCAAAAGCTTTTGTCTTCTAAGACCCAAGAAATGATAGACCATACAATACAGGAAACTGAGAAGGCATGGGAAATGTTACATTCAGAGCACCCCCGCCCTGAATTTGACTACAAATCTGTGCTTGGTGAGCTTAAGAATAAGTTGCAAGCGATTGCCCCTCTGAGTCAACTGGAAAATACACAGAAGGAACTTAATTTAGCCCTGAGCAAGTATACAAAGATACTTGAGAAATCCTTTCATCCTGATATAGCAAAAGCTTACAGACATGTTGAGTTTGACAGCCAGACCGTTAAACAAATAATTGCATGTCACTTCTATCGGCAAGGCCTCTTTGATGTCGGTGACTGCTTTGTAAATGAGGGCAAGGAACCACAATGCGCTGTCCAAATGAGGTCCCTTTTCTCAGAAATGTATCTGATACTTGAAGCTTTGAAGAATAGAGATCTAGAACCTGCGCTAAAGTGGGCTGCTGCCAACTCTGAGAAGCTTAAAGAAAATGGATCAGACCTTCAACTGCAACTTCATCGGCTACATTTTGTGGAATTACTGCAGAGTAGAAGCAAGGATGAAGCTATCACGTACGTTAGAACTCACGCTGCCTCCATTCACTTGAGTGAAATCCAGAAACTAATGGGTTGTCTCCTGTGGGCGGGAAAGCTTGATCAATCCGTGTACTCCCAGCTATTATCATCAACTAATTGGAATGCAGTGGCTGATGAACTAACAAAGCAATACTGCTATCTTATAGGCCAGTCCTTTGACAGCCCGTTGAGCGTGACTATAGCAGCAGGGTTTCAGGGTTTACCACCCTTGTTGAAGTTTATGACTGTGATGGCAGGAAAGAAGCAGGAATGGCAAACGATGAAGCACCTTCCTGTACCAGTGGAGTTGGGCTCGGAGTTTCAGTTCCATTCTATCTTCATATGTCCAGTGTCCAAGGAACAATCCACGGATGAGAACCCCCCAATGTTGATGTCTTGCGGTCATGTTCTGTGCAAGCAATCTATCAATAAGATGTCAAAGAATAGCTCAAAATCTTTCAAGTGCCCTTACTGTCCATCTGACATTGATGCAACAGAGTGTAAGCAAATACATTTCTGATATGTACCCTCACCTGTAAATTGGGTCGTGTATCAAGTTAATGTCTTTATCCCCAAACTGTAAGGAATGGATGACGTTGAAACCTGTTGGATGTACTGTATAGCAAAAAGGGGTGTAGTAGTGATGTAATGGCAAAGCCGAGTCTGTCCTGTACTGTTCCATAATGCAATTGTTGTAAATAAACATTCTTTCCACTTCTATCTGGAGAAAAGAAAACTCAAATTCGCAGATTACGCACGAAATTGTTAGGATTTGGTTAATAGCTTGTTGGCTATGGTGGTCTAACCAGTAAAAGTTCTCTCGTGTGCCTTTTTTTTTTTTTTTTGGTACAAAGAAAAAGCAAGAAATTTAGCTTAACTGGCGTAGAAATCTGTGATACAATAATCCTTGTTAGTCTTGATATAGAAGAAGTTGGATCAGAAGCGGGGGCTCCTGAAGAGTCCAAATACTCTGAAGGAGAAAGTTGTTAAAGAAGTCAGACTATTGACACACTGATTCTCTTTACGATATACGTGTTAGATCTTAATCTCCTAACCTCGTAGATAATGATGAATACCTGCCAGCTTTTCTACAAATTTCCAAAGCTCACACACTTGATGAATAAACTCTCATTGGGATTTGAATAAATGGTGTCTGCAGTATTATCGCATTGTTCAGTTTCCTCCTCCTCCTTCTGTACGCACGTATCAAAAGGAAACAAAAGAAAGAACATATAAAGGAAATGAAACTCGTCAATGTCAGTGAAAAGCTTCTCAAAGGTGTGTGCAATTCAAGGAAAGCTTGCTAAGGACCTTTTCTAACCTCAATGATAAGGTCAGTGTCATCCCTTTTCAGACCTACTTCTCCCACACTTATGCTCGTAAAAGAGTAAAAGCCTAAAAGGCCTTTCCTTTATCTAACTCAGTTAAGATATATACACAACAGATAAAAAAGTAAAAATACGTTTAATCACGAATCTGAATGGAACCAATCTTGACAAAAAAATTGCAAAGTTGGTTAGTGGGCATCTAATGATGAGCAAAAAGAGGAGTGGATTGTAATAATTTCCATCTCACCTTCACAGCTATGCAAAGGCTCAAAAGTATTGACGAGTCCTATTCAGATATGTCCGTTCTTTAGGCTATTGGTCCTTTTTGTACGTAGGATCTAGGACTAGACATTATGACCTCTAAAAGAATTCGAAGGGATGTAATAATTTCGTACACTTTCAGATTTTGCTTTTGCTATAATTTTTTTGTTGGCACAATTAAAATTAAAAAAATTAAATATATAAATATAAATTAATGCTAATATTTATTAATATAGTTCGATACATCTTATCTATATTTACGGAATTATTACTTATCTTAATTCTTTCACTATCGATAATAATTTTATACAAAATTTTACTAAGTTGATATTACTCAACTCTTAATATTTTCTTTTGTCTACACTATTTATAAAAGAATTTCGTATTTAATAATACGACCGATTCTTGTCAATAATCTTTTAAAACAAGAACAACAAATAAATCAATTAAGTTATTAAATAACCAACTCAACACTCAAGAAGATAATTGACAAAAAGACACGGAATAATTTCTTGTATAATCATAAAACCATGAGTAGCTAAATAATTACACAAGTATTAGCTGCTAAATAATTACAGAATTATCATCACTAGACCTCCAGTTTATACATACTATCTTTCAGCCCACAATAATGCCTTTCATACACAAAGGTTCATGCACACAACAATGTATCCAGCTATGTCCCAATATTCTGAACACTAAAAGCCAAATGATCTATCCATTCACCATAACCACTAAAGCTTAAGGATTATCAAATGTCTCACATATCTATATAGCAAAAATCTTATAAGCCAATCAGTTAAACACTCAGTCAAAATCTTCACCAAGTAAATACCGCTTTAAGTGCAAAAGCTAGGTCACACAAGTATCAACACACCTTAGATTATCTTCAATTTTCTTCTCACTTGGTAATATCACATACAACCCTCCTTCATTGCAGTAAAGTATTCAGATCCAAAACAACACACTCTTCTTATTCCATTCACTATCAACACTCAACAACAAAACCTGACCAAAACACTCATGGCTTTTTTGCAAAAATAAAGATAGTACTTAGTGGCCCATGTGGTAAGACCAACACTTGAGAAATTCACGCCAACATCTGCCAAGAAAAGAATCACCTGATCGTACTAGGTCACGCAGCAGTGAAAAATTCAAGACATAGGATCCTTCATATCAGATCACTCATATGACATCTTGTATTATCCATAATTAAAAAAGAAACGTAATTCACTCCAATCTTTATTTGAAACGGATTTTTATTTATGCAACAACAGTATCCAAGAATCCAATTCAAATAAATCTTCTTAATTTATATTTTTAATCATTATCTTGAATATCCAATAATCAAAAATATGAAAATTAAATAATAAGACATATCCTAAGCATGTTCACCCACAATGCAACAATTCATCTTTAGAAGTGGATCAAATGAAAAGTCCTATTCCAATTTCCAAGTCTTTTTTTAGCTGTGAGCACTAATTATGTGTTTTTAGTTAATTACTTTATAATTTAAATTTAAATAAACTATCATCTATAAGTTTAATATGTTTTTAAGTATATAGAAAAGTCATGGTAGAAGTTGTGGGTTTGAGCCCCGTCAAGAACCATGTAGTACCAATGATAATATTTCTATACGGGAGCTCTCTAATTCAAGGAAAATCAAAATTAAAAATATTAACCGATAAAGATCTTTTTAAATCAAAGAAACACATTAAAAACAAGATATATAGGCTAGACAAATATCCTGTAAACTCATTTATGGTGTGGGGTTTCTTTTGGCTAGTGGATTTTAACAAGTGGGACTCGCCACTCACTCTCTCTTTGTTTAGCATAATTCTATGTCTTTACCAATATTGGATTTGGCACTCACTAGTGCGCTACACACTAGAGACCCAACAAGAGAACATGTTTCAATCATAATCATGTCTACATTACTAACAAAAAGAACTAAAGTTAACACATGACCCAATCAATTGTATAAATTTAAAAAATATTTAAAAAAATCCCGTGCTAAACTTGGACTATATTGCTCCGGGTCTAATTTCAAAGACTCGAACTCAAACCCGAACTCGAACTCGTATAATTAAAACTCACCAAAATTACACCATACCAGCAAATAGTGACAAGAGAGGGATTGTTACTTGTGAGCATTTTGATTTTAACCTAAACTAAGCATTCAATTTGTCCTTCTCACCACCAAATATTCACCTACTACTGGACCGCAGGAAAAATCTTGACTGGCTTAATCAGATGTGGTGTGGGGTTCCTATCATATCACTATCTGAGTTTTTTATTTGGAAAGGGCCTTGCCGTCCGCTACTGCTTGTCGCTATTATGCACCTGGCTCCACTCAATCATTCCTTGTTATTTTCTTTCTAAAACTTTTTGATATTATATATTATCTCTGTATTTCCCAAAATTACAAAGAAGACAAAAATAGAAAAATAAACTCAAAATCTGGCGTTCTCAAAGCCGTGTAAGTCGCTGACCCTGTTCATATGCTTCTTCATTATTGCCACTTTAGCCAACCTCTCGGCGGCTCGCCACGCAGACGTCGGAGTAAGCGGCTCCACCTTTTCCTCCACCTGTTGACCAGTTCTGCACCGTTGACTCTGCTGCCGCCGTCGCTGCACCTCCGCTAGCTCCGCCTCCAAGCCGCGCAGATACTCCCCGTCCGAGCCATCGCCGCTCTGCATCAACAAAGCCCGAGCCGATGACAACAAACGAGAAGCTCCCGATAAATCACCGTGATCCAATAATCGCCGAGCTTCGGCTATGGCTCGTGTGCTGACGTGTAGGCTCCTCAACCGCCGGATGTTAGGCAAGGACGATCGGACAGCTTGTGCACGAGGCACCAATAAGGCCAGCTCTTTACACAAGATTGGCTCCTGCGATGACGGGTCTTTGAACGACGACCGTACGGACAAGACCTGTTGGGACCCGCTAGCCGAAGCCCCAACTTTCAGTTCCACGAGTAGTTCTCTCTCTTCCTCGGCGTGGAGATCTCCAACCCGTACCGAATCGCGGTCGAACACGCAGGGTCGACCTGTTGAGGAATAAACCGCTGGGATATCAGCTGCTGTTGGACCGGTACGTGCAAACCCGAGTTGGAGCTTCAGATCCTGAACCACTACGCTTACCAATCCACGAATGCGTTTGACTAAAGCATCTTCAGAAGGCGCGTGACTTCCACCAAAGGTTATCGTGTGCGTGGGGATTTCCAAAGGGGAGTAGCGCTGTGATGACACGGACATAGACGAACGGTCCTGATTAGTGGAGAAGACCATGATTGTAGAAACTGGATGCTTCTCTCGGCGATCTTCAATCACTTTCGCCGCCTTTTTTAGCGCGTCGCTCACGCTCATGCCTTGGCCGTTAATTCCAACCGCCTCCACGATTCTACGGGCCGCTCTCCTTCCACTGGCCGTCATCCTCCGTAACGGCAACAGCCGTTTGGAGCTCGCGGAGAACACGACGATCGACAAACGATCCTTGGAGCTTAAGATGGAAATCACCGATCTCATGAGGCGTTTCATCATCTGGGACTTAAGACCGCACATAGCTTCGCTAACATCAAGCACCGTGACCAAATCAATCGGAGCTCGCCGGAATGCCGGTGGCGCTCTGACTTTGAGAACCACCGCGTGAGTCTGGTAGCTCCTCCCCACCGCCAAGATGGCAGATTCCGGCGACAGAGAGACTTCAATGGGAGGATTGACCGTGACTGGACTTGCAGCGACTTTCCTTGGAGTTGGACTAGGGTTCACAAAGAAGCCTTTGAAACGAAGCTCGTCGTCTTCCTCTTCTTCGACGTCGTTTTCTTGCTCTTCTAATTCAGGTATGGTATTAAATACAGAAGGTGAGATTAAAGGCTCGTCGTCGTTATACACTCTTAAGCTCTTAGACATAACACTAACATCCTTCACCTTGAGCTTGTTCTCTTCGTTCCCGGAGAACAATGGCAGCTCTTTCCACGTGGCGCTGCAAACTGGGCAGGTTAAGATCTTGAAATGGGCAGCGACGCAATGGATATGAAACGCGTGGCCGCATTCCGCCGTGAAAATGGCAGTTCCTTGGCCGCTTCTGACGCTCTGCGAGCAAACTCCGCATCGAGTAGTTAATTTGGAGAGGCGAAGAGCGGCTGCTTTGAAGAATGGGAAGCTCGAAGGCGATGATGGGTTTGAGAAATTAAACAACCTGGGGCTATTGCTGGTGTTGGTGGGGGTGGTTTTGCATTGGAGTCTAGGGCTACTGTTTGGCACGGAGGCGGAGGTCCGACAACGGAATCTTGGGCTTGACACGGGTTGAGATTGTAAGCGAGGCGTTGATGGGTTGGAAAAAAATCCAAACTTGGAGCTGATTCGAGGACTGTTTGTGTTTGCTGTTTTGGTCTTCTTGGTGTTGGATTGTTGTTGTGGAGGCTTTTCACCGAAGAATGTGGCGTCTTTCTCTTTAGGAATGGACGTGCAAAACGCTCTTCTCCAACCACTAACCATCGTCAAGAAACGGAACACAACTCAAACCCTGATCTTCGTTAAGGAAAGGATTTGATTGAGAAAGGTAATGAACATGGGACGAAGGAAGGAAGTGAATGAGTAGAAGTAGTTTGAACTGAAGAGAGACAAAAGAGAGAGACGATTATCTAAACGTTGCTCTTTCTTTGGTATCCAAAAGATTTTCTTTATTCTTTATAGTACCAAACAAGCAAACAATGGTGAAACTTTTCCTAAACTTAAAGCTTCTTTAGTTTTGGGATTTGCAACTGTAACTGGCAACTGTAAGTTGGTACCTGCAGTAAAAAAGTCAACCACTTTGGGTAACACGAAGAAGAAGAAGAAGAAGACACTAACAGTCTGACACTAGGATAAACTCACACCGACCCTTTAACTGGGAAAATGTCTAAATTCACAGCTGATGAAGAAAAGGGGCTCTTTGCTTTGAAACTCACACTTTCACAGATCAACTGTTTGGACATGAGACTTTTATGGATAGGTTGGCTCCAATACATTCACTGAAACTCCCATCTGTTTTGATCTTATCCTCTATTTTCTGGTGGGGTACGTTCTTTTCTGATAAATTGAAGCTCTTGGCCTTACTTTAGGAAGGCATAAGACTGACTTTTCCTTTTCCTGGTGTTTTTCTCAATTGGATTTTTGGGTTTAGTACTATTCTGCAAAATGATTTTTTGTTCTGCAATCCCTAGGCAAACAGAAAGTTTAATGGGCAGGAATGGATGTGTATGATTAATGATTATACATTGTCAGTTCGTGATAGCGAGTCAGTATCAAGGTGTCTCATTTAATGCTACTCATTGCTGTAATGTCTTCATTCCGGATTGGACCCTTCTTCTCAATACATCCCGTTTTATGTTATTCTGAACCGCTTAATTATACTTATCTTTTTAATATAAACATACCTCTTTTTTTTTTAAATAAATGAAAAGAGCACACAAAGTACTAAATACGTAGGGAGAAATAGCGATCTGATTGATCCTCTAAGAGAAGATTAAGACACTTTAAAAGTGTAACATCAAAAATAAGTGATACCAGGAAAGACAGGATCAGCCTAAGAAGCGAGTCAGTCTGCACATCTGTTGTTCTCTCGGTACACATGCCGATGAACAACATGTCAGTTTCGATTAAGGAAGTCCTGGATACCCATGACGATAGAGTTGTCCAACTGAGAGTGGGAGGCCACCGAAAAAAGGAGCTGGTGCACTCCTAAGGAGTCCACTTCCAACTCAAGCCGATGAAAACTCAATTGCCAAGTCAAGGAAAATTCTGTGTAAACATCCCAAAATTCTGCTGACTGAGCTAAGCACCATCTTATAACTTTTAAATTAGGATTCTTGCTCACTAACTCAATCTGTCATCAGAAAGGGAGTTAAGTGCAAAATTTTAAATTTGAGTCTCGACAGTAACAATATAAAAATTCATCTAATGTGATAACTTTTGCATACACTCACTTTTCTAAAATAGTTAAATACGAGATCAAATCGTAATTTACTCTATCGTTGCTCTACCGAGTCGAAATGTGGAAACATCTTAAGTAGTCGATTACATTTTAAGTGCACAAATTCTTAATTATTACCTCGAAATGCTCAAGTAGAACAGTCAATCACTACGGTAAATGTGCAAAAACAAAAACAATGTGATGGGCCAAAACCTCATTAATTGGGTGCAAACTCAGAGGGAACTGATATAACTTTTGTTTTTCTTCTTTTCACCTTTTATATTCTGAAGGTGAGGCTATGTCTAAACCTCACTATGTGTGTCAACTTAACTTGGTACCGGTTAAGGAGGTAAAATAAATATATTAGATTAAATGTAATTGTTAATTAGGTATCCCACGTGGCACGTGATACTTTCTTTAGCAATGCATGTGTTGTGGAATTAAATAAGTGAATTTGTACCAAAAAAAATAAAAATTAAAATAAATGAGAGAGTAAAGTAAACTACAAAATTTAGGGTTTAGACCAACGAGGAATAAGACGTTATCATGTCCAGTTACTCTCACGTGACATTGACCCTTACATGCCCATATTATTTGAAAATGGAATTAATTTCTTTAATTAATGCACAAAAAGTTGTAATTATAAATTAATCTGCATATATTTGGAATTCTCTTTTCTTTTCTACTTAGTAATGAAAAACATACAGGAGAAATCTTATATAATGTTATTATCATTAATACTTAGTTGAAGTCTTGTTGAGTTAGGAAATTTTGTATTTAATTTAATTGAGTTAAAAATTTTAATAATTTGCATTCATATATCTTACAAATAAACTATTCAATAAATTTGATTTACATAATTGATATTTAAATAATTATTTAATATCAATTATTTATTTTATTATATTTATATAAGGTTCTAAACAAATTAAGTAGCATATATTTGAAACACAGTAAAAATGCAAATCAAATTCTTTGTTCCTACCATGTTCTATTAAATCTTATCCACACATTTATAACAATAAATGTGTGGATAAGATTTAATAAAATATGGTCCACATAAATGTGTGGATAAGATTTAATAGAATATGATAGAAACAGAGTAATTGGAATAAAGAATTTGATGTGTATTTTTACTGTAACAAATATGTGGATAAGATTTAATAGAAATGATAGAAACGTCAAAATCGAAACAGAAAATCTCATCCGTACAAATAAGATCAACTGCACTAATAATTCTTGAATATCTATACTTGTACTCACATAAATATGTGAATAAAATTTAATAGAACATGATACAAAACATTAAAATCGAAACAGGAAATCTGATATGTGCAAATAAGATCAAGTGCACCAATAATGCATGAATATCTATACTTGTACCCGTCAGCTCCTGAGAAGACTACAAAAAGAAAAAGGTTCCTACTTGGACGTGTCGAGTCAGTACAATAGTAGAGAAACCATACCCTCAGTAAGTTCATGTTCAATAAGAAAGGTAAGTCTTTGCATGTTGGTCGAGTGGTTGCCATTGTAGGGGCGGATGATCTCACTCACCTATATTTCATAGAATCTCCTCAATATCATACACAATTTAAATTTTAGACGTGCCAAACTTATAGAAAAGGACATTAAGAACTGAGTCTGAAACAACCATCCATGAAAGCCAAAGCTGAAAATGGGGTTGCAGCAGAAACGCGTGGAGTTCTGAGACAAGAACACGAAGGACAGATTAGGTGAAGCAGCAAATTGACAGGCAAATACATAGAGTCCATCCAATGCTCTTCTGTGAATGTGATTTGATTTGATTTGTGGAAGATATAATTGGTGTTGGTGTTCCTGTGAATTGAGCAGAGCACGAACACATGTCAGGTTTCATGGCCTAGTTAGGGGAGGGACACCAATCACAATTCCTACGCTTTTTATGTGTAAATAATGCTGATATCTGAGTCTATAATGTATTCCACCAGCTCCTCAGGCATCCAATGACCGACAGGATAGTCACTGAAAACACGTGACACGAAGAATTGCGAGTACTTATCCATACAACATCATAGAAGAGTTGCGAGTACTTATCCATACTTCATAGAAGTCCAATTAACAAAAAGAGAAATTACGAGTTCCGGAGGACGACGAAATGATCTGATTCTTGGAACTAAAATATTGAGGCAAGCATATGACTACCGGCGGAATCAACCAGGTAGTATTCTTTAACAATGCCGCTTTCCCGCACGATCGCCCTAGTACGTGTCGAGCCCGTCATTCGGGTTAACTTTAGAAGTGAAGATGATAATGGATCGGCTTGGACTAACATATTATTGATCCAATCTTAGCCAAAATTTAAACCAAGATAATTAGGAATTTAAAATTTTAAAAATATGGTTGTATTATATTGTCTTAAAATTGGTTAAAATTAAATAAAATTTAAAATTTAAAATATGATAAAAATTTTATTTATTAATAGAAAATTTTAAATTTTTAATTAAAAACATTATTAACTAAAAATTAATTAATTAATTTTAATTTATAAAAATTTATTAATTTATAAAATAGTGATTAATAAACTAATTAATTTTTAATATAAAAGTTATAATCTAATCAAAAAGTTGAAATTAGGGATGCTATAAAGGACCCAATCCAATCCTAACTTTATGAATTAGGTTTAAATTAATCCACTTCTGGACCTCTGGTAGCCTGAGAGGACTAATGGGCATAACGTTCTTTAATTATAGGTATTCCCAAGCCAGTAAAATCAGTAATCACCTGCAGGTGAAGCAAATTATCCAAATTGTTTTGAATTCAACAACGTCACAGAACACAGTGAACACTTCCCGAACAACCAACTTGCATCAACTTTGATCACATTTCTCACAACATAAGATGACTTCAAAACAAATCAGATTCAGACAGAAACAAACATGAGCTAAAGCTACATTTTTTCACGCATTCAAAACACTGATGAGGCAACAAATCTCAATGACCACCCAACCCAAGCCATCCTGTCAACCCGATCCGGCAACCAGTTTGATTTTGTCCGTCTCCTGATTGAAAGGGAATGTTCTCTAGGTTCTTAATTTTGATTTCTCCATTGCCCTTGGAGCTACGAACCAGAACAAAAATGAAGTTCAGATGAACAAGAACAAAAATGAAGTTCAGATGATTCATATTTCCAACCTCAATAGGATTATACATAAAGATGTGAAGTAATAGAAGATACTATACATGCAAAGTGAAGAAAGCAGCAGCTTATAGGAAATCCTTTGGAACTTGGAACTAGCTCAATCTAGTTGGGACTCAGGCATCATATCAACATTATCATGTTGTTTTGAGACATAGAAAGTATCTCTTTGTACTCCAATGTCAAAAAGGTATAGCATACATACCTAAGCCAATGGCATCAGAGCTTTTCATAATTTTAAGCCTCTTGCAAGTTCCAATAAACATCCTGGGGCAGAAACAAATGAGAATTTGAACAATGCAATCTGAAAGAGGAGAAAAATCCAAAACAAGAACATATAGAGGAAATATTTTCTTTTTCTCAGATATGAAAATGCAATATAATGTATATACTTCAAGAACCCATATAAAACATCCACTGCCAAAAGGATATATAGGTCGTTTGCCCGAATCCAATTACTTGATGATTGATATGATCAGTACCTATGTAGCAAGCGCCTCTCTTCTCATGTTTTCGCTAAACTTATATAAAGTGAACCTACAAGGCATCTAGTGCACATTCCTCACTTCAAGTTTTAAAAATAAAGTAGTAATGTTTCATCAGTTTCCTTAGATAGGTCGGTATGAGTTCGGTTTTTCTATGCATCCTGACTTACAAATTGGGTAATGTGGATTTGGCAGGAATCACTTGCATTGTGTCCCATATGCATGCAAGAGTGATTGTATAGCCAATGGTCTTTGTGTGCGATAATCAAAATCAAGACAAAGAATGAAAAACTGCAAAACTTAGTTGTTTAGTTGTTAACTATATCAAATTTTTGCTTTCAGTTACATTTTCTTCTACTTTCTTCTCTTTTTTTAATCACACCTAGCTTTTATTTTGCACATGGGAAGTAATTCATACGGCAGGTCAAGCTATATGTATATCCAACGCTATGTTTTACACTAGGGAGAATAATGGAGATGATGAATGCAAGAATATGAGAGACTAAACGAAGGCAAAAGTATGACATTAAGACTTACGCCCATGGTACATCACCAACAAGCATCCAGTCACCATCCTTATCTTCAAATGTCAGCACATATTCTGATCCGTGCAGAAGATCTATCAACTTACTCTCACTCAGCTTTTCCCTCCCCGGTGCTCCATTAGAGCCAGATTGACCTTAAACAACCAGAAACATGTAGTAATAACAACCATGCAATTTCATTTCTTTTTTGAATAAAGAATCCGATAATAGCTTCCTCCACAGCAAATTCAAGTACAAGATTATCCTGAGCATCGACTCAAAGATTGAGAACATAGAAATAGCTTACCAATGGTAAATCCACTGAACATCTTCTCAAGTGCAGAAAACAAATCCGGGTAAGTGCAATAGTTTCTCAGATCAACCTTCCTCAGATATGGGGCACCATCCATGCTGACTTTGATGAAAAGAGTGCCAGGACCAGGCTTTCCATCAACCTCATCATTGTTCTTTGAAGTAGTAGCCAAAGTGTTCTTCCGGAATGATTTTATTGGAGGCCAGCCAACAACCTGTGCTCTGTTAAAGTAAAAAAACAACCATGATCATCATTGTTCCACGCTTTTCTACTCCCTAATAACAAAACTTCACAGTTAACTAACTTGGCAGCAATGGCATCACCATTGTTGTAAGCATCAGTCTTGATCGGCTTAGTTCCGGTTGCAGCAAGAGGCTGTTCTTGCAATGTTCTCTGTGGTAACTCCTTCAGTATAGCTGAAGGGGCCCCAGAAGGCCTAGATGGAAGCATTGTATTGACTCCCGAACTAGCAGGGAACTTCCCTTTCCCCGCAGATTGCAGAGACTCAGAATCTGCAACACTTGCATGAAACATCCAGTTCTTCTGTATATATGCAGAACCCTTAACCTCCGAGAAACCATCCATGGTGTCAGAGAATACCCTTTTACTGCCTGAAATAACATGCTTCTGAGGTGATGAGCAGATCCCGTCCTTGGAGGGTAGCAAAGGAAACAGAGGTTTTTCATCAAGTTGCCCTTGGCTCAGCAAGGAAGGCTCTGATTCTCTTTCTGGGGATTGAGACCCTGGAAGACCTAGTCTCAACTCAGTAGCCTTCAAATTGATGTTGTTCTTATTTCCTTCGGACAAGCTTGGAGCTCCAGAGCTGTCAACTGACGAACAATCTGACAATCCAAGATAATTTCTTTCCTTTAAACCACAACTGTTTTGGGAGATGCAATCAATGGAGGGTGAAGAGGCCACTAAAGAAGTATTGCTGTGCCCTTCCTCCTCCACATCCAGTAAAGGCGGAGACATCAGATTCACAAGTCCTCAAAACAGCCTCCTTAACTGGAACATACACATCCCATGTCACGATTGCTTTGTTCTAACTTAAGTATATCGTGTACATTAAAACTGAGAATTCAGAACCTAAAAGAAACTACATAATCATCTCCGATCCTCAACTAAACACATTTTCCTCCAAAAAGAACAAATAAATGAACAAAAAACTTTACTATTACCAAAGGATCATAGATCTTAAACCAGATATTTGAAGGAATTGAAAATCCTTAAATGCTTTAATAAGAAGAGCAGAAGATAAGCGGAAAAACGACATATTTGGCAGATAATTCCTCAAAGTTATAAACTTTCTACGTTGGGTGCCAAAAACAACTTGAGTTCATTCTATATCAACATAGTACGAAAACGAACATGCAAGATTGTATTCTGCTGCAACTTTTTAAGGAATACAAACTACTAAGTTAACAAGTTATCCAGAACTCTTCCCATAAACAAGAAATTCCAAAAACATGAGAAAAATAAGAAAAGCAATTTTCATGTGGACTTGTCCTTGTACTTCTTACAAAAATGAAAATTTTCGTATTACAAAGGAAAGACTGATAAAAAAATATATAAAGAAAATACAAAAAGTTGAGATAAAGAGAACGCGAAAAGAAAGAGAAATATTTATAAACCGGAAAAAAGAAAAACAGACTCACAGATACACATTTAACTATCAAGATCTCGCAACAGAAGAACTTCACTCAGCTTTCTTAAGAATCCACTATTAAAAAAGAAAGAAAACAAAAGATAGAATGCTTCGAATTTTGAACAAACAAACAAACAAAAACCAAGTTCGACGTTGAAAAACAAGAAGATACCTGAAAAATCCCAGTAAACTCCGACTGAAGCAAGGCGAGAACACCGATCAACGCTCTAAAAGAAAAATGGAGGAGAAAATGCAGAAAACGAAGCCGAACAAAAGCACACGATAGGGCAGGAAGACAGCGCGATTGAGGAAGAAGACTTCAAGGACCATACATGAACAGCAGAAAGCCACAAAGAACTTTGGCTGACCGAACTGGATGCTAAAAAGAAATTAAAAAAAGCTGAGATGGCAAAAGGGAAATTATGCTCCAAAGTCCGTGTCATTTTTTGAGTCCATCCTTTCAGAATTCGTACAACACTCGCCGATCTAGGTGGCGATTTTTTGATCCTACGGCTGGTGTTCGGTCCGAGAGACTTATCTCAGCCGTCGATGTCGTGGGGACAGGAACAAAACATCTGTACCTGTCGTTTCCTTATATTTTCCGCCAGACAAAGTCTTGCTTAAAGATCTTTTTAATCCTCACAGTTTCCTACTTTTGTAGCATTATTATTACATGGTTGTCGGCTATTAAATGTCATTTTTGCCCCTCGTTGTGACTGACGTTGTCTCCGTTGTCCTAATGTCGTTTTCACCGTGCACGTGAAAAACGAAATCGATCTACTTGCAAGATAATTACAATCGTATCTTATTTATAAATATAGAGCACAAAGCAACTTGCTCTTAAGTTACACAAATGCATCCATCTGAAATTCTGACTTCGCGAGTTAGGCTCACCAAAAAACCTACTCACAGCAAGTCCAATAAGATTTGTGCCTGTGTATTTTATTTAAAATGAGTGAATTTTGTATTGTTATTTTTAATATGTATTAAAAAATTATTAAATAGATAATAATCAATAAATTACGAGCATCAGATAAATTTTCACTAAATTTATAATTTAAAATTAAATAATATTATTTACTAAACAATTAAATAAATTAATAAAATTTTAATACTGCCTATAAAATAACAAGATATTTCCATGATAAATTTAAAGTAGAATTGAACGATTTTATTTATCGAAGATATTAAATTTAATTAAAACTTTTCTTAAGACAAAAACTATTTTATTTATTTAAGAAAATTATTGAATAAAATTAGTTAATTAATTTTAATTTATAAAAATGAGTTACTTTACAAAATAAAATTAAACTAACAAAATGAAAAACATAAAATTTAAAGATTTAATCAATATTAAGCTGTCATAAAATTAGTATATAGTCGGGTCGTGCTGGGCCCGAATCCAGTCATAACGACCCGTGGGCCGATCGATCTATTCTTCAAAGATCAGTCATATACCTTATGCCAAGCTTAGGTTCAGTCCGCGACCTCCTTGGCTCATTCGTATGTGAGAGTTTCTCATGCACACGTAAAGACTTAAACCTAACTGCAGCTCCATATATAAGGTATAATTCTCTCATAATAGAGGTAGGCACGATCATAATCCTAGTTTTCTCTGCTTATTGTGATCCCACCTTCACCAAAAGACTAATTTGAACGTCGGAGGGGCTTATCGGGAAACAACCCCCGACGTGTCTTTCTTGTTTTGTAGGAACCTTCAAGCTAGAATTCTCGTGTTCAGCAATCGGCTTCATAGATCCAAACGGCAACGTGCAGTCTCGTCAGAATCAGGCTGAACCAGTATATAATAAAGATCGAACAAAATAAATTAATTAAAAATATTAAATAAAAAAGTTTGATTTATAAAAATTAAGTTTATTGATTAATTAATAAATAGACCAATTTTTGATAATAATAAGAATTATTAAAATAGTTAAGCTGAAAAAAATTAATCGGATGATTATATTTTTTTAATTATTAAAAATATTTGATTTTTTTTAATCCCTCCTTTGGTTTTGACCATATAAGGACCAAATGTCATGATTCACGTGGATATCACAACACCGGTTCGCACGTCATTCACACCTAACCAACATCCATCGGTCCTCCTCAGCCTCTTATTATCAAATCTCTTTTTTTATTTATTTAAATCTTATCTACAGATTTATATAAACCTTATATAATTACACAGACGCATAGAGTATAAAGGCACAGAGCATGGTTATTGCGGTAACGTGAAAATGAGGACATTATGGTAAAACATGACATCGCTTAGTAGATGTCACCAACTTTGCTTTTTATAGCTACAGGTTTTGCGGGGCTGTGCCACGACATTGGGACCCTTTGTCGGGAAGCGTCCGCTTTGGCCGCTTGCTTTAACTCCATTAATCATTCTTAAGTGAACACCCTGAACCGTAAATCCCAGTTAACTAGAGGGTAATTAAGTTTTGTTTCTTCTAGGCTAAATTTAAGCCGTTGGATTAGCACTGTTTTGAGGCCATTGTTTATCAGGCACGTGTCCTGTCACTGACATCAGACAGGGAAGTTCCTAGGTCAATGGGCGTGGGGTCCAATTCACGTGTGGACGATAGACGTGAGTGTCGTATCTTATCAACCTGGTCGGGCCGTTTTTTATTATGTTGTTCGGACTTATTGGATCTTGAGAAGCCCAAATGAAGGTGATCCTTTACATGTGGCCCTAGTCATTTGGTGAGAAAATCAGTTACTTAAAAAGTAGTGAGTATGAGTTATTACTCATGATTTATTTAAATTGCGTAATTAATAAATTATTAGTGTATTAACTTTTTTATAAGAATAATAATTATAAAATTAAAAGAAATAATTTTTATATAATTTTAAAACCTACACAATGTGAATTAGTAATATTACATTACATAACTAGTTTTCCATTTAGTTGATTAATTTTTCTTATCATCCCACGCGTAAGATCATATTTTATCATAATATTAGCAATGTTTTAAAAATCAAACTGATTCGATCAGTTTAAAAGTGAAAACTTTGAACCGATTAATTTTTTAATATAGTTTTTAATTTTTAGGTTTGATTTAGTTTAACACAAACTGTTCAATTTATTGATTAATCGATTAATTTTTATAATTTAAAATAATTTAATTAATATTTTATTTAATAATATTTTTTAATTAAAATTTAAAATTTTCAAAACATAAAACAAAGATTTTTAAATTTTTAATTAATTTTATAACGATATAATATAGTTAAAACTTTTAAACTTTAAAACGTTGAAACATTGATATTTAGTGAAATTGCATTTACTAGTTTTCCAATTGGCATGACTTGTTGAAACATTGATATTTAGTGAAATTGCATTTACTAGTTTTCCAATCACTACAAGAAAAATAAATATTAGCGACGGAATTTACCGACGGAATTTATACATTTAGCGACGGTAAGCTTATTTAGCGACGGAATTTACCGACGGACAGAGGCGTCGGAGATATGGCCGTTGCTAAATTTAACGACGGAAATTTTTCGTTGGGAAATTT
>JANTNU010000235.1:4014420-4049725 GCA_024752395.1 Erythroxylum havanense | reverse complement strand
CAAATTCTCTCCAAATTTAGCGACGAATATTAGTACCGTCGCTAAATCGCTCAATTTTAGCGACGGAAAGCATATTTCCGTCGCTAATTGCCGACGGAAATCTTTCCGTTGCTAATTTTCGGTCGCTATTGTACATTTTTCTTGTAGTGAATTGGCATGACTTGTCGTTAACGACATACGAACACGTCAATTCCCACAAGTGTGGATGGGTCGTATACTAAGAAATCAGGGACTTGAGACACTTGCATTTGAAAAAAAAAATCCTCTATTTAATATTATTTTTTTTAATTTTATATGATAGAATCTTAACTATTTATTTTACGAGATTCACGCAGAATTTATATGAAATTTACATAAATAAATGACTGAAATTCTTTAGACATAATAAAACATCGTAATATTGGACAGATTTTCTAAACTCTACATTTGATGTACATAATAACATGGTTGACGATTGTCTAATCAGTCAGATATTTCGAGCTTTAACCCGAGAGGAACTAATGTAGTTTGGTGTATAATAACGAATCAAGTAAACGCACGTCTAGTGTATAAAAGTAAGAAAAAGGATCAACGAGAAGCCACAAGGAAGCTTCGTAGTTGGCGAATAACGACCAATGCAAGCCTGCAACGAAAGCAAAGAACAATTATGCAAGCCCTTCAAAGGACGCGAACGAATCTTCTTTAACTGAGTACAGTGAGAACCAAAAGGACATGGAAAGTGACATTACCAGCTTGAACTCAGCTGTTTCTAGCTCATCACTAGGAGAAGCAGAGGCTTGCACGCAGGAAATTGTTATACTGGTATGAACACAAGAACCTTAGTATAGTATGATCGAAAACAGCTAAGGAATAGGTAAATGGAGGGGGAAAAGTTATTATTTCTCTAAGAAGATTTGATGACATCTTCCCCCAAGCATTTCAACTACGAGTCCCACACGGCATGACTTCTAAGCAGCCAGATTAGGCTGCTATTGGTCAATAAATATCGACTATAAGTTGTGTATCGCACGCTTTTGTACATCACTTGCTTCATAAGTTTCTTTGTCTACATCTACACTTACCATTCATGGAACAACTAGTTGACTTCAACTTCTACATGCCTTAATGCCTCCATTAGAAGTCGAATCAACACCAGACCAAGCTTCCAAATCATGACCCATTTAACTTTTTTCTCTTAGAAGAAGGTAGAACTGACAAGAACTTGAAAAAGCTAACAACTTTCTGTTCTGCAGTTCTAACTTTTAACTAATAGTACCAGTCAGTAGTCACATAGTACTGGACTGTGTCCTCTTGGCATGCTGTCTCACTTGATGTTCTCTATGATTGTCCTTTAAGGTCTTAAAACGTCAAATGTCCCATGCAGTTAAGTTAAGTGCTTGCTATAGCGTAGAGACTTCTTGAATTTTTTTTTTGAAGTAACGGATATTATTTCTTTTGTTGTCATTTCAAAGGAAACGAAGGAGAATTTCTCTTTCCCCTAATCTCTTTCCCGAGATAGTCAAAAGATCTTTGGCCCACTACTTGCTCCTTTCTGTGGCATCCAACCTCTTGGCCAGGAAAAAAGAAATACCTGCAGCTGGAGTTGAAGAAGCTCCATAGCGCCACTTCTACATGGAAATGGAATCCCATAAAAAGCCTGTTAAGTTCATATCTGTGCTGGGGTAGGTCACCGAGCGGTTTATGTAGTTCATGTTCAAAAAATGAAGAAAACCCTTTTAACATCTAAGCAAATTATCTTCGTCATCATCACACTTAGCCTGATTTATGTAATAAAATAGAATCTGGAAAGATTTGATAATACTCAATATTACTCTTATATAATAAAGAGACTGTTTCCTGTATTCTCTTTGTCTAAAATTCAAGATGTTACATGGGACTTAGTCCTATTGTGTGTACTGCATAATTTGTGTATGTATGCAGAAGTGCACTTCAAATTTGATCGGTGCAAATCAATTGCATCACATAAAAAAGAGTGCAACTATATAAAGAAACATGGTCATAACCAAATCCCGAAATGCATGCTCAAGCATATAAGGTAAGTGTTCAATTTTGCTACATATTGTTTGCAAAAGGAAAGGCAGAACAGAACCAGAACACAAACAATCAAATGCAAGATTTTTTCCATGAACCCGCTTCCTGCTTTCACATTAAAGACTGTTTCATGAACCCTTTTTTTCTTTTTACGTGCTCTCTTGTTTAGCACTAAACAGTAAACCGACGACAGCAAACCATGGCTTTGCTTTTCCCAATTCTTGCTAAGCACTCAAGAACCTGGTCCCCACCCTCTTCCGTACCATGGCCCGGACGGTAGGTGTATCTTTACATGTACTCATCATCAAGCAAGCTTGTTCATTTTATATAAACGCTACAAACTACGCCATCTCACTTCATCATTTTCACAACATTTTCCTCTTACTACCTTCCACCATTTTCGCTTTCTCTTCACCGACACATGAGTCGAGGAGGAGGTATAGTTTCAGGAGTAGTTGTTGTTGTTAGCTATGGAAAGTCCAGATCTTTCGCCTCCCCATGTGGATGCATCTAGGCCGTCCCTTGGTTTCCCACTTGGCACTGCCTTGCTCTTAATCGTCATCTTCAGTTTAAGTGGTGTTTTCTCTTGCTGTTACCACTGGGACAAGCTCAGATCACTCCGTCGATCTTTCACCAATGAACATGATCCTGAGCCCGACATTGAAGCTTCACCTTCCAAGTTTAACCCTGCCAACATGGTAATTTCCTCTCTTTAGACCCAATTTAGACAACCTCGTGTCAAATCAGCTTGCATTTAAAGAAATGTTGATCTATGTTTCGTTGTTTTCTTCTATTTTCACCATCTGATGTTGACACTCAAACCTTCGCTTTTTGTTGGTTCTTGCTCTTTTCAGGATGTCAAACAAAATCAAAGCCAAAGCTTGTCAGTTTTAATGCCAGGTGATCAGATGCCAAAGTTTATAGCATTGCCATCTCCATGTGAGCCACCTCGAGAAGAGAAACCAGTTACTAAACCTCAAGAACCACCCAAACCGCCACGATTTCCGGTTCCTCTGTATTAGCAAACTTTCTATGATGTCTGATGTACATATTTGAGTGATTAAGATTGAATCTTCACATTGGAAATAGTAGGTTTATTTCCATTATTATCCTCCGGTAGACTAGACCAACTTGTATACAATAACCTATTTTTTTAACTCTTTGTATGTGGTATGTTTCTAGGAGAAAAAATAAACTAAAATCCAAGTGTGGTTGATGTGATTATATTTCTTGACTTGTTAAAGGGACCACATTTACTGTGAATTTTTGTACTTCTTTTTACCCCTTCTGTACTTTTCAAGTTTGATTGGAATTAGTGGTGATCATTAGTTCATAGAAAAGATTGCTCCTAGTTTTACTTTTCTGCAACTTTGGATCTCTGGAATTTGGAGCCTGAAATGAAATGGTGTAGTTTGTCATGGACAGCATGAGTTAAAACTTACCATCTCTGTTTCACTTTACAAGAGGATTATGAGTGGTCGACAAAGTTGGTGCTGCACCAGAATTTGCAGCAACTTTGGTTTTGCCCGTTGTTTCTGGGTTTTCCAGGAGCGAAAGTTCCAGGCTTTGCGAGTAATCTGAAACACTAGTCTTGTGGCCGGCATATCCAAGCAAAGATATGATTGTCCCAACAACAGATATGCTCCTTAACGTGTCAGTGCAAAAATAAGATCAAATCTGCAAAATCTCATTCACATTAGCGATTGGCTGGTGCAAAGAAAGATCAAATGATGGAATACTTAAAAAATTTTATCAACAGATCTTTTTCATATTACCTCAGCTGATACTCAGAAGTCTGAAGACATAGTGGAACTTTAACAAATTCTGTTCATCTATTTTGGTTGGATTAGATTGAAAATACTTTTTTCATATATTTCATTTAGAGGACGTGATCTGCAAGGAATTGTGCAAATTAACCTATTTAATACATGAATGTTGAGGAGGAAAAAAAGAGAGAGCAATCCATTTGAGGTGTCACAACACAGAGTCTATAATGCCGCCATTAAAGAAATTCTGTCGAACACTTACTAAACATCATATCCATTTCCAAATAATAAACAGAAAGCCACATTTTCATGACCTAATTTTACTGTAGCTCAGTGCTCAGATGCTCTTGTCATGCCTCCACCATCCCTCACGAGTCGGGACAAATGCTTGGACTCCTCCCATGAAAATGATAAGTCATTTCTATAATTCTATTGTGTTTCTGGTCGATGATGCATACCAGTCCATACAAGCTTTCCTTCACTGGAGCCACCTAAGAAGCAACCGTAAATGACTTGATTTGACCACTCTCCTCGATCAACCGTGTGGGCTCTCTTCTTGTGCTAGCTTGAAGAAGACAAAAGCTTGAATGTCCCTAATTCCTCGATTTTCGGCCTTGTCTTGGTATCCTCTGCCTTCCATGGTGGAACCGCGTTTTGTACGAGCTCCTCCAAGATTCGATTCGTTCTGGTTTCGCTAATTTTCGATAAAGTTCAGATTTTTAAAGCCAATGTGCAAGCTTTCGCAGTGAAGCCAACTTGGGTTCACATTCGGTAGCAGTCACAACTTTTATCTCCATCTAAGTTCAATCTCCGTTGGAAAGAGGCACGTACACAACATCAAGGACCACACTGTTCCCGCACAGTTTAAAAAATTGAAGTGAAAAGGAGGATTTGGAAAATGTACGGATGATAAGCACTGTCATGGGAAGCAAAGTCTCAAAGTCTTGGACCCTTGAAAATGACCAAAAGCACATGCAAGCTCTTATCGTCAAGGACAATAGTTAGTGGCTTCCTGGTGGTCTTATCCTAGATGCTGGTGACGATGACGTTATCTTACAACTTTTTTTTTTACTTTTATAGTTCGCCGTTATTTTTTAATTATTAAATAAATTTTTAATAAATAGGATATATTTTATTTTTACTATAATACTTTGTGATATTTTCTTAAAAAATTATTATACAAAGTTGCAGATGTCAAGGGACAATTTTTCTGTAGTATTGCTAATTAATAATATTTTAAAAATCTAATTCAACTGTAAATTAAGAAATTTAAAATTTAAAAATATGATCAGAATGGTTATAAAATTGTTCAATGGTTGAAATAGATTGTTCTCATGTATCAAACATGTTAAATTTTAATTAAAATTTATTAAATAAAAATTAGTTGATTTAATTTAATTTATAAAAATTGATCAATTAATTAATTAATTAATCAATTTTTAATAATAAAATTATTAAAATAAATCAAAATAAAAACTTAAAATTTGAATTGAAAAATTATCTGATTCAAACTTTTTATAATTGAATCGATTCAATTTTTTAATTATAGCTAATTAAAAACTCACCAAATGACTAAATACATATTAACTTAAAAGTTTCAAGTCTAATTTAAATATTTCAAGTTTAATTTATAGTCAAATATTTGGATGATTTATCGAGAGTGGAGATAATGTAAACTTTTGAATATTAATTAAATTAAAATTATCTATTTAATTATAAATTATTGACTGCTTAAGTGATTTATTTTATGTACCTTATAATTTATTGAATATGAATATAATAATTAATAATTAATAGTTTTATTGACTTTTAAATATCATTATCATCATCATCACACTCAGCCTAAATAATATTTAAAAAAAGGTTTACTTGTAACTTTTTAGAGACAGAATAGTGGAACAACAAAATCAAAGTAGGTAGTTCTAAGAGGAATGGAAATCCTACTTAAAAACCTAAATTACTAGTTAGTGCTCATATCTCCACTTTGTTCCTTTTCTTTATTTTACAAAAAAGTTGGATTAAGTTTAATTAGAGTACATGCAATTTTGCACTGGAACCATCCAAATTGCCAGTTTGTGTAGATAACTTAGATATGTGCTTAGTTTAGTAGATTGTGTTAGATCATTTTGTGCTTTCTTAATGAAAGTGAGTCATTGGCCTCCCAATAGCCTTTTAAGTACTCTTTGGTTGAATACTATTATTGTATGTAGTCTATGATGATGTATTAGTAAAAGTGGAAACCTTACTTTTATAGGTACCACTTAATGATTTCTGTTACCTAATCAATACAATTTGTAATCTGCTTTGTACTTTTTTGTTTTTTTTGTTTTTGTTATCTTGTTCTTTATTTGATGCTTACATAGCTGAAGTGGACTGCTGATTATTTTTTATAATAAATTATAAAATCTTAAGTTATATAACTCAATTGAAAATATTATTATCATAATGCTGATATAACATTCATATCAATATAAAAATTACTATTTGGTTTGTTTGGTAAAGAGCTGGTTGAGTTTGGTCCAACTTTGTTCATACTTGAGCCTTAATAGCTATTTTTTAATTTGTATATTTAAAAAAGAAACTAATGTCATTTTACATTATCAGTTTCTTTTAAATCATCCGAGTCTTGGGTCGAGGTGGGCCTGGACAATTCGAGTCCGAGTTTCGTCAGAGGCTTACTTAGATCAGCCTTGACCCAAAGTCTTCCAAACCTAGTATTTTAAGTCATTACATAAATTTTTTTACATAATAACTAATGATGATACGTAAGTATATATATAAAACTTAAAAAATTGATATAAGTGTTGATTGACATAATTCATCAAAATATTAATTTCTACATATTTCATAATTATTTTACAAAATATTAATGTAAATAAATTTTAATTTGAATTATTAATATTTAAAAGATTGAATATTTAACTAAAAATTTTAAAATCAAATAATAAAATATTTTTTTTAAAAAAAAATAATTTTTAATTAATTATTCTTTTTATAAAAAAGTTCAATTTCTAACCTTTTATATATGTGCACTTTAAACATACATAATAATTTTTAATTATTTATTTTTAATAAATTATTTAACAATTTAATAATAAAATTGTAGGATTTGTCAGTTAACGAGACGACGAACTTTAATGTTGGACGAATCTACGTCATTAAACTAAAGTATTAAATAAATTTAAAATATTCAAAATTAAATTTTAAGTGTTGGAAGCTAATTGAAAAATTAGTACAACAACTTAATACAAATTTTACTGATACACAAAATTTAGGAAAATTCAAGGTCTTACTTTTAATTAATATTCTGAAATAACAAATTCAGTATTGGGTTGGCCCAATCTAAAGCAATAGTATTGGGCCTCAATTGATACTATTTTAGCTTTGCAAGGTTTGAATTGAACCCTACCTTCAATTTCCCTCCCATTTCCCAAACAGTTCTGAATGAGAAGCAGCCACCAAGTGCTTGTCGAAATGCCAAAGCAGAGAATTTCCACCACCCAACTTCACGAAGCTTCACAGGATCAACACACACCCCCCGTTGCCGTCCGTCGATCTCAGCGACTTCTCCGTCTAACACCCATTGTTCCCAATTCCCATAACTCGAAACCTGCAAAGAATCGCACAAATTGTCCACCAAAGAGCTCAAAGAATCCCATCCCATCTCACAAGAAGTCGGTTTCCGCGAATCACGTTCCTGGGTCGAGGAGATCTTTGCGTTTGGTTGCTGAAATCCAGAGGACTTCCAGTCGTCGGCGATCCCCGAGGCTTGTTGGGAAGGATAGCGCTGATAGTAATAGCGAGTCCACAAAGATTGTTGATTCCGGTTCCAATAGTTCAGTGGATAAAAAACCTAAGAAGAAACAAATTAGTCGTGTTTCCAGTATATCTGCACACAGCAAGAAGGTAATTTTGCGGAACGAAGCTGAAGGTGAAGTGGGTAAGAGTCCATGTAAGAAGGTTTTCCAAAGAAATGAAAAGAGTTGCGTTGGTGCAGAAGTTGTTTTGGCACTCAGAGCAAGAAAATTTTGCAAGAGAAGTGAAGAGCTAGAGGGCGTTAGTAAGAAGAGAAAGAGAGAGGAGGAAGAAGATAAAGGCAGTGTTCAAATGTGGACAGCAGAACAAGAACGTGCTTTGCAGAATGCTTATTTCACAGTGAAGCCCACGCCGAATTTTTGGAAGAAGGTCTCCAAGCTGGTATTCACTGTTTTCCTTTTCTTTCAAAAGATCCTTTAAGTTATATTAGGTGCAGCTAAAGTATGTGCTTTAATACATAGTAGCAACTTTAGCACTCTTAGTTGTAATCTTTTAGTTGTTCGTGAGAACTATATATGATGTATATGAAATTAGTATTTATAAGCTTCACCTGAGTATCAATAGCTTACTTCATAAACAGAATCGAGAACTTAGTTGCTTTGGTAACTTCTTGGTTGTCAATCAAAATCGTTTTAGTTGTGTGATTATCAGAAGTTGACGTCAGACATATGGCCTTGAGCTCCTTCTGTCGTGGAGTAGCATCGACGACAGTGAGTTAACGATATCGTTTATACAATGACAGGTTCCAGGGAAATCTGCTCAAGATTGCTTTGATAAAGTCCATTCTGACCATATTACTCCACCCCAACCTGTGCCTCGGTCAAGGCAAAATAAACTAAAGTCATCTCCTGTTTCAGGTTTCTCACTCTCTGCAAGCAAGCTACTCGACCCCTGTGAGATAAAGACGAAAAGGTTGAGTTGTTATAAACGGAAGAGTTCTCTTGCACCAAAAACTGTCAGATTGTTGTTGCAAAAGCATTGTCAAAAAGATCAAGTTCACGAAGCAGACCTATTTTCTGTTCTGGAGCCCAGCATGAGTTCATCAACTCTTGGACCTTTGGTTGATGTTGTAGTCTCCACTCCAAAGCGTTTCCAGGAACAGGATCAGAAACAGCATGAGGCATCTTCTTCTGGGAGTAAAAAGCCTCTTTCAAGGTTTAGTGGTTCATTTGTGAAGGATCTTATTAGCCCCCCAGTTCTGAAACAGGTGAAGAACAAAGCATTACATGAGAAATATATTGACCAATTACACTGCAGGGAAGCTAAGAGAAAATCAGCATGTGCACAAAGAGGAAAGGGCACTATGGATAAAGAGAATGTTGAGCAAATCAAATTTCAGAAACCAGATACCATTAGAACTGCTAAGGAGGCCTTGTTTTCTCATGCGCAAGATGCCCTTTATCAGATCAAATGTCTTCATACCAGTGCCACCGGAAATGTTTCTGATTTTGATGATGAATATGTTGACATTGATGACATTAATGAAGATGAACATGAATTGTAGCCATTGTATTAGTTCTAACTAGCTGTGCCAAAGTTGACAAATATTTGACGATCTAATATCACTAATTGGAGTTGCCTTGTATAGCAGTTGGATTCGTAACTTCGTCTCACAATGATCTTCAGATTCTGTTGTAAACTTCTGATTCTTCTTTTTCTTCTTTTTTGGAGAATGGTCAATTCCTAATTCTGAATTTATTAAGTTGGTTTTCTGTAATTCTGTTGGCTTGTCTTGACTAATTGGTGGATTTTGTTAACCAAATTGTTATGCACTGTGACTATTGAAATTGATGGGTAACATACATGTAGATTCAACTGCGTGAACACAGATAATGATTCAAATGTAAACCAATCAGACATTGGAAGAATCGGATGGTTTCTTTTCAAATTGGACATTGAATTTCATATTGTTCGTCATCAAACTGTTGTGAACATCTAGAAGTCGTTATCCAACTGTTGTCAGCTAGATACAGAACAACATTTTTCTCTGTTGGATACCTCATCCTCTACAAAAGATATATGTAGCTGTTCTTCTGATGTTGTTGATGTCAGCACTGATGAGCAGAGGTTCGTGTTAAATTATTTTCTGATGTACCCCACAGAATTCCAAGAAGCAGGATTCCAGGTGGTATCCATGCAATGTCTTCAGGGCTGAGTAACATATTTGTTTTCTTTTAAACGTTTCCTCTGGGTTTCTGCTGACCTCATAACTAAAAAATTGAAAAAGAAAATTTAAATCTGTTCCTTTCATTTGGAACAATCCGATGTTGAGCTTATATTTAATCGAATTTTCAGTTTTTCTTTGTAGTAGTCTGCTCCTGTTTGCATAATCAATGATTTAGATATCCTTCCAGATTCAGAGACAAAATGTCACTTTCATATGCAATTTTAGACTTCAATAATTTGTGAGGTTATGTCTTCTACAGCTACAGGCTACCCCATTATGATGATTAAAAAAAAAGGAATTATTGAACTCTCTGACCACATATTCAAACTACATTCTTGCTCTTTCAAGGAATTTCGACAAATATTCTTATCCATAATCTAGTCAGAAGTTAATGGATTCTCTCCATAGAGGAACTTATGCTATGCAGCATTATTAAGACCTGGCCTACCTTGGAATATGTAACAGGTTACAAGATGGAACTTGTACAGATACAGAACTCTTATTGCATTGGAGCATTTTATTACACCTGGGAAGATAGAGAAGATCCATCTATTCAGAGTTCAGATCCGATAAAATGACTACCTTTCTTTTGGCTTTCTCCTCCTAAAGGTATCTTCCTCCATAACCAGCAGTTCTAAACAATGCTTGCTTAATGTCTTCAGGGCTTATCATAGTTCTCTGCTCAGGATGCTAAGTCATTACAAAGAACATGTATGAGAAAATAACAAGCATATATCCCGATCAAAATCAGATTAAAAACTTGTTTAACAGATTAGCAGAATTAAGAACCTTACCTCTGAACAAGAAGCTTGCATTGAGAAATCATTGAAGCAACTTATAACGCACTGTTCAATCTCCAATCCTAGTGCTTCAAGTGTGTTCACTGTGGATAGCAACAACCCTGGTTTGGCTGCGCAACAGATATCAACTTGGGTATCGATCTCTCTTCTTTCCACATGAAACTGCATGTCAATGTACCAAATGATTCAACCAGGGAAACTTGGTACTTGACCAAGTACTAATTTGTGGGGTTCTCAATCTGTGTCATATCTGCATCCATACCTTGGGGGAATTTTTTACGAGTACCTCATTTGGCTTCTGTTCCTTGAGGTTGGTCAATAAGTTCATTTGATCTGAACCCTCTTCACCTTCTTCTTCTTGCAACTTGTTGATCCTCTCAAGCAGTTCTTTCATATAATCTATAGTATCTCCAAGTATTGAAGTTCTGTCCATCTGCTAGCACTCATACCCACTTATCAATTTATGGCTCAAAAGATGAGTAAAAGAAACTATACTCACCCTAATTTCTAATATCAAGTTATGAAAAGAGATTCAACAACTAAGGAATCACAGATCACCTTGCTGATCTTCGGGACAATTGATCTTAACATAGAGAGACGGTCGTTCAAGCGCTTTCTTCTCCTTCTTTCCGCCATTAGATTCTTCGAGGGCTGCCCTTCTAGCTTCTTAGACTTGTTCTTTTTAACTCCACATGGAACCAGAAAATTGCTAGCTTGTTCCACCTCAACTTTGCAGCCATGTTTTCCATCTTCAAAACTGTGATTGCTCAGAAGACCAATCTCTTCGTCCTCAGCGATTGATGGATAGTCCTCGTATGCTTGACATAAGGATGTGTCATTCTTAGCATATGATGTGCCAATCTCTGGTACTGAAAAGCTACCAACAAAAGGGCATGTTTGGTCAGTGAAAGAGTACTCAAAGTTAGGTTCTGTTGAAGAGGAAAATCCAAAAAAAGAAGGATTTGTTGTAGCCAAGCTTGTAGTGTCATGAAAAGAATCCAAGTTCCATCCACCGGAGAAAAACTCAGTGGTATCAGATGTGAAACTTGTCCAAGTATCCATCTTTGGCGCTTGTAGTAGCTCTTCTAAGAAACTATGTTGAGTTAGGTCCATTCTCTCTGTCTAGAAAGGCTCAAAAAGAATTATCAGGAAGTAAAAGAGAAGATCGGAAACATGGAGTTGCACCAAGTTGGGAGGAATATATAAGAGACCTTTTTGGTCATTGTGTTAGTACTATGTCTCTCACTGTGTGAAACAAGAAGCACCATACCTATGGCCCTTAAGACTAGAATGGAATCTGCTTTTCCCCTTCTCTCTCAAGGTGAATTCATGTCTTTTTCACCGAAATTACCAATAAGACAAGCTTAGTATATTTAATTAATCTATCCAAACCCTGAAAGCTTTGACCAACAGTTCTGTATCAAACCAAAAAAGAATGGAGTTAGCATCATAAAGGGTTGTATACTGTCAGGTTTCTATGTTTGTTATATTAACCCTCACCTTCACCTATAAGTCTATATATATATATATATATATCTATCAACCTCATAATCATACAAATTTCTCTTCTTCATCTTGGGGAAATAATTCTTTTTCTGTTTTAAGGTTTGAAAAGTTTAACCAGTATTAGGCCGTCATAAGATCAGCTAAAGATTAAATAAAACTAAAGAATTTGAAATATAATTGAAAGAGATTGTTATTATTTTTGTAGAATTTGAAATTTAATTGAAAAAAATATTGTTAACTGAACACTAATTGATTTATTCTAGTTTATAAAAACTTATAAATTTATAAAAATTAATCGATGAATTAATAAATTGATCGATTTTTATAACAAAAATTATTAAAGTAAATCGAACTAAAAAGTTGAAAACCCTAAAAAATTAGACGACTAAGATTTTTACAATTGAACTGGCCAAATCTGTTAAGTTTTTTAATCATTGCATTTTCTAATTACTAGGTTCGAAAAATAATTAAACATAATATTATTGTTATTCTTGACCCTTATTTTAAAGAAAAGTGGGATAATTACCGTGATATTTATTATTTCTAAATATGAGTTTTTACTTTATTTTTTTAGTGATATCAGCTTGAAGCTTTATAGTTTATCATTCTAAACATAAATAAGCATTTGAGACTACTTATCTCAATGTAAGAAACGTTAAACTTGATTGCCTTAATGATTCCTTACTGTTTTTGCATGGTAAAATAGGCTTAGTATTATATTCTGTCTCTAAATTCTGCAAGAGCAATTTCAGCATTTCGATCTCAGTGTCAGTGTTTCATTTTGTTTGGGAAGATAGAAAAGAAAATGTGAGATCAACGTAGGTATGAGTTTTCTTTTTTCCTTTTCCATTCGAAATAGTACTAGGTCAAAAATATTATTCACTTTAGTGTATTTGCAGTGTTTGTCTATGTGAGTGTACTACAAAAAGTTGATTAAGTAGTCACGAAAATCGAGTGAACATACATTCCACCTGAGCAATTCCAAACATCAAATTGAAGTTTATTCAATTTTAATAAACTTCGATTTGATAATATTAAGCATAACGAGTGTTATTTTAATAATATTAAGAATAAAATAATATCGAGAATAACAGTAAAGAGTTATTTAATCGCAACTTTAACCTAAGGTAAATCTATAGTGGGGGAAAGAAGATAGTGCAGCTTTAGAAAAGGGTCAGATACAACTATAGATTTCTGTTGATTCTTCAAAACAGTGCATTTAATGTTCGCAGGTCTATTATTGTAACATAATGATCTGCAGAACCAGTCACGTTACAATCAGCTAAATACGTCTCTTTGTTCTATTCTTTTAAATATGTTTTAAGTTGTGTATTTCAATAATGAAGTAAGTAAACACACCAGCTTTTTACTATTGATGTTTGCAGTCAGAAGGGGGTCACATGAACTTCTGTAATCGATGATCCAATTGTAGAAAACGTTTGTCCCTGTTCTAAATATAATAAAATAAGTGAAACTTAATACTCCGTCCTATCTAAAGTCGTATTAGAGAGAGTTTAATTATTCAAAATAAGTGTAGTTCGTGACTTTTCATGTATGTTTATAATGTTACTTCTAGAATTACCTTTTAATTTTTCTCAAATTTTAATTATACATATTACATTTTGAAGGCAGTTCAAAATGCAATTTCTCTCACATGCTAATTATTGCAAATTACCTTTTCGATACACTTCATTATATTTCTTTTTATTTTGCTTCAAAACTTTTCAATTCTTAACAACAGGGGCGGATCCAGAAATTTTTTTAAGTGGCGGCAAAATTTTAATAGAGATAAAATTTTATTTTTAATGGGGGCAAAATTTTAATAGGAGTAAAATTTTATTTTTTTTGTGGGTGGCAAAACTTAAAAAAGTACATTTTTTTTAAATAAATCTGTTGGAGGCAGTGGGGGCAAGTGGGGAATCCGCCACTACTTAACAACATTTATTTATTTATTTAAATATAAAAATTGTACACATAATTTATAGGCAACTATCTACAGACAATTTAACAATATCAAAGAAAAGAAATTAGCAGTACCATTAATAAGGGTGTATCAAATATTTCATTAGTTTTCTTAATAAGTGTGCATCCTTCTAAAACGATTCTCATTTTGGATAGGAGATGGTATTAAACTATTTGTTGAAAGTTTGATTTTAGATGCTGAGCTTGAAATAAAATTAAAAGAATGAAAGGTAATAGAAAAGAAAATGTGAGTGAAAATGTTATTGTTGAAGTTTATTTAAAAAATTTTAAATTATTATTTTTAATTTTTTTGTACCCAATAACTCTATTAGAATCTAATTATTGGGTGCAAAGATGAATAAATCTATTACAGTATCAAAATATAATTAATCACACTTTAAAAATTAATATAACCTTAAAAATGACAAACAAAATAATGTTGAGTAAAGTAGTTTTTATTGCGAGAATAGAGAAAGAAATATCAATTACATGCAATTTTTCTTTGTATTTGATAAAAAGATTGCTTTTGTAATTTAAACCTGATTTTTTTAGTTACAAAAGATTAAACTTATGTATGTATATCTCCAATTAAGAGAAAAGTGCCAATTATATTTACATTTTCTTTATTTAGATGATTATCGATAATGGTCCAAACAAGTAAAAGACACACTTCTCAAGGAGAGAGGATGGGGACAAAGCATCGACCCCGATGAGATCATTGAACACTAAGCCTGATGGAATTCTCATTTATTGTGTTAAATTCAATCCTAGCTATTTTTACAATTGTTTAAGCCAATCAGAAGTTTTTGTAAGCTTATTTCAAACTAATGGAGTCGACCTTTTCTGGTTGGCTTGTTCTAGCCCTTCATTGATTCTCTTCGAAATTGCACAAGCTTCAGAACATTGAAGAATGTGTCGTTAACTAAAGAAGGAAATCACTAAACCAATCATTGGATTTGGCAAACCATGCTTCCAATCCTGATTGACTAAAATTATCTCGACTTGTTTAATTTGAAGGAAGCATTTGAAAATTTATATTGAAATATTAAGTTTTTAATACTTTATTTAAACAATATAATTTACAAATTATTATACAAATTTAGGAACTTATTCCATGGAAAATAAGAATGATCGAATTTGCAAATTTTTAGAACTTATCATGTTTTATATACTCCTTCCGATTCATAATAAGAGTCGTTTTAGATACATTTTAATTATTTAAAATAAGTGTCCTTCTTGACTTTGTATGTATATTTATAAATTTTTCTTCCAAAATTAAACGTTCATTTCTCTCTCATCTTAATTATACAGATCACAATTTCAAAACAATTTATTACTATGCAATTTCTCTCACATGCTAATTTTATGGGAGTATTAATAAGGGTATATCTATAATTTTATTAGCTTTCTTAATAAGCGTGTATTTTTTTAAAACGACTCTTATTATGAATCGGATGGAGTATTATGTATTGTATTATATATTTTTATATTTGTATACATGCATATCTTTATATATTTTATTTTATCATTATTTTGCATTAGGGTCTATCCAAAATAGTTTTCTTTGCTACGTGAGGATAAAATTGTGTAGTATTGAATCTTCCAACGTCACTCTCACTAAATGTTTGATGTTGAATTACAATGCAGCGAGCCTAGCATACAAATCCTGATGTTTGTTTCTTCTATCTTCTTTCGTTTTTCGTAAAGATCCTCTCAATCCCATAATTCAATTTTATGTTCTTTTCAATAATTTTAACGTCCTAATCAATCATTTGGACAGATGGTACACCTTGTGAGTTGTGAAAAGGACCTCAAGTTGTACGATTTCATTAGTAGCATGGAAAACCGCAGGCGATTTTTGGTCGGTCTGACCCCTGAAAATAGCATATAAATTAACATCTTGGTGGTTTTCCTCCTTTCTTTTTATTTTGCTCATCTTATGAATACTTGTTTATAACGTTATAAATGTATTTGTTTACGTCTTCGAATTTTAATATGTTTGTTAAATTTAAAGTAAGTAAATTTAGTTTAAATATAATATTTTATTACACACAATCTCCATATTAATTAAGAATATGGAGTGGACCAATTAGTTCAGATTCCTCACTTAAAACTCTCCCCTTAAAGGAGATCTTGAGTTCGAATCACGCCAAAGAAGGGAAAATAGGCATGTTCCTATTGATGATCCTCTAGTCCCTGATCAAATTTCCTTGATTTGATCAATTACGGACGTCTCGTTTCCAACGGCAGTGTGGGAGTTGGAGTTGCTAAAGAACCTGGGGGCTGATGGGAACCTGATGCTGAGCAGGGGGAGTCAGTGATCAATCATCAGCTGAACAATCTAGAGTATGTAAAGACTCCTTATGCGCATAAGTATACAGGCTACGTAGAATATTTTATATATGTGAAATGAATAATTTAATCAAATATGGTTTAACTATCATAATGAAAAGTTAAATATAACAACTAATATATATGACTTTACATAGCATGTACGTTTGTACATTCTTACAGATATTAGGTATGAATTGTATAAAGCAAGTCTGGAAATATTTATACAACAAAGCACAGCGATTAGCAGCAGAGATTGTACAGTGAAAAGAATCCAGATTCCAGAGGCAGCAGCCCACAATATCCAGTTTCCACCCCCACAAAACCACTTTTAGAATATTGGTTTGTGTGTCGTATTGCATTGCATCATCAGCTCTCTGTCTCTCTCTGTTCTTCGTTTGGGTACAAAAATTCCTTATTATTTTGTTCAATGACTTGCCCTACCTCTTGTCGATCACGTAACTACTGTTCTAAACCTGGGACCTGAGCTAAGCTTCCCCTTCCAGCAGATAACTATTTGCCAGGTTTTTGTCAAGTAAAGTTTGGAATGGTAATGAGTAGGGTGAATCTCAAATCGCAATCATTTTTTGAAATTTTTTTAAATAAGTATTAATAAAAGTTTATAATTATTATATTTTTAAAATTCATATTAAATAAATTATCCAATATACGTAATAATTTGTAATTTTTATATTTTTATGTAATTATTCTTTTGCCTTAGATTTGATATCATTATCACTCGTTACAAGAAGTGTTTTTTTCTCAATGAATTTCATTGTTGAGGTTGCTAGTGAATATATAAAATTAATTAAGTTGGCCTAATACAACAACTTAAGTTATTGTAGTGAAACGATCACTTATCATGGTATTAAAACTTTTGTGATCAAATAGTTGTGAGTTCAAATCCTACCACTCACATATTATTCAGTACAAAGTAGAGTGAGCCTGTGCAAGTTTCAAACCCAAAGGGCTTTTACTTGAGGTGATATGTTAGTGAATATATACAACCAATTAAATTGATCTCACACAACATGTTAGACTATTGTAATGAAACAATTACTTAACAGAGATATGCCATGCTTTATAGTTTTTTTAACGTAAATCTCAAAATCTTAGTGAAATTTATATTGAGTATTGTTGTTGTTATAATGTAAATGCCAAAATCTCCTAGTTTTAAACTATTAAAGAGAAATAAATGATTTTGTTTTCAAATTGAAACAAAGTTTTGGATTACAAATTATGAATTACACTTCCATAGATGGTTATTATGTTAATTATGGTTAAAGTAAATACGATTACAAATAATACCCAAATCTTAAAATATTGAAGAAGAATTAATGATTTGGTTTTTAACAATAATTAAAAAACTGAACTAAATTAGTACGGTTCGATTTACTCAAATAATTTTTGTTATTAAAATTGACCTATTTGTTAACTGATCGGTTAAGTTTCATGAATCAATATTTTTCATAAACTATAATAAACTAATTATTTTTTATTTAATATTATCATTTTTAATTAAACTTTAACTTTTTAGAAAAGTAAAGATAATCCTCTCCACCCAAGGTCTATGGTGAAGCAGGCACAAACTCCTCCACCCTGAACCAAAGTTTCGAATTTGAATATTACAAATAGTGTTGCTTACTTGCTTTAAAACTTGTGAAGGAGAGCCTTGCCGCCTAAAAGATACTAGGTAGATTAACACAAAAAGAAGATAATCCTTTCCTTTAATCATATTTTAAACTTTTATTTTTTCAATCTTTATTATATATTGATTTTATGACGTTTTAATACCAATTAAATATTTAAAATTTAAACTTTTTTATCTTATCAATATAATATTGAATTCGAAAGCATTACTTTTTAATTGTAAACATGATTTTGAATTGTAGAGTATAAGCTACAGTTCAATAGAGGGTTATTAAGCTAAGTATAATTAATGTAAACACTAAATATTATCCAAGTTTTTACATATTGAAGAAATATTAATTATTTTATTTTTTGATAAAAATGATTTTAAATTGTCAATTATAATTACATATTTACACTAATTATGGTTAATGTAAACACAATTATCAAATTTTAAAAATCTACTTAAAAAAGTTAAATTCTTTATCCTTAATCGAGATTAAGGGAAGCCATTAAATTTACAATATTTCACCTTTGCCTGAGTTTGTTGAAAGGGAATGTGAAAGGAAAAAGATCTTGTTTTTGCCACTTCTACTCACGGGTCAAATCATCACAAGAAAACGAGGGGACTTCCCCAAAATAAACAGAGCCCTAAAAAGACGTGTAAACTAACTAACAGTGTCAGCTTTGTTCCATTCTTAATATTTTATAATAGGTTCTTATTCTTACCTTTTTTAAAAATTTTTATAAAAAATAAAAATAAAATGAAAATGAAAATTTGTTGTTCTTTGACCATATTTATTTTATTTTATTTTTTATAAAAATAAAAATAAGTTCTATTTTATTAATTTTAAGAATAAGCCTTAAGCAAGTGCCTTAGCTATCCTTGCCTAGAGTCGACTCTGGTTTCATTAGATATAATATGATGTTTTCACCAGTTTCTCTCTTTTCCTTAGTTGTTGATCCAACTTGATTATAATATGATGTGATCTTTCTTGCCTTCTCTTTTTTGATTCCAGGAAAAAAGCTTGCCCACTTGCCAGTTGAACTCGTTTCACTGTCATATAAATGCAAGGTTGTGGGGGTCAGCGACAAAGTTACGAAATGATAAGCTATCACCCTCTTCTAAAGTTTTTAATTTTAGAAATAAAATTTTGAGTTTTAATAAAAAAATTATAACTTACCTTAATTTAAAAAATAAGTGACAAAGAATTAATTAAAACCTATAAAATTTACTTAAATAGATTTCTTTGTTAATCGTCAAGTAAAGGATAACAAAATCTTACACTCCAGTGAAATTATAACGCTAGTAAGAGATGAGGAGGACCTTAAGTCTCCTTTTGAAGAATAGTATGAAAAGACATTGTTCATACTACCTAGTCATGAATCTACTGATGATAAAGTCTCTTTTTTTGAAGAAGAAGATGATGAAATAATGTGCATAATGAAACGATATCTTGTTTCAAAGAAGAACTCAGGACCATAAGTTAAGTTTCATTTGCTTCTAAAGAAGTTTTACAGACCAATATCAACTATTGATTACACGGACATATGCTTTTATAAGAAAAGAAGAGTGGTAAAGGTCAACTATCTAAACAACTAGTTCTAATTATTTGAATAATAGTTGACCCAAGCTCAATTCTTATTAATGGACTCTACCCACATATTAAAAATTTAATATGGTATCAGAGCCGGTTTGGTTTAGATTATTAATTTCCCGGATGTTCGTCTGAATGTCCAGTCCCAGCGGCCCGGTCCGGTCACCACTTCGTATATTTCAAGTGACAACTGGATGTCTAGTCCCAATTGCACTTGAAGGGGAGTGTTAGAGTGTCCCATATTGACTAAACATGAAATTGTTAAAAGGTTTATAAGTGGTAAGGGTCAACTATCTAAACAATTAGTTCTAGTTATTTAGACAATAATTGACCCAAGCTCAATTCTTATTAATGAACTCTACACTCTGCTCATATTAAAAATTCAATAGAATTCTGATGGTGCTACTTGATCAAACGATTCCATATATTATGCATTATACATTGGAATTAACCTGTTTCGTCCTCTTCAATTCAGTTTTTTAAAAAAACAAAAACAAATAGAAGAAAATTTTGAGATCCTCTTGCTTAAAGTTTTAATTTCTTTCGAATGATAAAGCCTTCTGAAATTTAGAATAAGATGACTCGTGACCATGTTCTACTCATGGCTATCCTTGTACCTATTTTGGTTAGTGGGGAGCAACTTTAAAGAAAATTCTCAGAACAGTCTGAATCTAACAAACCATATGTACGTCTTTTGCAATGATGAGGAAGGATTTCAGTCAGGAAATATGGTGCACGTAGGACACGTAGAAAAGGTTGAAGAACACCACACCAAAGTCAAAATGAGCTATAACGTGAGGTTATGTAGGTTAGCATTCACAAGTCGAAGTTTTACACACTATTCCATTAACCATGCATATGATGATAATTACAACCTTTTTTCTTAATTGCATAATATACATGGTCCATTTCATAATAATTACACTCCAGCCATAACATTTTTTTGTTCCCTTAAAGATCATTCCAGGAGTCCAACTTATCTATTTGTATCCAAATATGGAGTTATTACAAGATAAAGAACAAATCCCATCATTTTTTTTTTGGGTTGATTCCGAAGGCACTACCCTAGAGTACAAACTGACTAGCGAAAATAAGTGACACCAACGAGATCATGGAAGAGCCAAGATGCTATACAATCAGGCGGTTCCGATAAATAATGCACTCCCGGATCGAAAGTGTATGCATGATGGGAGAGGCTGTCGGCCACGAAGTTTCCTTCCCGATGAATGTGCAATAGATGGGCGGAATCAAAAGCATTAAGAAGCTGTCTAATCTGACGCATCATTTTTTTTAATGAATAAACATGTGAAGTTGTCTAAAAGAGAACACAACTACAAATTTGTACCTATTCAACCATTTTTGTCTTCACGAAAAATTCCATTTTACGATCACTCGTAGTGGCAAACCTTTAGTATATAGGGTATAAACCCTAAACCCTAACAGATCAAGCACGGGCATAGATAGCATATAGCTCCTTTGTATTATCCGATCTTGTTGAAACTTGCATGTCTTTTTGTCTTATGGACGGAGAGTTCACATGCCAAAGTCGCTGGCTATAAAGTCCAAGCCACCAACTCCAAAATTTTGTCAATTTCCACCGTATTGGAGCATTATAATGTGCAGGGTCTCAGCAATCATAGCTAACATTCGACATGATTTATTTTTGGCAGTGAAATGAAATGCAGGCATTAAAGGACACACATCCCTGTCCTTTCATGTTTTGATCGCTATCGATTTGAACGATTTGTACAATGCTACTACTACTACTACAGGAAGCGATGTCGAACGTATAATAATTCGATTTGTAGTCACCAGTGAGATTGAAGAATGGCTTAGTGGAAGAACAGATATCTGCATATCTTGATCGTGCATTAGTTATAGACGTATATTAGTATGCAGACAATACTCATCGGAGGTGAGCTTAGTGCAATACTTAAATTAATTTTTTATGGCGTAAAGTATTTAAAAAAAGAGTAAAAATTGGAAATTTGAAGATTAAAATAAGAAGTTGAATAACATAAATGTCCATTACAAAAGAGGAGTTTAGGTTAACCTCCTGTTTAAGTGCATACATTGTCCAGTGTCTAACAGCTAAAATTAAGGAAGTTCTACTATGTCATGTATTTTTAATTAATATATATATAACTACTCCTCCTTCAGAATATAGACTAAGAAAATTTTAATATAGTATTAAATTCAATATTAATATAACAATATTTTTATAAATATTCGGATGTACAAGGATTTTCAGCTGTAAAGTATTATTACATCAAATTATAAAACAGATTTATAATCTAATATCTAAAAAATTGTAATTTGAAGTGTGAGTTCTTTTTTATGTATATTAATTATTTTTCTAAAATAAGATTTAAGGAGATTTTAATACCTCTTCATTAAAAAGTTATAAATATACCCGACCAATATCATTTAAAAGAAATTCGAGCCACAACTTAGCATTCCATATCTACCAAAATTAGAAGCATTTCTCGACTTATTTGTAAGCAAATCGATATCCGAGGATTGATTAGTCATGTTTGCCTTATTTTCCAGTCTTCCTCTCAGGTTTCCAAATTGACGATGAAACATTTTCTTTCTAACATTTCCTTATAGAAAGAGGTTATAAAAACCTGAAATTTACGTTTATGATTTTCATTGTTTTATTAATTATGATTGCTGGCCAAAATTACCCTGTTGTATTGCAATTTTGTGATTATGACAATTGTTAGACCCTTAAGTTCTAATAGCATAATCATGCAATCATTGACTAATTTGGACCAATATTTGACATTTAGGATTACGAAGCAAGATAAAGACTTGTTAGTAGGCAACGAAAACAGACATTGTCGATGAATTTACATTTATTGATATATATTGGTGAAAATCTTTAATGAGATGTAAGATTTAAACGTGAAATCAAAAGATAACATGAAAAGAACCTAGAGTTGAAGATTAGCTGTATCACATACATGATGGAGACATGTGAGAGCTTTAAGGACTTAATGCGTGCTCAAATAGATGAACCATAACCAATAAACTTGACATAGATAAGCATTAGATTGAACTAATGTGCTATAAAAAACTTGGGCTTGAATGACTCATCAGTAAATAGAGATGAATGGTAGAGATAAAGACCATATGAATGGTAGAGATAAAGACCATATGAGGATCATCTAAAAATAGTAGGGTTGTTTATGAATATGGATGTATCATTCTTAGTTAAATGTAATTTCTTATCTTTTTTTAATGTAATGTACCTAAATCCTATTAAAATAGAGACCTATTTAAATAAGAGTGTCATCCAATTAGTTATTATAATGTAATTTGATAAAAATATAGGCGATCTACTTAGTTCAATTTAGTTATAATTCTGAATTATAAAACCATATATACCTGTAGATATCTTATTGAAGGAGAAGAGAGTTTGTATACTTTTGGAAAAATAATAAATGTTGGTTTTAACTGTAATAACTCTTGTGTGTCTATTATTGCTTATGATTATTTAATACTTTCTTAATATTCTTACTCAAGCATGAAAGTTAAATACTTTAAGAGTCGTGAGATGTTTGAAAAAAATGTTTAAATTGTTGGTCAATAATCACGTGAGAAAATTGAATTTTACTTAAACAAACCTAAATAAGATTGTCGTATAAAAGAATATATGTGATTTCGATATGATTTGATATTTAGGAATGCAACTACTATAATTATGATGTTATTTTTAATAATTATCATATGTATTGTAATTGTTCGCAATCACTATGTTATGCACAATCAATTCTAAAGATAGAAATTATATTTTTCTTTAGCAATTTTAGCTACAGTATTGAAGAGAATGTTCTTTTTATTTTTGCTTATTTCAAAAGGTTTCAAGAATATAATTCAACCCCACTATTGAATTTTAATTTATTTCTCATTTAATTTATTTATTTAGTACCAAAAGTAGAACATAGCAGTATAACTAAATTATTATAAGTATCGGATCAGAAGTTAAAATGATAAGATAAAAGATTTAATGTTTAAAATGTTCAACCAGTATTAAACCATCTTAAAATAAAAAAATTGAATAAAATTAAAGAATTTAAAATATGATTAAAAAAGATGGTTCTTATTTATCAATTATTTTAATATATAAAAATTTATTAAAAAAATTGACTGATTAATTAATCAGTTTTTATTGATAGCTCAAGATTGAATTTATTGAACCAATTTAATTTTTTTAATAATAATTTATAGTACAATTCAAATAAATAAGAAAAAGTTGCAAAAACAACAACGAAAGGCCAAAATATGAAGATGGTAGGTCCGACAGTGCAATTGTGAGGGCCAAGGCTATATAGAGCTCGTGAAGAAAGAGGAAACAAATCTTCTGTTCCTGAATCCTTGTTCAATTTATTGCAATGAATGGCTGAGGCGGCTTTGGGCACAGGGAGAACATTGATTCAAGAATAGAAGAACTGATCCCGAAGAAAGGGTCATAACTCATAAGACAGAGAGAGCTACGGGTGTGGACAAAAATCGCATCCATGCACTGTTCGACAAAATGCCGGAGAGGATAGAAGAGTTATACCATCTGAAACAATGGCAGTATACAAATTGTAACAATTGAAAACTTGAAAATCTGCTTACCTAGATTTTTAATTATTCTTCTATTTTGTAGCAGATGACTTGAAAGCTAAACAACAATGAGCTTGCACGGATGATAGGTGGTGTGAGACATCTTCATGTATCAGAAACCCTACACAAAGAAACAAAAGAGACGTCCATGACCATGACTTTGCAATAAATAATTGATCAAGTCTGATTCTGGAATAGGTTCCAGATGAAACATTGCTTAGGAAAGCGGTCGGTTTGTCTTAATTCACAACACTTTGTTCAGGCAAGATTCGTTTACTTGTTCCGCAGGAGTGTTTCCTTGCTGTCACTAACAATTTGAGGAGCATTTCAACGTTCAATATTTTTAATTAAGAACAACAACTAATTCTTCTTTTACCGACACACAAATTCTAAAAGATATACTCTTAGGTTGGGTCGGTCATGATAGGCTCAGGTCTAACTCTAGAATAGCTTGTGGGCCGATCGACTCATTCTCAAGATATTGAGTTAAGCACGGTAAATATTTACTATATAAGTTCATTATCTCCTTATAACGTAGGTACGATTCTTAAGAACCATAATACTCTCTGTTTTTAGAGAAAACCTACGACAAAGAACTGACTTAAGTATCGGAGGGGCAAGCCGGCGATCAACCCCCGGTGTGCCTTTATTGTTTTTACAGGTATCTCATAGTTGAAACTAATCGAGTTCATGGTTCTAATCAATAGCGTTCAGCCTCACCAAAATTAGACCGAACCACTCTTAAAAATATATACAACTTCCTTTAATCAAAATTAGAAGGTTGGTTCATATGCTCAGTAAGAATTTGGCCCAACCTAACCCAACTTAACGGATTTAGTCTAAGTTAATTATATTTTGAACCAATTTCAGTTTTTTTTTAAAAAAATTTTGAGCTTCAAAATCGAATTTGAGTTCGAAGTAAGTCATCCAACTCAATCAAAAACTCGAGTATTTTTTTAACTAAATTGAATAACGACATCATTTTATTATTGTAAATTAAAAATAAAATAATTTTATATAATTTTCAAGTCTACCCCGATCTGATCGAGTCTTGGAAACTCAAATCCAAGTTTTTATTTTCAGCCCTTTAGTCCGGACCTAACTTGATCCGATGCAATTCTTATCAATCAAGCTAAAATTTTAAGATATTAATTTAAAAACATTTTTATAATTTCTATTTTAAGAAATTAACAACTGCATATTTACCCGTAATTAGATACTTATAAAAAGATTTATTATTATATTAGGATTAAGTTTAACATTATCTTAAAATTTCTTAATCTTTATTCTAAATAAGGAGTGGCTTGACATATAAAAAAGGAATCCACATGTTACTTTAAAACCCTAGGTCTACAAAGCTTAAAACAGGTGGCTTCTCAAGGATGAAGTTATTTCGCCACAGAAGTAGGTAATGAAGGGCGCCCATGGAACGATCGTGGGCTCTTGAGCTAGTGGGCTTTTAGGTTACAAGTCTGGTTTGTATTTATGTGAAACAAAAGAAATTAAAAATAGTTAGTCTGATCCGGTTCAAATTAATATATCAATTTTAGTTTAATTGAACTTTAAATAAAATTAAATTTAAAGGATTTAAAAATATTTAATTTGATTTTTAAGAATATATTATTTTAAAATTTAAATTTAATCCTGACACATGAAGATGCTTATTTCATGATCAAAACATGTCTGGTAAAGAGGTCTCCAAGCGTGTGGCTGCGGCTACAAGAGAAGCAATGCAGGTTGTGTGTTACAAAAGAGGCTGTCCTTTGGTTGGTAGTCAAGCATCGGGTGAAGTAATAACGTCGCACAATCAGATTCTTTACGAACTGGATGATGCTTTTGGAAAATTAATTCTCGTAATGCACGTACCTTTATAACTCATTGGTGACAATGTGCATTCCACACCATGTACAATGTTGAAGGTTATTCCAAGATAGATACTAAAATTAATTTTCGATTCAATTTAAATGCATTCCACTTGTATTAAGGTTTTAATAATATATTTATAAATAGTAGGATGTCAGGAGACTTAATTAAGATATGGAAGACTTAATTAAGATATGGTAACTTAAGGAGCTAAGCTTAGTCATGTGATCAAACTTGAATTAAAAGTCTCCTATTACATCATCCTGAATAGATTTATACAAAACTCCTCTTGTTTTCCCTTTTCTCTGAAGTAAAAGGCAATTAAGAAAGTAAGTGGAAAGTTAGGTGATTAGTTGAGTTCTTGTTTTACTATAAAATAACAAGGTAGGTCTTTTTTTTTTAGCTTGAAAGTTCTCTCTTAATTGATTAAAGTTTGTAAAGAACTTCGTCTTCGTGGTGACAAATTAGAGTTTATAACATTTTTTATTTTGTAAAAAAAAAAAAGTGTATTTTGAAATTCAATATTTACAATAGAATAACATTTTGAAGTGTTTAAATTGAGCTCTAACGTTTTCAAAGCATTCAAACTAGATGCTAAGTGGATGGAATAAAAAGTGTTGGTATAATAGAAAGACCTGTCTTCTTCTTATGTCACCTACCAATTCTCATCCGATAAAAAGAACCAAAACCCTAGATTCTCCACTAGATCAACCGCATCCGATGTTTTGTATAAATCAAAACCCATCGGCCAGTGGTTTTAATGGATCCAGAATGATGTCTTGGAGAAACAAATTGTTGAATCATGAGATGTCCAAATCTCTGGCTTATGATGCAAAGGAAAAAATCCCTATCGTCACAAGGAAGCTTTTAGGCACAAATTTAACCTACTCTTTACAGTGGATTTAGGAAACTACCTAGGTGTTCCTCTTAATGGCACTAACAAGAAAAGTGAATACACGATTGTTTTAGACAAGATTCAAGCTCGACTGCAAGACTGGAAGGCAAAATTTCGAAATAAAGCTGGGCGATTAACGCTGGTGCAGTTTACCTTATCTACTATCACTTTGTATACCATGCAGACTTATTGGTTTCCTACTAGTGTTTGTGATACTATCGATAAGTTTTGTTGTGATTTTCTGTGGAAATCCAAGGATGGAAAAGGCATTCATTTGATAAATTTGAAATCAGTTTGTAGTCCTACAGCTACGGGTGGTTTGGGTTTACGAATAGTGCATGATAACAACATTGCTATATTAGGCAAGCTGATTTAGTCTATTTCGAAGGCAGATGATAATCTTTGTTCTACTATCTTTTGTGTTAAGTACTAGAAGAAGTGAGTTCCCATATTTTTAATAGAGTTACTTCTTCTGTTGCTTCCCTTAGCTGGAAAGCAATTAAACGCGCTATCCATTTTCTGAAGGATGGTTTTTCTTGGAGAGTGGGCAATGGTGAGAATATTTCCTTATGACATGATCGTTAGGTAGACAAGTCCCCATAATTGATCCCATAATAATCAGCTTTTGGTTAAGGACATGTTGGATTTACATGGCCAGTGAAATCTCTCTCGATGGATCAGGATCTGCAGAACAACATTCTTGCAGTTCCTATCTCACAAACAAGGGTGACTGGTGATTCTTTGATTTGAGATGAAAATGCCTCGGTGATTTATTTAGTAAAGTCTAGTTATGAATTTATTACTCGCTTAACTTATCCTGCTTATCCTAGCAAGCATTGGTCGTGCATTTGGAAGCTGAATATTCCTCAAAAGTTTCGTTTTTTCATTTGGCAGATCTATTGACAATGCCTTCTAATGAACCTGTTGCAGTATGAACGTGGTATAATCACCTCTTTTGTTTGTCCTCATTGCGGTAAGGGTTAGGAGAGCAACCTTCATGCCTTACGTGACTATTTATGGGTGAAGCAGGTCTGGAATGCTAATTTTGGTAACCTGAATGCTTCTTTTTTCCATCTTGATAGTGACGCTTGGATTGTTTCTCACGTGCTTGACACCACTTGTCCTCTTGAAAATGTTATCAATTTCGTTGTTGGAGCTTGGATTATTTAGTGTGCTATAATTATGGAGTTTCTTCAACATGAGATTATGCCCTTGTGCCAACAACGCTAGTATTTGAAGCTTGTTGATGAGTGTATTCGTGCTTGTATGGATGATACTAATAACATAGAGACATAGAGTCAATGGGTCTCTTGGAAGGTTCCTCGTCCTGACTTTGTTAAGCTTAATGTGAATGGTAACTCTTTGGAAAATCTTGGCAATACAGGTTTTAGTGATCTGTTGAGGGATGAGTTTGGGCGTTGGATTATCAGTTTTTCAGGCTATCTTATGTTAACTGAGCTTCAAGCCATATTTCATGGAATCTCTCTAGCATAGGATTGTGGCTTTAGGAGGGTTATTGTGAAATCAGACTCTCTTCAAGCTATTAATATAGTCTCTGAAAATTGTCCACGCTTCTATCCTTACTTAGTTATCATTGAGGATATCAGGCGTCTTTTGCAAAGGGATTGGGTTTGCTGTATTAGTCATACTTTTAAGGAGGGGAATCAGTGTGTTGACTTTTTAGCAAAACAGGGTTTTTCTTCTTTGTATCGGTGGCTTGTGTGGGAAAGTTTTATGTTAGGGATTCACTATCTTTCGCAAAATGATGCTTATTTCGTTTATTTTCTGAGGCCTTAGGCCTTTTGTTTTTTTTTTTGTTTACAATTCACCAAAAAAAAAAACTTCTCATCAATTAAACACTACATCAATGCTAATGTGACATTATAGATCTCACTATTATATGACAAGTGTGACATACTGTTTCAAATATATAAATAGGAGCCTTATTGTCACATAATAAGTGAGATTTACTATCTTATTGTCACATAATAAGTGAGATTTACTATCTAAAATATATAAAAAGTGACCTTGCTATCACATACGTAGTTGTGGGATCTATTTTTTGATTAATTTAAAAAATTAATTATGTGACAATAAGACTCATTTTCTACTTAAAAATATAAAATAATAAAATATCAATATTGACATGATATTTAACTAATAGACAATTTATCTCTTCAAATTTTCTGTTTATTTTGGGTCCATTCTAAATATTTTGAAAACGTTAGAGTTTAGTATAAACACTTCAAAACGTTAGAGTTTAAGTTTTTCAAATACATTTTTGGCCCGCGAAGAAACCTTGACAATTTGGACTACAGATCCATCTAATATTTTATATGTTATTTAAGAGGGATTAAGAAGCTTTCAACGTAATTAAGTATGGAATATTGTATATAAGCCTTTGAAGAGTATATTTTCTTTTGTTGTATTCTAAACTCTTTCCTTTAATTGTACAATTATCTTTTTCTTTTAAAGAAAGATTCTATTCCGTATTATATTACAGCTAAAAAGTAAAGAGCCTCCTAACCTTTATCACACTGTAATGTAAATATATAATCATAATTGCTTTTAAGCTGCAACTTTCACATGGTTTGTCGCTGAAAACCAGCAAGAAAAAGCTCTAAATGCATGAAGTTCTCTAGAACTTTGAGGAATGCATCATTAACTAAATGAAGACTATTTGGTTATATAATATTAACTACTACTCAGAATTATGATTAATATAATATAATTATTTACTTTATTATTATTCATATAATTATTTACTTTATTTTATAATTAATATAAAATTTAGAACAAACAATGTTTAATAAATATTTTCAAAATTGATGATTATTAAATAATTTTAAATTTCAAATAAATTTGTTCGCTAAATTAAAATAACTTTTAGAAATAATTAATTTTAAATAATATATTTTAGTAAACAAATATTGCTTTACAATTAAAGTTTATCAATTTTATTTTAACAAAGTATGATAAATTTATTATTAGTATTTACTTATAATTAATATGCAAGAATTTAAAAATATTTATTTGATTAATTCTAATAGAATTGTAATTAAATTATTATTAACATCTAAACATATTTTTATTTAAAAAAATAAAATAGAAAAAAAAGGGAAGTATAACCAATATGACATTGGTGATTAAGGTTTCTGTTTTCTCCCGCAAAAGTCAAACTTAGAATCCACGCCTAATATAAGTGACAAAAGATCTTAGCATGTATATGCCATACACGTCTCTATCTCACGTAGAGTTAGGGAAGGCATGTATAGATAAGCTTGGCCTTGTTGACTTCTAGAAAGAAACCGAACCAAAAGTGAAAGAGAATCACTAGTTTCTACAATGCATTTTGTCATTTGCCTGCTTTCTTCGTCTCAGGTTCTGTTTTCTTTAGGCATGTATAGATAAATAAGCCTGACCTTATTGACTTTCAGAAAGAAACTGAACCAAAAGTGAATTCGAATCAAACGTTTTTACAATGCATTTTCCCATTTGGTTACTTTCTTCGTGTCGGTTTTGTTTCCTTCGAATCGGGTTTTTTTTACGGTTGAATCAATTGAATTTTTAATTATTTATTAATTTTAATAAATAAAATTGCGTATAAATAAAGTATTTTAATTAGAGTATTGATTTACTGAATTGGTTGAACTAGTTCTATATTCCTGCCACGTAACACGGAACAACCCTCCCTAGCATAGATATTTTAACTTAAATAAAAAATAAAAAATCTCACATAAACAGCACAATTACTAGTAATTATTAATTACTAAAATGGTTAATTACTGCTTAAGCAAAACACAGGCCAAAACCTGAGACATGCCCAAGTGTTACGTAGCCCACAACTTCAGAATAATTAACTGCTGTCTTAATTACTTTTTATCTGTAGATCACTTTCAATGAATAATTGTCACGTCAGCAATTGAATGCCAACCCTAACTCTTTGAAACGGTCCCATACGCATGCTTGCTGATTGGAGAATCACTGGGAGCGTCCATATCAGTTTCCTAGCGTGGAAATAGTGAAAAACATGAGAAAAAGGATAATTTATTTTCCAAATTTATTTTTCAGATTTTTTCAGATTTAAATTAAAATTATTTATATTAAAAAACAATAAACAAGATATTGTAAATACAACAAATTAATTAATTACTATATATTATTTTAAATAATTGAATTGAGTTATTTATTTATTTATTTATTATATGATTTATTCATCAACAAAGGTAAAATTGAATATATTATCGAATTTTTCTAAAATTTGGATGTCAACAAAAATTTTATTGGATTATTGCCGTTGTTATTGTATTAAGTTATTAATATATGTATCACATGTTTTTACAAAAATTTAAGAAAATTAATTTTTTAAATTTGATTTTTTAAAATTGCATAAATTATAAAATATTTCTATATTTTTTACACTAGTTTTTAAATAATTAAGAAAGTGATAATTTAAAAGATGCATAAGTAGAGAGCAATAGTGGAGTTGGTGGCGTCTTTAGTTTGAGTAAAAAAGGCCGACACTCCTTTTGTCTCTTCATATCTAAACAGTCTCTAGCTTCTTCGTTTCTCCTCCGAAGCCCTCTTTCAGTTCTCAAAGTTTCGATCTGTAAACCCTCTCCAATTTTTTTTCTTTCGACAACAATGAATGACCCCAAGTACGCTTATCCTTACCCTGCTCAAGGTATCGTTGTTTTTTATCTTTTTGCCAAAATTCTGTTTTTTTTTTGGGTTCTTTTTGATGATGTTGGCTGGTGGAAGCATGATTGTGTATGATCTTGCACTAAATCATGCACAAGTTGTGGAATATATCGTAAAGTTTCTATTTTTTGATGTGGGTTTTTTCTGGTTTTGTCGTTCGAAGAATGTATTGGTGATTTCTTGTTTTATGAAAAGTTCTGGCTATTTCTGTTTGGCCCTTTTCAAGTTGCTTCAGAATTATGTTTCTTGTAGCGACTGGTGTTTCATTTGTTTATCTGTGTTTTTGTTTACAGGTTACTATCAAGGCCCTCCGGTGATGGCTCCTCCACAATATTATGCTGCTCCTCCTAGGAGAGAGCCTGGTTTTCTTGAAGGATGGTAATTTCAAAACTTGACTTCATCTTTTTCTTCTGCAACTCTCTTGCTCTGTCCCTCCTGAATTGGTAATTTTAGAAGGATGGTTCTTAGTTCATTTATATGCCTTACCTACTAATTTTTGTACATCTTTTCTGGGTTGCAGTCTTGCTGCCTTGTGTTGCTGCTTTCTGATCGATGAATGTTGCTGTGATCCTTCAATCCTTTTCATCTGCTGATAAAAAGCCATAAAATGTCCAAAAAAAAAAAAGAAGCCACATCATGTTATATATTCTGTGTAATGGATTAAAGTTAAAAGTTGCATTCTCTTCCGAGTCTAGTGTTAACGATATATGTTTATGTGATGGTTGTCTTCCAAGCGCTTGAATTAATGGTTTAGATTTGTTAACTTTCGGCTATTGCTTTTTGCCATAAAAGGATGCTTATATTCAAGGACATTGATGAATGCTCAATTTGTTTAAGAAGTCAACTCAACGTAGAAACTGGAGTAAGCTTAACTAGTGGAGATAATAATCAAAATCTCTATGGCTGGGAAAAAAGTTTGGGTGTGGAAGCAAGGGTGCCCATTTGCTTTGAATTTTTGAGTTCCGATACGACAAGAAAGCTGTCGCCTTGTGGGGGCTGTTATCTTTAAATTATCGGTTTCTCATTTTGCCACGCTAAGGCATTTGAATTTTATAAAATTAACGTAAATAATTGGTGAAAGAGCTTTAATTAGGACTCTAAAAAATTTAATGTTAAAATTGTCTTATGAGTTGACGAAGATCCTCTTAAAAGTCTCTTTTCATGTGAACATTGTAAGGTTAGTATATTAATCAATGTTTTAAATATTGACTACAAAATTAAAATATGTTAAATATTATTTACTGAAAGTTTAATTAGAAAATAGATTATTAAAAAAATAAACTGATTCATTATAATTTATAAATATAAGTTAGTTTACAAAAATTGATTGGTTAATTAATAAATATATTACTTTTTAATAATGAAAGTTATTAATGTCAATTGAGCTAGAAAGTTAATCTGTTTAAAATTTCTATTATTAAAATGGCTGAATTAATTTAATTTTTAATTAATTCTTTTAACTATTTGAGTAGTACACTAAATATTTTTAAAGGAAAGCTTAATCAAGTTATTAGAAAATCAAATAAACCTTTAGCTTATAATTATTTGAAGAATGAAGGACCTTGTGTTCACATTTTAAACATATAAAGTTATGGATATATATTTAAAGTTTAACAAATTTTTAAGTTTTCTTTAACATAATATTTATCTGTTATTAGCTCTTTTGGTCCTCTTAGTGGAAATACCAGAGGGTGTTATAAAAAATAGTAGTAATAATTAAATTGGAACGATTTATCTGAATTTAAGGCGACGTGAAAATCACTGTTCTAAGTCGGAAAATTTTCCTTTATGATGCAACAAGACAACGGGATTCGACCCCAAGGTTAATGCCTTCTCCATCAGCTTCGGTGCACTCCAAAGGGTAGAGTAGAAATTGTGTCCGGGAATGAAAAGAAAAGGCAGACAAATGTAGAATTTGTGTGAGATAAAATACGTGCGTAAGGTGATTGTATGTAGAGAAAAATGATTGCGTAGGGTGGAGCAAATAAAAGATGCGTGATGGATGAAAAAAGCAGAGAAAATGAGTACTTGTACACCAGTGGAAGCAGAGAAATGAGCATATATGTTACAGTCGAAGTAGTGAAATTGAGCAGATGCATGACACTTATTTATAACAGAAACAATGCATACGTTGACAATAGGAATTAAGAACTATTAAAGCAAAATGGAACGTTGGAGCATAATAACATAATAACGTTCTTAGAGTTGTTGGGATAATAATGTTGATAACCTTATAAATATTATTAGTAGCTGCAAATATATGAATGAATCAAATTTTAGAACAACGATACTAACAATCCTTCACTTGATCCAAAATTTGAGAAACAAACTATAATAGTTTAGAAAAATAGGCGAACAATGAGGTGAACTAAGTTTTGAATTTGTTGTTTAAGAAAACTGGAGACGATATCTACTAGAGAAATAAACAACCTTGATCTCCTGATCTTTCTAGAGAGATAAACCAAATGCTTTCATAGGAGGGTGACTAGGGCCTCATAATCACGTAGGTGAGCCCATCAAATGTGTATTGTTCACACCACCCAAATTTGGGCTATGAAATTTATTAAGGATTAAACAATCCAACCTTACCAAATGCAGTATCCAACCTCACCAAATGCAGTAAAGTCATGTTAGGAACAATATTCAACAACTGAATATATCTTAGTATTATTCCACAAACAATGTATAAGTAAGTAATCACCGTATAACTTCATTTGACCCATTGATCTTGGTTTCTCAAGACGGGTATCCATTACGAGATTACTACAAAACTAGGCTCAACCCCATCTCTTTAGTATACTTTGAAACGAGTTTCCTAATCAAAGCTTTTATAAACAGATCCTTTAAGTTTCTCTCTGACTTGACATAATTTAGAGAGATTACATCATGTCTAATTAAAGTAGAGACAAATTTATGTCTCAATTTGATATGTCTACTTTTGCCATTATATGCCTTGTTCTTGGCAATATGAATGGCAGCTTGCGAATCACAATAAAGAAATATATAAGGAATTGGTTCTTTCCAAAGCGAGATATTTTCTAAGAGGCTCCTTACACTACAAGAAAACTGGCGTTCTTCGACGAAATATTCCGTCGGAGAAATGGTTAGTTCCGTCAGAAATTATATTTCCCGACGGAACGCGACGAAAGAAGAAAGCGTCGTAAAAATGGCGGTCGTTATATATTACCAACGGAAATATTCCGTTGTATTTTGTCAACGGGTAATCGACGAAATATTATCCGTTGTTGTTATGTTGCGACGAAATATTTCGTTTAAAAAGACGTCGGTGCAATTAACATATCATCGACGGAATATAACCGTCGGTATAATTTAGGGACGGAATCACCGTCGCAAACATTCGGTAGTAAGTTATATTTGTAACGACGGAATTTCGGACGTTGCCAAATTTAGTCCAGGTTATATGCCGACGGTATGTCTAATACCGTCGGTAAATATTTACCGACGGAATTCTGGATTCCGTCGGTGAAAAAAAAATGTGTAACCCATTGGGTGCATATATAATTGGACATCCACACATCAACCAGTACTTCAAAGTTTTGAATAATGACAATTGTATACAATTGGTTGTACATAATTTGACATCCACACATCAACCAGTACATCAA
>JANTNU010000235.1:3984638-3999436 GCA_024752395.1 Erythroxylum havanense | reverse complement strand
TCAGTCTTACACAATAAAAGAGAAACCACAAGGAAGAATCGAGATCCCTTACCAATAGGGAAGGAATCGAAATCACCATGGGAGGAGAGGAAGAAAGGATAGAAAATGCCTTAGGATATTTCCAATCTCAGACTTAGGTATTTATAGACCTGAGTCTCCGAATCAGTTTAAATTGCAGTCTCTAATTTTCAATGGCTCAATATATTTATTTCCTATCAGTAAAATTCTAATTTTTCCATTACCATTGGACAGTTCTTTCAGTACTATACAGTCAATCGGTCAGTCACCCAAATATTTCCGGTCCGGGCATTTTCTCCCGAATTTCCCAAAAATTTCCTATAAGCCTCTGTAAATTACCAATCACTCGTATCCAATATTAAATCAGTCAATTGAACCCAATTATTCTCAATTTCTCACTCAATCATATTCCAGTCAGTTTACAATTCGGTCAATTCACAAACAAGTCAATTCAGTAAATTCCAATTCACAATTTAATACCGGAAAATCATGAATGTATGTACCTATGAATATATGCATATGCAGTAGACCAGTTCCTCTATGATTAGAGGCCAATAACATACTCAGTCAGTAAATACAGTAAAGCCTATCAGTCAGTCCCAGCATTACCATAATACCCTTGCTGACAGTAACAGGATGTTACACTAAACCATTTGGGCTGGACCATATAAATTTTCTCATCAAGATCACCATTCAAGAAAGTTGTCTTAACATGTATTTGGTGCATATGAAGCGTAAATACCGAGGTAATAACAAACAACATCCTTATAGATGCAATTTTAGTAATTGGAGAGTAAGTATAAAAAAAGTCCAATCCTTCCTTTTGTTTAAAGTCTTTAACCATAAGTCTTGCCTTGAACCTTTCAATGGTTCCTTCAGGTCTTAATTTCTTTATGAAAATCCACTTACACTCTAAAGGCTTACAACCTTGAGGTAGACCAACTAAAACCCAAGTTTTATTAGACATGATTGACTCTAACTTACTATCTATGGCTTCCTTCCAAAAAGTAGCATCCACAAATCTCATTATTTCCTCATAAGTTTTGAGTTCTTCCTTAATAATATAAGTCACCACAAAATCGTCATCTATATCCTCAAGTTTTTTCACTACAAAGGAAGTAGTAAAGTTAGAACCAAAACTGGTGGGTACTCTAGCTCTTTTGTTTCTCCTTAGTTCAACATTTTCCTTTTTCCCTATGTCATCATTAGCAGAAGAACTAAGGACAAACTCTCTAGGAACTTGCATACTCACTTTCATAGGAAATATATCCTCAAAGAACACTGCATCTCTTAACTCCATGATTAGTGCATAAGTGTTAGATCTCGCTTCCTTAACCATAAATCTGTAGGCAACATTATTAGAGGCATATTCCACAAAAATTGAATCAATGATCTTAGGCCCATTTTTTCCCTCTTTTGTTCAGGTAGAACAACCTTAGTAAGATACCCTACACTTACAAAAAACGAAAGTTAGGTGGATAACCTTTCCAAATTTCATAAGGGATTTGATCTAGCTTTTTTATGAGGAGCTCTGTTTAGAGCATAACAAGTTGAAAGAATAGCTTTTCCTCACATAAAATTCGGTAATCCTAAGGAAATCAACATTGCATTCATCGTGTCTTTAAATGTTTGATTTTTTCTCTCGACTATTCCATTTTGTTAAAATGTATAAGGGGTTGAAAGCTTATAAATAATACCAACCTTTTTCACAAAAATCAGCAAGAAAATCAATACTATACACACCACCTCGATCATACCTTAATCTCTTAATTTTTCTTTTTAATTGGTTCTCAACCTCAGCTTTGTATTTCATAAACATTTCCTCTGCATAACATTTATTTTTCAATAAGTAAATCTATAAAAATCATCCACAAAGTTAATATAATATCTCATGCCACCTTTCCTTATATTACTCATATAGTTCCCATTCTTAGTAAGAACTATCAGAGTCAAAGGTAAGTTTGACACTAGCTTTGTTAAATAATGCTCTAGAAATCAAGTTTCTATGAATATCAGGAATAAACAAAAATTCTAATGCTAAAACATTTCCAGAAGTGAGTTTGAAAATGACTTTTCCAAATCCTTAAATAGGAACTCTGTTAGAGTTGCTCATATACATGAACTCACCATTAGCAGCATCATTCAATTCTTTAAACAGGTCCTTGTTAGTGTAGATATGGCGTGTGGCTCCCATGTCAATGATCTAGTCGACCAAGTTTCCATCAAGCTTGACTTCAGACATAACAGCAGTGATGGTCTCCTCGTTATCACCACCAATATTGACCATATTAGCTTGAGGCTTACCAAAATTCTTCTGGTTACCTCGTTGGTATCACTTCTGGTTTCCTTTCACAAATTGTCAGGGTTTTTCTCCTTGACCCTGCTTCTAATGATTGATTCTAGCTTGGCAAAGTGCAGCAAGATGACCTGACTTGTGGCACCACTAACAGTCGCTATCAATTTTTTTGTGCTTAAACTGACCATACTTATTATTGTTGAAGGACTTGTTTTGTCCATCATTCTTATGGGAATTGCTTACATTTCTATGTTTTATCACATGAGCCTTAATAGTAAGGACAAGGGTGGGTGACTTGGTCTTATCTTATGTACAGTTGACATCCTCAATCTTTATATGCCCTATCAACTCTTGAAGCTTCATGTCTTTCTTCTTATGTCTCTACTAGTTTTTATACCCATTCCATGATGCAGGTAGTTTCTCAATAAGAGCATTTGCTTGAAATAGATCACATATGTTCACACCCTCAGCAAGGATTTCGGCAACTAGGTTTTCATACTCATGAAATTGGTCTATAATGAGCTGATCATCAACAACGGTAAATTTTAACCACATAGCAACTGCATATTTCTTAGTACCGGCATCATCTGTCTCATATTTAACTTCTAAAGCATCCCAAATTTTCTTAGCAGTTTTGTACTTACAGTAAATATCAAACAAATAATTTATCATATGGTTGAGCAACACTCCCCTAATGGTACAGTTATCCTTTATTGTTTTAGGGTCGATATTGTTACTAGGAATCTCTTGAAATAGTACATAATTTACTACAAGAAAAATAGAGTTTAGCGACGAAAATTATCGACAGAATTTGTACACATTCCGTCGGTAAGCTTATTTAGCGACGGAATTTACTGACGGAAAATGACGTCGGAGATATGGTGGTAAATTTTAACCGTCGATAAATTTACTGACAAAAATTACTCCGTCGGTAATTACCTACAGAAAAGAATTTCCGTTGGTAAATCCAACATATTTTACCGACGGACTTTTTTTTCCATTATTAAATTTGCTAAAAACCGTTTTTTAAAATTTACCTGCATCTAAGCATATCATATTATACTATAATCTAAACATATCATATTATACTATAATCTAAGTATAATGCATTACAAAAATATCAATATAAGTTATATAATATTTTAAATAAAAGAATTGAAATTATGAAATTTATACTAAAAAAGAACTGAAATCATTTTTTCAAAGAATAGACATTTCACCAAACATCTTACATGTATCAGAAATTTATCCCAATATCATAACTAAAATCACGTGTTGTCCCTTCTATCACTAACATTTATACCTTAAATTTGTTTTCCGATCACAAAATATACAAATAAACGAAAGTAATCAAATACTCAAATTAACTTTCATCCAATATATGAAAAAACACATGGCAGTAGTTGCAAAAATACCTTTATCAAAGGAGACCATGACGATAGCTGGAGAAGATAACCCTGACGAGCTAGAAAAGGAGTCCACAACAGAGAAATCAGAGAGAAGAAAACAGAAGATGAGTTGCAGGAAGAAGGAAAAAGAAGATGTAGGTGGGGAGGGAGAGATGTCGGGTGAGTTTAAATTTAAAAGAAATTTACTGATGGAAATTTCCGTATGTAAACTCAAATTTTTTTATTCCACCAATAAATCCCACCTTTTTACCGACAAAAAATTCATTTCCGTTGGTAAAATTGACGGAACACGGAATTTACAGACGGAAATTTTCATAGGTAAACCCAAATTTTTTCATTCCGCCAATAATTTTGGCCTTTTTAAAGACGGATATTAGTACCGTCGCAAAAAATTTTCTATCAATTTTACCAACGGAAATGGATTTTTCGTCGGTAATTTGCAACGATGTATTTTTTGTTGGTAATTTTTCATCTCTAAAGTCTATCGCAAAAATTTTCGGGCTGATTTCCCTTCATATGTAGCGACGAATATTAGTACCGTTGCTAAACAAAATTTGTTTCGTCAATTTTACCAACGGAAATTGGTTTTCTGTTGGTAATTTGCAATGATATATTTTCCGTCGATAATAGCCATCGCTAAAGTCTATCTCAAATTTACCGGGATAATTTTCCTCTATATTTAGCGACGGATATTAATACTGTAGCTAAATAAAAAAATTTTCATCAATTTTACCAATGGAAATGGATTTTTTGTCAGTAATTTACAACGGTATATTTTCTGTCGGTAATTTTTCGTCGCTAATTCTCGCTTTTCTTGTAGTGATTGATTTTGTATTATTGAAATTAAAATAGAATTTTCTCAGATCATTGTTTAAAATTTCTCCTATCTGGAGACTTTAATCTAGTTACGTTAGGTATAATCCTCTGGGCCACGATGATAGGGGCAAAATCTATGTGAGGAATAGTAAGTGTAGAATTTACGTTGGTCTCATTTGTAGACGACATATTAAATCCAAAAGCAGGAAGGTCTCACACGAAATAATCAAACAATACGAAGAAAACAACTTCGTATTCCATCTTCTACTAAAATATATACGCAGCAACAAAATTGCAGTAATTTTTAACAAACAGTAGCAATGCAATAATAAGTTTCTAACTTAGATTGTTATCGAAAATAGCAGTAATAATTAAATTGGAACGGTTTATCTGAATTCAAGGCGACGTGAAAATCACTACTGTAAGTTAAAAAATTTCCCCTCTATAGTACGGCAAGACAACGGGATCTGACCCCAGAGTTAACGCCTTCTCTACCAGCTTCGATGCACTCCTAAGGGTAGAGTAAGAATTGTGTCTAGGAATGAAAAGAAAAGGCAGACAAATGCAGAATTTGTGTGAGATAAAATGTGTAAGAAAAATACGTGAGTAAGGTGTTTGTATGTAGAGGATTTTTTTTTTTTTTGGATTCAAGGAAACCCTGTAGGCTGGCCAAGCGGGCACACCTCTCTGAGGGTCCAACTGGCGCACCACCCCACAGGCCGGCTGCCCTAGGCTCTTACAAGAGGGGCTAGCATAGAATCGAACCTAAGACCTAACCAAAGTCAAGCCCCGCTCTCAACCATCAAGCCACACCCCTTGAGGGCATGTAGAGAAAAATGCTTGTGTTGGGTGGAGCAAATAAAAGACAAACGAGGGATAGAAAAACAGAGAAAATGAGCAGTTGTACGACAATGGAGGTAGAGAAATGAACAAATATATTACAATCGAAGCAGTGAAATTGAGCAGATGCGTGACACTTATGTATAATAATAACAATTCATACGTTAGCAATAAGAACTAAAAGCTATTAAAGTAAAATGGAATGTTGGACCGTAATGACATAATAACGTTATTAGAGTTATTGAGATAATAAAGTTGATAACATTATAAATGTTATTAGTAACTGAAAATATATGAATTAATCAAATTTTGGAACAACAACACTAACAGAGGGTGTCAAAGGCATCCTCCACTACAAAACTCTGGATTAATTTTAAAAACTTATTATTAAATACTTTAAATAAAAATTGTTTGAAATCATATGTTAATATTAAAGGGTAATTTATAGAAGATAAGTGATATAAACCTTTTTAAAATAATTTTATTCATTAAAAAATACTCTTTAATTTTTAAATTTAATTTAAAAAATGTATGCGAAGTCTTAAAAATAATTGAAAACCAATTTCAGTTCGAAGCAGAAGAAAAAAAAAAAAAAGTAGTGTTTAGAGACTACTTTTACTCCCCAATCCCTATAATCATATTCTTTGTCCCCGTAATCATCATCTTGGTAAGTCTTCAACAACATTATGATAATGATGTGGTAGCTAAACTCTTGTAACTTCACCACACATGTCCTGACTTTATACTCTTTAGAATTTCTGAATCCAAAACGTAGACATTAACATGTGATAGATGCATAAAAGATTGACTAGGCTCATTCAAATATATTACTTAGGTTCAAAAAGATGCCAAAGAAGCAAGACGTTCTCATTACTATTAGTTTAAGCCCTTCATCAGTTTTAGATTTCATTTTCACTAGGGTGGGTTTAACTCTGACCTTTCTTACACACTAAGCTCTTCCAAACTATGTGAGAAGAAGGAGAGCGGCAAGCAGCTGATTGAACAGCTTGGTTTATCAGTAAGTAAAATTGTATCAGTTTAAACTTGTTTTCTCGACCTTGTTTTGAAAGTTTTGAGCAGCAGAGATAAAAAGTGGATATTTTATGACTAAGAATTGCACATCTACAGTTGAACTTCATAATTTCTGTCCCTGAACGGGTCTATGTTGCCTTAGTCTCAGGTTGATTGCTTTCAGCAGATAAGTTGGATTTCAAACATTAAACGTCAACCGTAGACATTAAATGTAAGTTACTCTTGGTTTGATTCAATAAAATTTCTTGTATCTGATCAACAAATGCTTTATTTTCCTTGTTATTTTGTGCAGTTCATCACCATAATACTAAACCTATTCCAGCGAAATCCTCCCTGGAACCCAACTCCTCACAACAAAGACTGTACAGTGAATGAAGAAGACTATGTGACCCCAAAAGTAGGTCCAAAGAGTATAGAACACAATCTGGATCCAAAGTTTTCCAACTCCTTCCTGTCAGAAACCGTGATCCTCATGCGTCGCAACATCCTTCGAACTCCAGAACTCTTCCTCTCAAGACTCATATGGACCTAACTATGATGAGAATGATGACGGCAACCATGTTCAGTAACCCTCACGAAGAGTTGTAAGGAATCACAAACAGGCTCAGCTTCTTCATCTTCACTGTCTGTATTCCCTTCTTCTCTTCCAATGATTCAGTTCCTGCATTCATTCATGAACGCTTCATTTTCGGCAAAAGTCCATGGATCACAAACTCAAATTAAAATTATATTAATAATTGAATAAATTACTTAAAGTTAAATGTGATTTCAGCAGCATCTTTTGCTGTATGAATCGTTATAAGGACTTGTACTATTTTCAACAACTAACAATAATCATAAAGTCTGTTGAATTTTTGATGGTGTATGATTATGTTGTAAAATAGGATATTATGTAATATGTTATAATTATGGTAAGGAGATATTGTAAAATATAATTTTTTTTTTAATAATGATAGGAAAGATTTTAGAGACAAGAGTAGACTTTTTCCTTCCGGACCACAAGAATCTCTTACTTAGACCGCTAACAAAGAATAATTTATTTTATTATTGATGTGTTTATCAATGTTTTAAAAGTTAGAACAGGAGTTTAATCACAAGATGAGATTTAAATTTTAAAAAATTCAATTAATATTATAACGTTATAAAACATGCTAAGGATTAAATAAAAATAAAGAAATTAAAATATAATTAAAATAAATTATTTTTATCTATAAAAGAATTTGAAGTTAAATTGAAAAAGAGATTTTTAAATGAAAATTAATTGATTTAATTTGGTTTATAGGAACTTATTAATTTGCAAAAATTTATTGATTAATTAATAAATTGATCGATTTTTAACAACAAAAATTAAATCAAACCAGAAAGTTGAGGCCGAACCAAAAAGTTAAACGATTAGCTTTTATAGTTGAATCAACCGAACTTGTTGAGTTTTTAAATCATTAATCTTTATTTCTAAAATATTTGCTATTTATTAAATCCAAATCAAAATTACCTAAGTCCAGACTTATCTGAGACCTAACTATTCCAAGTAAAACAATTTCGTTTTGTTTACAAAATTTGAGTCTCAAATCAAATTGAACGTGATTTAGCCCATAAGTGATCAACTGAAAATATTTGAATTTAGGCTCGTTACCGTCTCTAAATCTAAACGAGTTGATTGGTAGGTGTTATCAATGTTCTAAAAACCAAACCAGGTATCAAATCGGTCGAAGAAAATATTTAAGGTTTAGAGATTCAATCGGTAGTGAGCCGCTATAAAATTAGTATATAATAAATAAGAAGTAAAACCTATAAGAATAAGTAAAAATAAAATATTTTATTGAAATAAAAATACCCCAATATCTATTATTATATGATGAATTAATAATAAATATATGAGTCTAATATAAATATTAAAATAACAATAAAAATTAAAATTGTATTTCTGAAGGAGTCGCGTCTCATCATTATCAAAATCTCCAAATTCTCTAACACTATTTAAAAATTCGTAAACTACACTTTCATCTAAAATATTTGCATCAACTTCTTCTACTGTATTAAAATAAATTACAAATTAGTAATGTATAAAATTATTCTCATTTGTAGACTTGTAATACAGTATAATTTTAACTTAAATATAATCAAAATAAGATATGAACTGACCATCAGTAGATGTTCTTAATTTATTCGTTATGACAATACATTTTTTTTATAAATCATTTTTTAAAGTTCATTATAATCAAGATAAGGCAATGGTTTCTTTTTCTTCGATTCAAAAATCAGTATGTTCAATACAATCAATATCAGCTGGATCATATATTTTCTTCCATGGATAACTAAGGAAGTTTTGCATATAAGTCAGCTTTGCCTGTTTTGTTAATGTTGGATAAAATAATGAAGTTCATGAGTAGTTGATGATTCGTTGAGAATATTCAAATATTTTTTCCTTCACTCCGTATTTCATTCCGTGATCATTAATTTTCCTCCTCTTTAGAACCCCACTTAGACAATAGGAATACGTGAGTAGGAAAAAGGCAATTCCAAGATTTTCTCAAAAAATTCAAATGTTTCCATTTATTTGAAAGGCCAGAATTTACGCATAAATAAAATGTTTTAAATTTCTCAAAGTGAGTTTTTAATAATAGTTTTATCTAGAATAAAATAATATTTCAAAGTTAAAAGTGAATAAAAATACGATAAACCGAATTCGTCGTGTCTTAATTAATACCTATTAACTATTCAATTTCTCTAGCTAGAAGATTTGTCTCGTTGGCTTTTATCTACTCGGCAGGTTTTTAAGTTTGGATTACCTTTGTTATGTGCATTGTTTGGTTTTGCTACTGAACCGTGAAAGATGGCTCTTACGTCTTTCACTTTGCAAGTACTCGTTCTCAAGGATGAAAGAAATAGTGAAAGGATCCTTTCACTTTGATGATCTAGACGTAGAAGCTGTTGGTACAATCTCTATGATCTTGTGCTTTTCGGTTTACCAATTTGCGGTAGTCATATTGATAACTTGATTATTCAAATCGTGGTCAAGCTTTTAAGAAGATTGGGGTAGCTTGGTTTGTGTTGGTTAAGAGTAAGGTTTTAAAAATCAGACCAGACCGTTTAATTCGACTGAAAAAAGTTGTAACCGTTCAATTTTTATACATAGAGATTATTAGGTGAAACCGAACCAAATTACTTACCAGTTCAAACTTTTTGGTCGAATCAGATGGTCCAGTCTGATTTTTAAAACCTTAGGTGTGTAAAACTTTTGAGAAAATTTGTGAAATTGACGTAAATTTTATTGTCAAATTGTACAATCAATTTATACAAAGAGATCAATGAATTTTGTCTATTGATCTTTAAGTTGTTACAATCTAATGACTATAATTTGTAACTGATTCTGACATATTATTTCGTGTATGCTGTACAGGTGCATATGGACAGATTGGAATCTTCTAGAAGCATTTAGAGTGAGCTTGGGCTTCTGCTTTCGCTTTTCTTGCTTAGGCTGGTTGAATGTGCGTTTGTTTGGTCAAATGAGAAACCGACCCACGAGCTCTATCTCCGTCAGGGTGTTATGTACTGAAATAGACCAATTTGCTTCAGTGACAAAAACTATGAATTTCTAATCCCTAGTGTAACTTTAATGTGACAATTACGGCCTTAAACTTGAGGCATTGAAAAGGTCACTGCTTTGCCATTCATCAATGCATTTCACTCCTTACCAATTTTGAAAATTAATCACTTAAAAAATTTTAAACTTTAGAACGGATCAAAGTTAAAACATTGATTTTGAATTCAAAGTTAATTCAATTCGAATTGAATATATTAATTTCAAGTCGGATCATAATAACTAATATTAACCAAGGTTACTCTATGAGAAAATATACGGTAAAAATCCTTTATGATTACCTCCATAAAATTGAAGGTAATTTGTGAAAAAAAATTATTGAATGGTTTAATTAAAATTTTATTTCAATTAAAAATGTTTTTAACTTAAAGTAAGATTCAACGAATTTTGTTAATTGTTGAGCCGATTTTTAAATTGTACATGGTTAATATTTTATTTCTATAATTCATGTTAAACTTATTAAAATTATGGTTGTAATAGAATATTCATGATGCTTCTCATATAATTTTAGATAGATTTTATTTTTATATATAACTCCATTCGTGATATTTAATATTTAATGAATTTGAATTTAAAATGAAAGGTTTTATTTTCTTTAATACCAAATTACTATTGTTTTCATTTTTCTATTTCATTAAAGTTAATTTTAGAATGCATATTTTATATTTATAAAAAATTCTACTCTTATTATGTTCATACGTAGTAATAATTTATGTGATACAATAAACATATTTTATCTAAGTTTGTTAACATTTTAAATTTTTTTATATTATCATATTGTTTAAGCTTTTCATTTTGTTGTTTTTCACATGTCAGTATTTTCATTTCCGTGTATCTTAGTTACGAAACATTGTGCTCATTGTTTGCATATCTCCAGTCCAAGTATGGATTTGATTGTTGGACATAAGTTCTCAATGGTACGTTAGAGCATGGGATATATTTCATACTGAAAAATATAAGTCAGTCTGTTTTCTGGAAATGATATTAAAAAAACATGAAATCGACAAAGCTAACAATCAGGGTTTGTTTCCCTCAGTGTAATTGAATGCATTTATGAGAGAGCAATTGTTAAGCTAACTAGTCTGAATCTTTGGGTCTCGGAATCATGACAAGCCCACTCAAGCAATTGAAACCCATACAACAAAAGCCTGTGGATAAGCCCAGCTCATCTCCAGTTCACTACAGAGTTCTAGAAGGAACTGCAAAACAGACAAACATTTATGTGCTAACCGACTTATAGCTGTAATATATCTGTTGTACGAGTTAGTAAAAATTAGTTATAGTTGTTGACCATCAGATCAAAGCAATATCTAATCTATGGCCAAGATAGAAGGTCAAACTTGTATATATACATGTATACAAATAATAAAATCATGCAGCATTCAATCATTTTACCTATCTTTTCTCTCAAATTTTCATGGTATTAGAGCCATATTGACTAATCGTCACCATGGCTCAATCTTCCTCTTCTTCTTCCTCTGCCGCTAGCACCACCACATCATTATCTTCTCCTCTTGAATTCTCTGCTCTCGCAAAGACTCTCAACTTTAACCTTCCTCTTAAGCTTGATCAGAATAATTACCTTTATTGGTGTCCTCATATCTTAGCAGCTATACGCGCTTTAGATCTTGAACTCTATATCTCACCATATCACACTCCTCCTCCAGTTGTGATCATAGTTCCTGCTTCATGCAAGTCATCAGTTTCCTTGCCTACTCCCAATCCCGCTCACAAAGCTTGGACTCGTGTTGATCAGCTCCTCCTTTGCTAGCTACTCCTCACTATTGCTGACGCTGTTATTGAGCAAGTTAATCATGCCACCTTTTCCAAAGAACTGTGGCAAATCTTGGTGAATCTGTATGCACAGACCTCTCTTGTCAAGGTTTTGCAGCTGAAGCAACAATTATCGTCACTTTAGAAAGGAGCCCAATCTATTACTGATTATATTCAAAAGATTAAGACTATTGGCAACTCTTTGAGAGTTGTTGGCCACTCCGTTTCAGAACAAGAACTGATCCTGAGTGCTTTCAGTGGCTTAGGACGTGAGTATGACTCAGTTGTTGTTTTGCTAACAAACTCTATGACTCTATCTACTATTGAAGATGTGTAGTATACATTGATGATGCATGAAACGCGATTGGAATAGCAACATGCTCACTCTCAAATCTCTCTCAACGTTGCTTTCGCTAATGTGGCCTTATATAGTCATACTTCTAATCGGAATCCTAATGGTGGTTGTAGTCCATATAGAGGACAAGGAGCTCGTGGTCGAGGGGGTAGATCCCATCACCTATACTGTCAACTTTGTCACAAACCAGGTCATGATGCAATTAAATGCAAAAGATAGTTAGATTTGACTGTGGGGAAGAATCTCATCGCAAACATGGTGTTTTAGGACTTTAAAAGGTCCCTTTGTCATATATTTGTAATTAGTTGGAATAGTGACTTTATTTACTATGTCAAATAGTTTTGAAGAAAATGATATGTTTTCGAAAGGCATAATTGCGCCCTAAAGGACTTGAAGAAGTTGATGCAAAACAGAACTATTCTACCTGATTATCTAGAAATCTAGAAACTCAGTCTTGCATACATTTGTGTATGAGGCTGTCGTACTGAGATAGTATAATTTTTATAAAGAAAGATTGCATGCTCGTTCTGCTCATTGTTATTTAGTAAGATATCTCGATTATTTTAAAAGGCGACAGCTTTTACTGTATAGAAGCATAACAATCCAACTCTTGCATGAAAATAATCAATTAGAAAATTGGATATATTGTAGAAGATACTTGTCACATATTCAGACACAGAGAAACACAAAACAACATCTCAAAATGACCTATTAGACAAAATAATGACAAGTAATAAAGTATGATGAGGGTAAATGATGGGGAAAAACAATAATAAGGTAAGTTTAACAACTTTCATCAATCAAGCACGAGGATATGTCCTAAACAGCATAGGAATGTAACTAAATGGAGGTAAAATGCCTCAAGAGGTTGTATTAAGCCTTGTCTAAAGATATTCAAAGTTTTGGAGATATTAACCTTGTAAGATATCTTTCCCTCTTCAATTGACTCAAAACAGGTCAAAGGAAAAAACATACAAATCTTTAGGTTAAATACCATTTTCACAAGTATATCTACCTGTGATAACACCAATTTTCCATGAACTGAGAGGGTAGTTCAACAACATCCTACTCAATCCCAAGGATTCCAGCAACAAGACCCTCATCTTGTTTGGTTAGCATATGTTAAAGAGCATAACCAAATTAATGAAAGACAATCTCAACCTACAAAGGAACCTTCAACTTTCAAGTAAATTAGAATGCATGATAATCAAGAGCATTAAGAGTAGATACATTATTAATCCATGGAAGCTAAGAATATGAAGGATGCACAATTTATAGAATAACATCAACAGTAATTTCTATCACACTCACCCCTCGAAATGTCACAAGAGACTTGGTTTATCCCCAACTGGGGGAGTTTGGTTGAACACTATGTGATCCACTGGCAGCCTAGGAGTAGTACCATTGGGTGATAGAACACGACTTCGTCCAACTACCTCATCCATCCATGCAACCCCCCCTTTTTCTCAGATGGACGAGAATAGGGACCAAAATATAAGTATGCAATTGGACTACCCGAGGAATCTTTGACACAATAGAATTTATATTATTTATATTAAAAATAATAAACATGATATTATAAATATCACATATTAATTAATCACTATATATTATTTTAAATAATTGAATTGAGTTATTTATTTATTTTTTATATAATTCATTTATTAACAGCTTTTTTATTGATTAAAGATAAAGGTAAGCATTATTGAACTTTTCTAAATTTTACGTATCAACAAGAATTTTACTAAATTGTTATTGTTTTTATTGTATTAAGTTATTAATATGCGTATCACATGTTTTTACAAAAATTTAAGAAAAATAAATTTTAAAATTTTGAAGTATACTTTAAAAAAATCAAAAGAATATTTTTTTAAAAAAATTATATAAATTATAATATATGTCTATGTTTTCTACACTAGTTTTTAAATAATTAAGAAAGTGATAATTTAAATAACACATAACCAAAGGTTGGTCTCGCTGATTTGGCTAGCTTAAGATTCATTCTTCAAAACTTTATGCATTAGGACAGCTCTCATTTTACTTGGATATTGTTGTGATTGGTTGTAGTCGTTAGCAATGATCTATGCTAACCTGAGGGTTGTATTAACTTCTATGAACCAGGCACTAAACTGAAAGACTTTGTGGCTTCTATGCAATCACCTCACTTCCAATCCGAGATTGCAAAACTCCGCCATGATGTCGAAGAGTATGCCAAGCAGTTTCCGACAATTGGTTTTGACAAAGAAACTATGAAGTACAAAAACTGAGCACCAAAAGATCTCTGCTCGGGGTATACGAAAGGTATTAGTACTGTTGCAGCATGCTCAAGGATCAAAACCTGCTATAGCTGAAACAATATGTTCATGACGGTGAATGTGTGTTACGGTTTGATCTAGTTGTAAGGTATGAGACTTGAATCTCATACCGATTAAATACAAAGTTGATATAGAATTTATAAGAACTTTGGACTCTCCACCATCATAAGCTAGCTTTTGGGGTGTGGCTCTCCTAAAGTTCTTATCAACTAGTATCAGAGCCGGTCTTGGAGTGGTGGCCCACGGAGTGATGGCCTGGGAGTGCCAGCCGTGACCAACGTGGCCGTGACCAACAAGGACCTCAGAGTGGTGACCCATAGAGTGGTGACCTGAAAAGTGTCAG
>JANTNU010000235.1:3963952-3982889 GCA_024752395.1 Erythroxylum havanense | reverse complement strand
CGACCCCCCCCCCCCCCCCCCCCCTCTCAAGGTGGAGCTTGGTGCCAATCACACAAGCTCAACTTAGACAACAAAAAAATAAAAACAGGAGCAAACAAAGCCTTAGTGAACATATCAGCCAATTGAAACTTGGAAGGAATATGTTGAGGAAGAACGAACCCTTCTTTATACTTATCACGAATCAAATGACAATCAATCTTTAAATGCTTAGTCCTCTCATGAAAAATAGGATTAGCAGTAATATGAACAGCAGCTAAATTGTCACACGACAATGAAATAGGAAAGAAATGGAAACCCAAAAGTCAGCCAGCAAATAATAAATCTATTGCAACTTACAAACCGTAGTAGAGAGACTACGATATTCCACCTCTGCAGAAGATCGAGAAACCGTGGATTATTTCTTAGTCTTCCAAGACATCAGAACATTACCCAAAAATACACAAAAATCGGTCAAAGATCGCCGACTAAAAGGACATGCAGCCTAATCCGCATCACAATAAGTTTGTAAAGAACAAGGATTGTTAAAAGGAAAAAAAAAACCTGTAGACGGAGACTACTTCAAATACTTGAGCACATGAATGGCAGCCTTCCAATGTTGCTCAGTAGGGGCTTGAACAAATTGACTTAAATGCTAAGTCGCATGAGTGATATCAGGCCGGGTAAAACCAAGATAAAGGAGACGTCCAACTAACCTCTGATATCTATCTGGATTCTCCAATAAAGGAGAGCTAGCATCATCAAACCGACAATGAGGAGATAAAGGAGTGGCTACCCCTTTCGAACAAGTTAACCTTGCATCTTTGAGAATATCTAACACATGCTTTCTCTTATTCATATACAAGCCAGTAGATGATCTAGCAAGTTCCAACCCAAGGAAATACTTGGCAAAGCCCAAATCTTTAATAGTAAATTGTTCATGTTAAAATCATTTGACTTAATTAATACATGCCTCCGTCGGATCCATAATCAACACATCATCAACATACACAACAAGAGCAATATAATCATTCCCTTCAAATTTAAGGAAGAGACACAGATCATGAGCAGATTGCACAAAATTCTGCTTACAAAGAGAAATAGTAAGCTCATGATTTCATTGTCGTGAGGCTTGCTTAAGGCCATATAAAGTCCCCCTTAAACGATAAACTTGATTAGGAGTAGCCTTGGTATATCCTTGAGAAGGTAACATATACAATTCCTCATCAATATACCCATGCAAAAACGCATTATTTATATTCAATTGATGTAAAGGTCATCCTTTGGCAGTAGCAATAGCTATAAAAATCCTCACAGTGACCATTTTAGCAACTGGAGAAAAATATTCATTATAATCCACTCCTTCAATTTGATTATAGCCCTTTGCCACTAACCTAGCCTTATATCTATCAACAGTCCCATCAGGTTTGAGTTTAACTTTATAAACCCATTTTGAACCTATAGCTTTCTTGCCCTTCGGCAAAACAGTCAAATCCCAAGTATGATTATTATCAAGGGTTGTCAACTCATCCTCCATAGCATTCAACCAACTCAAATTAGTTTGAGCTTATTCAAAAGAACTAGGTTCTTCAATAGTAGACACATTTGCTAAAAAAGAATGATACTCATATGCAAGATTAGAAGAGAATACAAATGGATATGTAGGAGGTGTATGAGAAGAATTAGGCACAGTTGGGACAACAACAGAAGCAATATCAGTAACAGATGAATGTGAAACAAAATCATCCGGCCAATTAGGCCGTTGGATCACACGAGTACTCCTACGAATAGGAGCTGGACTCTGTGCTAGATCAGTGGAGCATAGAGTATCAGAGGAAGAGGGAGTTAAAACATCCGAAGAATCCACATCAATATGTTCAGCTGATGAGGATTCTTGAGATATAACAGATGGATTGGGCAAAGGAACTGTTCTTGGATCCAAGGAAATAGACTGAAAAGGAAATTTATTTTCATAGAAAACATCCCTAGAAATGTAAATATGATGGCTTTGCAAATCATAAAGTTTCTAGGCCTTTTGCCCTGAAGAATAACCAATAAAAACATATTTGTAAGCCCTAGGTGCAAACTTGTCTTTATGAGGAAGAATGTTAGAAGCATAGCACAAACAACCAAAAGTTTTCAAGAAATTATAATCAAGTTCCTTACGGAAAAGGATAGAATATGGAGACTTCCATTTTAGGACAGGAGTTGGAAGCCTATTTATGATGTAGGTAGCAGTCAAAATCGAATCTCCCCAAAATTGTTTCGGTAAATGGGACTGAAACATAAGTGCTCTAGCAGTTTGCAACAAATGCCTATGTTTTCTTTCAACAACTCCATTTTGTTGTGGAGTATAAGGGGAGGTTTTCTGATATATAATACCACAGTTGGCAAACATTTTTTGACAACTATGACTCAAAAATTCAGTCCCATTATCAGTTCTAACAGCCTTGATTGTAGCATCAAATTGGGTTTGGATATGTTTAAGAAATTTTTCTAAGAAGGTTGAAGTTTGTTTTTGTGTTTAAGAAGATAAGTCCAGGTTGTTCTAGAAAAATCATCCACTATGGTTAGAATACAGTGTGCTCCACTAATCGACCCTTGCTTATAAGGACCCCAAAGATCCATATGCAACAACTCAAAACATGCAACTGCACTAATACTGCTCCTAGGAAAAGGAAGTCTAGTTTGTTTTGAAAGAAGACATACATCACATGGTTGTTCAGAAAAATTCATATTATTGAAAGAATGTAGCAAATGTGTCAGTACATTGAGAGAGGGATGGCCCAATCTTTGGTCCCAAAAAGCATCATCAACTACACTATGACAGTGTATTAGTTTATCTTTACTATTGCCTAATTGTGTGATGTAAGACAAAATGGTACTTTGATGAAAAGAAGATTTATCAAGAACATAAAAGTCAGCAATTACCTTCCCAACTGCTAAGACCTCATCAGTCACAAGGTCCTGCAGAACACAAAAGGTGGCATAAAAAGTGAATATGGTAGGAGTTTGACAAGCTAATTTGTTGACTGAAAGCAAATTATATTTGAAAGAAGGGATAAGCAAAACGGATGACAAACTGATACTATCACAAAGAACAAAAGTCCCTATGAAATCTAATGCCTTAATTGTGCCATCCGGTAGGTGAACAAGTGTATATTTGGCTACGGGAGGGTTGTCAAACAAATTCACATTATGGCACATATGATTGGAAGCACCTGTGTCTATTATCCAAGAACCACATTCAATTGAATTAATTGAACTAAAAGAATGATTGAGAGTGCTACCTGCAAAATCATTGTAATGTGCAAAGTTGATGACATCTCCTCCTTTGTCTTTTAATTGCATCTGCTTCCCTTGACTTTGCATAAAAGTCATAATGCCTTGCTAAATCATTGCTGCCACATCTTGTCTCCAGGCTGGTTCCTTTACATCTTTCTCCATGGAGTAATCCAAAGGTGATTCACTCAAATTAACCAACTCCTTACTCATATCTCCCCCTTTTTATCCTTGGAACCCTTATATCAATCCGGATACCCATGAATTTTGAAACAGGTATCCCAATTATGCCTCCTCATTTTACAGAAATCACAATACATTCCATCCTTGTTCACTTGTTTCTTGGAATGAGCTCTACCAACCCCTTTCCCACTACTGCCACCAGAACCACACACTAACATTGCACTGTTCATATTATCAGCAAATGAAATATTTACCTCCCTCTATTTTTCAACCCTAAGAACCATTGAATAAGCCCTATCCACATGCGGCAAAGGATCCATGACAAGAATTTGACTCCTAACAGCATCATATACCTCATTTAAACCCATCAGAAACTGTACTAATCTATTATTTTCCCCAAATTCAATCAACTATTTAAGAGACCCACACGAGCATTGTTTTAGGGCTTCACATGAACATTGCGGAATAGGAGCCAAGCAGTTCAATTCATCCCACAATCGTTTCAATTTAGTAAAGGACTTGGAGATAGACAAATCCTCCCGTGAAATTGAGCTGATCTCCCTCTTAAGCTGATAGAGCATTGACCCATTGCACTCTCCATATCGCCTCTCTAAGTCTTGCCACAAATCCCTAGCTGAGCTCGCATACAGGAACGACTCAACGATATCCTTGGAAATGGCATTTAATATCCACGACGTCACCATAAAATCTACCCGACACCACCGATCATAATCTGGTGAATCTTTCTGTGGCCTCTCAAATTTTCCAGTAACAAAATCAAGCTTCAACTTCGCCCCCAATTCGATTCGCATAGCACGACTCCATGAGAGATAATTATTCCCACTCAATGGAGTCGTGACAAGTACCATACCTGGATGATCCGAGTTCTGTAAGAACATAGGATTCTCTTCTCCAGCCACACTACCAAAGGAAGCTCTCGAACTAACGTCGTCGATCATAACTATCTTCGTAGATCTACCCAGAAAGCTCTGATACTATGAAATAAACTGTAACTTCTAGGGATTTCATATTTTGGGTGAAAGTGATTCTCTTTGATCACTGTATATTTCACTTCTTGAAATGTTTACAGAAACGCAGATGGTATCTATACCATCACCGAAAAAATATAGCAAAACGACACTAGCTACAAAAACAAAACGCAAAACACCCACAGTACACTACATCTATAGTAACAGACTATACAGTATAAAGACAGTATAAATACAAAATATTCTACAATAAAGTTGAACTTTCATTTGAAATGTTCCTGTGGAGGCTCGTATACGTCACTATTGCTTCTAAATCTATCCTCTGCCTTGATTTACTATAATTCTCACCTGAACTTCTTCATATGCAACTCGTAGCTCGGGAGCGTCCGCTTTAAGATGATTGATCATTCCCCAAACGACAGTCAAATTATCCACAAGCTTCTCCAATGGCTCCACAAGCTTTAGCCATATCGGCCCAACTGTCTTCTCCAACTCGTTCAGGTCACTCTCCTACAATAACAAACACCTATGGAATATAGTACCAATACATCCAGTCTCAAACATCCATACGAAGGATTTAAACAAAAACTTCCATTGAAATAATCGAAAATTCGGAAACATCAATATGATATGCAGAAAGATCACAACTTTCCCATCAACATAATATTCAAACGAACAAAACAAACCAAACCCAGGTATGAAAAACGAGCAACGAGTCGAAAACAACGTACAAGCTTCTTAAGAAGAGCACGGACTCCAGGTCGAACATGTTTGGCTTCAACCACATCAAAGGGAGGAAATTCAAAGTCTTGAAAGAGAGGATTAACCTCAAGGCTCTTATCAACAGTAGAAGAAGCCGTGGAAGGTGCAGCGAGAGAAGAAAAGCAAGGAGAGAAAGAGTGTGAATGCGAGGCAGAGACCGAGAGGAAATGATCCGTCACGTGTTCGTACGCAGAATGAGAACGAAGGGAACCCACGAGGGCAGGGTTGGGATTTCGGGAAATGACTGGGGATAAAATGGGAACGAGGAGTGCCCCAAGGGCCAAGAGTCATCATTTTAATTATTTTTATGATTGTTATAATTAATATTATCTAAATCTAAATAATTTTATGATTATTACAATTAATATTTTAATTATTAACTATCTTTAAATGACTTGAGAATGAGATTAAAAATTATTATTACAAGAAATTATTCAAATAATAAGAAATAGACCTTAAAATTTTTAAATATTAAAGTCATAAAATGTAAATTTTATTAAAATTTTAATATAGACTTCAATTAGTTAAATTATTTTTTAAAGTTATTAATTTATCAAACAATTTATTAAAAATAAACCAAAAATAGCACTTCCTGGAATTATCATTTCTAGTGTTAAGGTTAATGGAAAAATCAGCACACCAATCAGAAAAAAAAAAAAGAAAATATAACTTAACCCTTTTAGATATGGAGAACAAGTTTATTGTTTCACTTAGCCTCAGTTCATCTGTTTGTATTTACATCTGACGAAAGATACAAAGTAAAATCTTGATTCATAATCATAATTACTTCTGGATTTGCCTTCCTTGTGTTGAAATCCCACGATCAGTGGATTGAAGAACTCATCTATCTCTGCTTCCCTGTTCCCACACACACACAAAATTAAAAAAAAACCCACAGCTATAAAATGAAGCCTAAAAATGGTTTTTGACATTAATCTCCAAGTTTCATGGAACAGAATGCAACACAAATTCAGGATTTCTGAACACGTGAATAGTTACTGTGTTCTAAAGAAAGGACATTTATACACACTCCTGCGACAGGTAAGAGAGTTACTCAAAGCAAAGAATATACTAACAAGCATCCTGTAAGATCAAACAGCAAAATGTTACGTCAGGAATAAATTCATAGAATTATTGATCAAAACCTTTTAATCTGCTTAAGAAATGAGTTTTAGCCATCCTGAAAACGTAAAATTTATAATCACATTCACCGTCATAAACATAATGTTTCAGCTATAGCAGGCTTTGATCCTTGAGTATGCTGCAACAGTACTAATATCTTTCATGTACCTGGAGCAGAGATCTTTTGCTGCTCAGTTTTTGTACTTCATAGTTTCTTTGTCAAAACCAATTGTTGGAAACTGCTTGGCATACTCTTCGACATCCTGGCGGAGTTTTGCAATCTCGGATTGGAAGTGAGGTGATTGCATAGAAGCCACAAAGTCTTTCAGTTTAGTGCCTGGTTCATAGAAGTTAATACAACCCTCAGGTTAGCATAGATCATTTCTAACGACTAAAACCAATCACAACAATATCCAAGCAAAATGAGAGCTGTCATAATGCATAAAGTTTTGAAGAATGATACTTAGCTAGCCAAGTCAGCGAGACAAACCTTTGGTTTCAGTCTTAATCTTAACAGCCAACTTCACGGCTGCATCAAAGTATTCTGCCACCTTAGCAAAGTCCTCCTCCACAAACCCCCTAGAAGTAAGAGCAGGAGTTCCTGAAAATCGATGTGTTACATCAATAAAACTCAGAAAATATAGTTAAAGAGCGAATATGTTGCAGACAGTAATCCTTTACCCATCCTGATGCCTCCAGGAACCATGGCAGATACATCTCCAGGAACAGTGTTTTTGTTTGCAGCAATGTGAACAGCTTCGAGCACCTTCTCTACTCGGGACCCGTCAATGCCCTGCGGAAAGAAAATAATTGGTGACTGAACCATTTACCTTTTATAACTAGAATAAATAAGCTGACATAGGTGAGATGAAAAGAATATATCAGATCTGCTGGAACACATACAACTGCTTAAGCAATATCTTCCCACTTGACTCAATGCTCAAACAATGTCTTTCAAGTGCTAAAACTACAGAAAAGATATTCCAGCTACCTTGTTCTTCAAATTCACCAAAACTAAATGGTTCTCAGTTCCGCCTGAAACAAGTTCATAGCCATTCCCAACTAAAGTCTGCAAAAATCAACACAAACCTGATCAATCAATACAGTGAAAGAAATATTGAGTTTCAAGCTGATGAATTATGTAAAATCATTCAAACTTCTCAATAGTGTGAATAAGCAGGAATATGTGGTCGTGTGGTAATTTTACAACACAAATTAGCTGCTTTTTGTTAGACACCTTTGCAAATTTTGCGCAATTACTGAGAACTTGCTCTTGATAGGCCTTGTACTCTGGAGTGGTGGCCTGCAAGAATGCGATATGAACATGTAAATAGAAGATTGAAATTGATGACAACAGTAACAGTGATATGCTGTACACAATTCGTGATGTGCATTAAAGAAGGGATAGAGATGGAGAACATAGTTCCGAAGGGTTTGCTCTTACTTTGCCATTAAAAAACCATAGCAATGAACAGGAGAAAGGGAGTATCTTATACGATTATTCACCTGTTTCAATGCAACTGCCAAACCAGAAATTGTGTGATTGTGTGGTCCACCTTGAAGTCCAGGAAAAACAGATTGATTGATCTTATCTTCATAATCGTACAATACCTATTATAAAACCAAGATAAATCGTGTCAGTTACATATAACATCAGAAAATTGAGCATAAATGAATCAGAAGAAGATGGAAGAGTTTGTTATGTAACTCCATATATAGTTATGCAATTGAAATTTCATTCCGAAAAGATACCTCCTTGCCTTGTTTGTTGATCTCTTTAACCCCTTTTCTATAGAATATCATGGCTCCACGAGGACCACGGAGTGACTTGTGGGTAGTGGTGGTCACTATGTCAGCATACTCAAAGGGTGATGGAATAACATCAGCTGCAACCAACCCACTAATGTGTGCCATATCTGCCAACATTATTGCTTTTTGTTTGTCACAGACCTGATAAACATTAAATGGAATAATTAAGAGGCATAAACCACAAAATATCAGAATAAGAGGAAAAAGATAGATGATGTGTGAGTATAATACCTTGCGAATACGTGCATAATCATACAGACGTGCGTAAGCACTAGCACCAGCAATTATAATCTTCGGTCGGAAAAGAGTGGCACTTTTTTCAAGCTGCATTTTGTTGCAGTTCATGTCAGAAGTTCCTTTCCGTTGAACATTCAAAAAATATGAATATGAACACAATTCTGAGTGGCACAAGGATGAATACGCTCTATGCTGTGTAATTCAGCAGTTATAGGCAATGTATACATGTTTACAACAATGCGCTTATGATTTGTTTGCATAACAAGCTTAGAACTGAGGGGTGAGATTGTTAAAGCACCAAGCAAAATAATTATTTTATGAGTCTGGTATATGTACCTACTGTTTGAAGTGCTCAGAATTAGTTATAGATGGAAAATCATTTCAAGGTAAAAAGCTACCATCAAGAGTATAATATCCAATTAAATTTACAGCAATATAATTCCATATATATAAGCTATCTGCCAACAGGAAAAATGATTATATTAGACTAGGAAATCATATTACTGGTACTAGAAATACACTACCTGATCATAGTCAATATAACCAGTGCTCTCATTCAATCGGTACGGCATAGTCTCAAAAAAAATCGAAACTGCAGATATCTTCTTTGTGTCTGTCTGTAGAGTAGAAAAGCACAAGTTACATATTGCTTCTCAAGTAATCAGAAAGTAGCGTGGCAATTAGTGCTACAAATCGATATTTTAGAAAGTGTCAATGCATTCACTAGTCACAACATCACAAATCCGTACAGGTATGTTAATCCTAACTTGAGAGGCAAAATTATAGGCCAGAGCATCAAGACAAGAACTCATAGGGTAAATAAAATGTCCTAAATGCAGCAAGAGAAGTTCAAAAGAAAAACAGCCCAGCAAAGCAGAGAATTAATAGTTAGACACAGTAATGTCTTTTTAGGTGATGATAGAGACAACACACAGGTATTAAAAAAAAAACCGTATGGAGGTCAGTCACCTGATAGCCATGAGAAAGGTGACCACCGTGTGGAAGATCAAGTGCCATGATTCTCTCATGTGGCTTTAGCAAAGCAGTGTACACTTGGAAGTTAGCTGGAGATCCAGACAGAGACTGTACATTGACTGCAACATAAAAGGATTAAATGATTATTCTCAGAAGCTGCCCAGACATATCATACGAAGACTCAGCTCGCAGTCATTCCTTACTTCAACATGGAAAACACCCTTCTTTCCATACATTGTAGTAATAAATAGCAGTTCAGAAAATGAACTTGACAAAAGAAAAAGATAAAGATGATACAGAAGAAAAAATCAGCTGGGATTTCTGTTTTTCTTTGAAAAGTGCTGGGATTTCTGTTTCCAAATGTAAATGAGATCTTTACCTCCCCATTTTGCAGGATCCAATCGAAATGCTTCCAATGCACGCTTCTGACACAAAGATTCTGCCATGTCAATGTACCTGAAAATTAAAGTCCACAATTCCCAGCACAATGAGCAATCATATGGAAGCTACAAGAACCAAATATGCAGGTTTGGTCCATAAGAGAACACTAGAAAATGGTATTGACAGTCAATTATTACTATATGCTCATGCGAAAGAATAATTAAAGACTAATAATGGCAAAAATACTCGTTGCCTCCATAGTATCTAGCACCAGGGTATCCTTCGCTGTATTTGTTCGTCATGACTGATCCAACAGCTTGCATGACAGAGACAGACGTGAAGTTCTCAGAGGGTATAAGTTCAAGCCCCTTCAAATTTTTTTAAAAAAAAGGACAAAAATCAGACATCATATCTGAATTAACGAGTGGCTGTAAAATTCAATACTTAACAATTCACATTAACTTTTAATACACACATCTTCAACAAATGTGATGTTGAGTATGAATTTTATTTTTGATGTTATCCATGTTAGATATTCTAGTTGTGATTATAACAAGGATTGTAATGGGATGTTACCATATATAGGAGGAATCAAATAGCATAAGATTTAAAGTAAGATGTAAGAAAATGATAATGAAAGGGCACACCTGTTAAACTCATCAGGTATGTCCTTTTATTATCATAAGAAAACCTAATTAAGCAGGGTCAAGTAGTTAGGATGACATTCCTATTAATAACAAACCATCAAAAATCCAATAAGACCTTTGAAGACCTAAATGCACCAAAGATCAAACATTTGATATCTTCTTTGGACATCTACTGAAAATTTTACATGAAATATCAATCCAATCAACTACTTAGTTACCAGTTTTATTATATTTATGCATAGTTGGTATAATTATATATAACAGAGAAAAATAGAGAAGGATTGAAAGAATCACAGGGAGGTACGGTTACAGACCTTCCATTGACGTGCTTTCTCAAGCTCAATAATGTCAGCAATCTCTGGATCCACTGCCTCCAACGGTGCATTAAGCTGCTTAGGCCACTGCAAGTGAAAAACCAATCAGCAATCAGATGAACTCTAGTTTTATAATGGAAAAATTAAAGAAAGCAAAAAGGTGGTCACTGGGATAAGCGTCAATTAATGAAACAAGAAAAAGAGATTCTCCGTGATATTGAAGGGCGCGGATCTTAATTTATATAAGTTATTAACTTGGATTTATGATAATTTATATATAAAAAAAACTTATGCTTGTGATAAGGAGGATACGTCACAGAAAACCTCATAATTTTTATTAATAACGTAAATAAGAGAGAGGATGAATTATATAAGCTTACTGAAACCCCAGATTTCTCCTTCTCGTACACTGCTTCATCAGGCAAGGAAGACTGCAAAAACCATACAACAAACTTAAAAGCAATAACCATTAAAAAAAACCCATTTCCAGTAAATGGTTTTTCTCACTTTGGTACATTAAAACGAAAAGAAATGTAAAGAAAAATGCAAACTTTTAATAGTCGGAAACGAAAGCAATACTCAACAGACTCATAAAACAGAAAGACACAAAAGGCAAAGGGAAAGGCAAAGAACCTTGTAATAGAGAGAGGTGGCACGGAAAAGGGGCCGAGCGGGCAAGTCGAAGGAAGAGGAGAGACGACGAAGCGCCATTGCCATTGCCATTTGTGGCCTCTAACACTGACTGAGATTACCACTCCGTGTATAGAGAGCAAAGAGGATGGGATTTCGGTGGCTGAAGAAATTTTTTGATTTTCAGTTTATTCAACGTCAGAGGTTGGTGATGTGGCGCTATCCCATACCACCTTGTCCTTAGTAGGGCCCACCATAGTTCCACCAACAGTTATCAAATTTCTCATTCTAAATATATATATATACACACAGAAAAAGGGACGAAGAGCCAAAATGGTGTATTAGCAAAGTAATATAGAGTGCAGACTAAAATGTTTATTATTTAAAATTTTAAAATTATATACACCTTAAATTCATCATCAACAATATTAATATCAAAACTACACAATAATATCAAAATTATACCAAATTTTTAAAAATATTAAAAATTGTTAAATTACATATTTGATATAATTGAGTACACCTTAAATTCATTACTAATAATTTAAATTTAAATTTAAATTTGAAAGAATTGTAAATTTTAAAAATAAATAACAATAATTAATAATATTTTTATAAATTTATTAAAATTTTCATCTTTTTTATTTGTTACATGAGATTGTTGCACTTATTTCTTGTATGAATACACAATTATGTTAAATTTATATTAAAATTGTTATTTAGCTAATTTAGAATTGGCTAATGTGATTTTTAAAATTTCGACAATCACAACAATTTCCGATAAGAATTCTACTGAAATGTAGCATTTGACGAGATTTGGTAATACACAACTTTTTTTCTACTTGGTATTAGTTAGTAAAGAGGTTGTTTTCAATATTCAAAATTTTCGGCAATTAATTCTTTTAAAAAATAATATGATTGATTAAAAATAATCGAAAAGTGATATAGTAAAATTTCTTTTTTTTTCCGAATAAATATTCTAGCTGTAAGCATTGGTGATGTTGTGACTAAAACCAGCCGAGAAAAGGCTATCCACAGGTCCACGTTTCTTGGCCACAGACTGTTTCTAACCTGATAGGATCGTAGGATATTACAGATTCGGCCATCGAAAATAATGAAACGGCGTCATTTTTGTCTAACTTTTTTTTAATCATTTTTGTTATAATTTTATCTTGTATTGTTTTATTGAAAAGGCTTTGGGATTTGGTGCCGAGAATTGGGCCACGATAAAGACCATATGATCAGTGAGCCCAAGATAAGTTTCCCTTGTGGGGTTTCATTAGCATTTTTTGGGCTAAAAGGGGTTGAGCCTAAAATAACATGCATTGCACCCAAGTTATCCAATTCTTTTAAAATTAAAATCAAAACAATATTAATTTATTAAAATTTTTAAATTTAATCTGTTAACTTTAGTCTGAATTAAAAATATATATAATCCTTACTATATATATGGGATCTTCCGTCTAATCTTACTACTTCTAACTTTGTTTAACTAATAAATCGTCATCGTTTCTACTCCACTTAAACATAGGACTCACGCGCGAGTCTTTTTTATTTTTTTATCATTTTATTTTTAATTATATTATTCATATTTTAATAAAAATAAAATAAATTATAATTATGCTTATAAGTCTTATGTTATAATACTCGTGAAAAACGGAGAATACTTTTGTAAATAAATTATACAATATATTATATATATGAAATAATTTATTTTGATTTCAATAACTTATTTTAATTAATTAATTTACTAAAATTATTTAATTAATTTATAAAGCTGATTAGTTACACTATATTCATCATTAACTTGTTTGTCATGTAAGCTCCTAATCATTTTTTTAGTTAATCTTAGTTTAAAAGAAATGTCTATTCATTTACATAATACAATAATTTTTTGTGACATAATTTGTGTTTTTGTGTCTGATGAAGGTCATGTTTGACAACCAGTTGATTCTATCAGCGGTTAGTTGATAGCTAATTCTATTAGCTTATTTGACTACTGGATAACATTAGTTGCTTATTAAAATGTTTGGTAAAATTAGTTGTTTATGTATAAATTAATTTTTAAAATTTAAATTAATATTTTTCTATAATTTATATGTTAATTACATAATTTTAATCAATTAATCAATTTTTAAATTTTAAAAAATAATTTTTTATTTAAAAATTAAAATTTAAATAATAATAAAAATGTCAAGCCTACGAGACAAATACAAACCAAAATAATTTTTTTTATTTTTTATCATTATCATTATCATTTTAATTTTAATTTTATAAAATTAATAATAGCATAATTAAAAAACAAATTTAATTTAATTTTTATTAAACTAATGTGCAAGTATAAGTTAAGTCATCACTTAACTTGCACAACTACGATGTTTTTTTAATTGTACGGAGTTAAACAGAGTAATATTAGACAGAAGATCTAAACTTCTTATTATATATTCAAATTAATATTATAAATAAATAAAATTAAAATAAAAGCAATCTTCTATCAATTAGAAGAAAGGCTAAGTAATTTTGAATTTTTTAATTATACAATTCAATGGAACCTTGTTATTGTTGTTTTATTCTTTAAAAAATTTATAAACATTTTAAATAAATTATTAATATTTAAATATTCATAATTCAACACTTATTATTAACATTTATTCGCAAAATATCTTTTATCAAAAGAAGATTTAAATTTCATGATCTTTTATGTGATAATAATATTAAGAATTTATTTATAATGAAAAATAAGAAATATGTTAGTAAATTTCAATATATTAATAACAAATTTATACGTATTTCAAAGAATTATCTGTATATTTTGTCTTTGTCTACAAGATGATAAAAGGACCAAGTATTTAATTGTGCGACAATCATAAAAACAAAGGTACACAAGAAGTTGATACTTTGCGGGACAAGCTCCTTTTATAGTGAGACTGCTTCAAGTAGCGTGACAATAGAGTCGTCCTGACACTTTGTAGTTGAGCAAAATAAATGCCTGTTGGTCTACTAGTAGGCTTTGCAATATCGTTGTCTTTGGTCACAAAATAATAGTTTTGATTTTATTTTTAAAAGATAATATGTTTTTATTATTTATTTTAATAAATTTTAAAACAAAAACTTGGTTAAGTTGATTGGAAAAGATGAAAAGACTAGATAAGCATCACTAAAGCTACTTGGCTGAAGAGGTAAATCAAACAATTGATAGCAAAAACTAAACAAAAAATTAGCGCTTGTAGATAAATGTTAGAGAAAAGATAAGAGCGTGAAAAACGAGAGAGACAAGAGCTTGAAGACTCTGCAGGGATACTTGGTCCTCCACACATAATGTTTATTCTGATGTGAGTAGAATAGGTAAAAACAAAGGAAATATGTATTTAGCTATTCCTCAAGTTTTAGGAATAATTAAACCTATGATGGTTATTCTTTTTTTTTTTCTATCCAAATAAAGGAATAAGTAATTGTCAAAAATATACCAAAAATAGAATATTTATTCCATTAAACTAAACTGGTCATAAAGGTCAATCTTAATTAAGGTAGGATAGAGTATAGTTAACATAAAAAGTAACATCAATTCAACGTACGCATTGAAATTATTAAGATGTCCTAGTGTTTCATATGAGAAAACTATGACATTACTAATGTGTTCATAAGTTATATGTGTTAATTTATGTCCTTATAACCAATCATTTGCATGTAAATTAATATATGACATTATTTTGAATTAATAAAAAAACTTTTATTTATCTTTATGTATTAATTTAATTAACATTTTATGTTTTAATAATAAAGATAAAATCCTTAGAATAATTGCTATGTAATTAAAATTATGATGAGATTATAATTATGATATTTAATTTACATTTATGTGCTATTCCTAAATGTTCATAGTTGTAGTTTCATTAAGACTGGATATTGTTGAAGCAGTAAAACTAGTGCATATTATATTTCTTTCTTATGAAGAAAATAATTGATCTCATAAATTAAAGTATAGAAATACTTAAACTAAAGTGTGGATCACTATTAGAAAATACGTCAATGAACTGACCCGATTATAAGAATTTCAAATAGAATATTACTTTTGTGTCTATGGGTTATTTCATAATGGTGGTTGTTTAATTGATCCTCAGACTTGAGATTACCAAAATATCTAGTGTGAGAATTACTGTGTTTTGATATTACTTATGAATCATCCTAGGATAATTTAGTAGGCAGTAACTGGATAAAATATGCATCATATGTAGATAGTTGAGTAAGTCAGTATAGGATTCGTCACTCTAAAATGATTATAGATAGTATTATACTATTCTTGATTAGTAATGGTTTATAGAATTCTCTTGTCATAGTGAACTGATATTTGAAAAAGAGTTTTAAAATTTTAATTATAAATCAATTACTAATTAGCAAGAATGAACATAATTTATGATAAGAGTAGACACTGTATCTATACTTGTCCAATTAGAATATTAAATTACGAAATGATTAAATTATACATTATAGCCATGCATGAACAGGTTAAGTCAATCACTTTGACATTCCTGATATTTGGGCAATCATGACATGTTGTTAGACGTCAATCATTATTTATGATTATGAATTATTTAATTGGAGAATTAAAGATAAATTAAAAGATGTTTTAATTTATCCAATTTTAATTGTGAATTAGAATTAAAATTTATAATCATTGTCAATTTGTTATGAATCTAAAGGGTCACATAACAAAGAACAATATGTGAAAAAAATCAATTTAATTAAGTTGGATTTAATTATAAAGTTTGAGAAACTTTGGAGATTAAATATGAGATATTTGATTTTATTAAAATTAAAGTAATTTGAATTTGAATTTGAATTTGATTCTAATTTTAATTGTAATTAAAGAGATTTAATTTTAATAAAAGACTCTTATCATTTTTTTCTATTTAAGGGGAATAGCTTTTTGGAAGCTAACACTTTTTGTTTTATTCCTCTCAAATCAGTTTGAGAATTGCTCCGTGAATACCATTAAAGGCTTGAACAGTTTATGATTGATCAATTGAAAAAAGTTTCGAAGATCTTTTAACAGAAAGGGGTACAATTTCTAAATTGTTTTATGTCTTATTTAAGTTTATTTAATTATCGGGATCTGATCAAAATCTGTAATCTTTTTATTTTTCGCTACGTTCGTGATTCGATCTGAATTTCAACAATATGAACTTGGAACACTCCAAAGTTCCAAATTAACTCTTCATTAACATATCCCTAATAGGACGATATCTCATAATCATTATTAAAAGAAATAAGAAATTTAGGAAATGTTTATAGGATTGAAATCGCAATTATTTTATACAACATTTAGCTTTTTTAATGCTAATTTTAAAGTTTAGAATTCGTTTAAATTATATTAAAATAATATTATTTTAGTTAAAATTTTATTTTTAATCAAAATAACATCATATTAAAAACGAGTCGAATAATTGAAATTATTGACATTAAGTTTTGGACTGATTCATAAACTTGAATGATATCATAAAATCAGTCAATTGTTTGTTATTTTAAATCATACTGAATAGAAAATATCATTTTTTTAAAATTGTCGGTTAGAAATAAAGTAATCTATTATTATATTTCTTCAAACTCTGAGCAGAATTTTGGTTACTGTTGCAGAAATTACCGTGCCTAATTTTACCTTAAGAGTTATAACGAGTGTGTGTGCTGAGCTTGACATGGCTATGCAAGGCATCATATCATACAAGTAGCTATAAATACATTGAATCCAATGTCGCGTACACAGTACAAGTTACAAGGAGTGTGTGTGCGCTGAGCTTTATATGGCTAGGCAAGGCATCATAGCATACAAGTACATTGAATCCAATGTCACGTAAAGAGGGCACACACAACGGTATATTAAATTCACCCTTTCGTGTGTAGGCCATAAACCTTTGTATAGCAATGAATTGAATCGAATCAATGAGCCTACGGAACTTTGAACACAGTCCTTCATAACAAGACAAAAGAAAAGCTAGTCTGCAAGGTGACCAAAAGGGATTTTTAAATTAGTTACAATTCATATATGAATTTAATTAAATTTGAATTTAAATATTTAAATTTGATTAATTTTAAATAAATATTTTTTAATTCAAACTCTCTATTATCAATCTTAGTAAAAATAAGAAACTATGCACTGCCCTTTACTATCAGCAATATAAAGAAGACATTGATGATTGAAACAATAGGTCATAACTCATAAGTAAAACAAAATTAGCGGATTAGATGGCTGCTGCCTGCCTTAAACTTGCAAATGAAGGTTTTAAAATTGGATGACGGTGACTTTCAAATGAAGTTAAGAACTTTAAAGTTTTAGCAACCAAAAAAGCCAAAGGATAAGTTTCCAACCCTCTAAATCACATTCGTCTAGTCATCTCTTACTTTTCTAATTATGTACTAAAAATTGGATTAAAAACAATACTTTAAGAAATCGAAAGATAAACCGATAAGACAAGAAGATTAAAGTTTAAATTTTTTTTTCATAAAATAATTGAAGATTAAATAAAATTAAATAATTTAAAAAAGATCGAAAAAGCTATCTTTATCCTTAAAAAATTTAAAGATTAGCTAAAAAAGTTGTTAAATAAAAATTAATATGTTAGTTTTGATTTATAAAAATTTATTAGTTTATTAAAATTGATTAATTAGTAAATAAATTGATCAATTTTTAAAAATAAAGATTATTAAACTAAAGTTGAAAAATAAATTAAAAACTATCCTATTTAAAATTTTTACTATTAAAATAACTAACTGATTAAAATTTTAATATATTGATTAACACGGGAACAAATATAAGAGAATAAAGGTAAATTAGATATTTTAATATAATAAAACGCTTGTTTTTTCCGCTTACAAACAAAAAGGGGTTTCAAAAGAGAGAAGGAAAAAGACAAAGACGGTGACGGAGACACAGAATGTTAAAAGTAGGAGTAACGTGTCCATGTAGTACAAAGCTCCTTGTCTCTTATCACACAAATCCACGAAGAAACACGACAATAACCCTAGTCCCCACAAATTTGGACGGGTATGGGTGTTGCAGGTTTTGTTGAATTGCAGCAAATATCACACGCATTAATTTCATGTAACTCTCTAATTTTCTTGTCTTTCATGTTCCGTCCCTGTCCTTCCCAAAAGTTTCCAGGTTGTCACTCCATTGTCAAGATATCAGAATCGCAAGGCACAAAGTTTTTAAGGTTAAAGAAACCCCATAGTTGTAATTTAATTAGTTTTCATAAAGATTATTTTTTATAATTATTTAAAAATTCTTATATTTTTTATTTTTTAATTTTCATAAAATATGATAAAAACGAACATAAAATAAAGAATACTTGTATATTAATTAAATGTTACCAACGTAACAACTCAATTTAGTTATCAAAATTGATTAGAATCAATTAAACTAGAATAAAATTAAGATTTTTTATGGTTGAATTTGGTTGTTATTTTGATCATATTTGATTGATATATATACATTATTCCTATTTTTATAAATTTTTAATGCAAGTCCAATAAAAATATTTGAAAAATAAAAAATTATAGAAAATTTTATAAATTGTTTTTAATTACATTAATTAACAAAATTTGCCTTTTATCCAAATTTTTATATTGTAGTAGA
>JANTNU010000235.1:3934600-3963852 GCA_024752395.1 Erythroxylum havanense | reverse complement strand
ATTTTGCCTTTTATCCAAAATTTTATATTATAGTAGACAAATAATTTCTAAATTAGGTGACAAAACATACTTTTTAAATAAATGTTGATATTTTAGATTTTGAATAGAAAGATTTTAAATGAGTCTTTCGAGATCATTTGAATTAAAATCGTCATTTGATTTAAATATATTTAAGAATTTTTATGGATGAATTTGATTGTTATTTTAATAATATTTGATTGATATATATACATTATTCGTATTTTCTATAATTTTTAATGCAAGTCCAATAAAAACATTTTCTGAATATTTGCAGATAAAAAATTCTATAAAAATTTATAAATTAAAAACTTTGCCTTTTATCCAAATTTTTATATTATAATAGACAAATAATTTCTAAATTAGGTGACAAAACATACTTTTTAAATAAATGTTGATATTTTAGATCATTTGAATTAAAATCCTCATTTGATTTAAATATATTTATATAATTACTGAATTTATTGCTTAATTTACTAAAAGTGTAAAGTTGAAAAGTGTAAATTACTATTTATTCTACAATAAAAAATGTTTTTAACTTTTTTATATTAATAATTGTGAGTTATTCATTATTTTCATAATTTGCATATATTCCCTAAGATTTTAATTTATTGATTAAATAAATATATCACATCACAATGCCAAAACCATTGGCTTGGTGGTTGGTGTTGTCTCACTTCACCCTTCCACTAATGTTGCTTTTATCCGAGGCTAGCCAAATGAATAGTCAATTTTGTCATTACTTAATAAGACCCACCTCCACTACTACATATACATGTGCCATGTCTTTTTCTTGTTGATGTGGTAATTAAGAAGCTATATTTAAATATTTTTCATAATTAATCTTTTCAATATTATATAATTAATAATTAATTAAACTTCAATTTACAAGTTTAGTTGATCAAACCAAACTTCATTGGAATATCTCCTTCTCCATATTACTAACATAGTTGTCAAATATATAATTTTATGCAACTACTACCTTTGTTTTTCTTCGAAAAGTTCAGAGCCTAGCTGTTTAATCAACTAATGAAACGATTAGATGAGATTCTATCTGACTTAAATCTCTCGTACTATCGTATAATTGAGAAGATGTTCAGAAACTTACTTTACCAAATCGATCTATATTCATTTTAACCTTTTTTTTTTTCGACAATCATGTATATATTATATATATAAATAGTATATTAAACTGTTTGAGTAATCAAATAAACAATTTTTTTAACGTGTTATTTTAATTACTTTAATTTTATTCCATGCGTAGTTGATTTTATGATGATCTAATATTAGTTGAATCTTTTAAATTTTAATTATCTTATTTTACTAGTAAGTAATATAAGACTCTTGCTTATATAGTATAATTTTTAGATTTGAGTTTCCAAATTTTCTAAAAGTATTAATAGAATAATCCTTTAAAATTAAATTATTAAATAATTTATTTGATACATATTATTAAATGTACTTTTTTTTGATACAATAATGATTAGTTATAACAAAGATAACATCAAGAGTTGATTGAATATATAATAACATACAAAAGCTGTCATATTTTTTCAAAATCCAAGCACATCAAATACTGATTTATATATTTAAGTTTGAATATATTTTTAAAATTGAGATAAGTTACTAATTGATATATTTTAGTTTGAATAAAATTATTTTTCTTTAGATATAATTAAAGTACTTGAAAAAAGTGGCTTGTTTCCTTCTCTTCTCTCCCATATATTATTGTCGACACAAACTGGCATATACAGTGCAAGCCTCCGATCTGTAACCTTATGTATGTCGAACTTGATTGCCATAAACCGCCTCCTTTGTGTGTTCTCATGGAGAGAGATGCTATTCACCGGCGATCATTGTATCTTCCAGGATGCCTGATGTCTCCTACGTGCTTACCCGTGCGTGAAGAGATTGAGTACTCTCGTATTCACTGTTGTAATAGCGGTAACAACAGAAGCACTAGCAGAAGAACTCGGAGGTGGCGAAATTTCATAAGAAGGCTAATCAAGGATGGGAAGAGCAGCATTTATGGATCCAAACCTCTGTCATTTCATTACGACGCTGTCAGCTACTCTCAGAATTTCGATGAAGGTTGCTACCACGAAGAGCCCCTTCGCTGTCCGAAAGTTTTCCGAGATGTCAGGTGGGATTTGCAGGATTGAGTAGTAGTAATGTGTGCTTGTAAGGTTGTAAGTTCACATGTATTCTTCTTCTTTTTGGTTTGTTTCAGATCAATCCCATGACTTCTGGGATCTGTTTTGCTTGGTAATCTTGCCAACGATCTGTACAGTATCATAATAATATATGACTGGTAGTACAGTTACAGGCGTAAATGGATCTGCTATTGTCTTTACAACTTGTTTGATCAGCCTTTTCAGGATCTTGGTGTGAAGCGAATACAGGTCTAAAATATACATCATCAGGACAAAAGCGTCTGCCTGCAATGATCTGAGAGAGGAATTCAGGATTTTTTTTTCTTAGATCTTTTCCTCTTTCTCTGTCCCTTCACCGAGCTCAATAACTTCCATGACTGAGACATGTAAGTAACAGGAAATAAAACCGAAAAGAAAGAAGCGCCGCAAAGGCATTAGCTAGTGTTGATTTCTTATCTGCAACTTGTGAGTTTCTGTACCGATGATCAAGAGTTTTAGTGTAGAAATGAGGATAACGAGGATAGACCAGTTGGATTCTGCGATGTACAACGACCCTCGACCACATTTTTCTTGGTCTCCTATAGCGACATAACTTAGTGCTATAACTTAGTGCTTGGTGATCTTTCATTTTATCCACTTTTATACGGTCCATTTAAGCTTATAATATTTAGCTGAGAAAGGCAAACGATTGCAAATTTTAGTTTTTGTTTTCTTTTGTACAGAATTTCTCATTTAGTATATAAATATATATTTTAGCATAATTTATATTGAAAATTTTGTATTAACTATAGTTTAATTTTCCTCGTTACAAAAAAAAACCTTCGTTTAGTGATGAGAATTTTCGTCGGAAAACAATTATATTCTGTCGATAATATAAATTAGCGATGAAATAAACTGAAGGACAATGACGTCGTTAAAACAATCGTAAGTAAATTTAACGACAGACATATTATGTAACCGTCGATAATGATACCGATTGAAAGTCGATGTGTGAACCGTTGGTAAATTTACCTACAGAACAAAATATTCCGTCGCAATAGTTTCTGACGGTAATGTTTACTCCATCGGTGATATACCAACGATTGTAATTAACCGTCGGTAAATCGTAGTTCTTAAAATCCTGACGGTTGTAATATTACTTATGAAACGAAAAGTAACCGTCAGTAAATGTCTTACATTTTATAGACAATTTGTTTTTCTGTCGGTAAATATAATGTATTTTACTGACGTTCTTTTATTTTCCGTCAATAAAGAAAAATAATTTTTTTTTAGAAAATATCCGATATTTAATTTTATTTCCTGACCTTATGATTTAATGCATAATTTCAATGGTTATGAATTAACTGTGAGTAATATTTTGCTTTATTTATATAGTTAATTTGTTTAAACAAAAAGTTGATTGATGATATAAAGTTAAAATTTTCTTCTTTGATAATAAAAATATTATAGTATACATAATAAATTTTTGTAATTGAAAGTAAATGAGTATAACATTCCTAATATTATGGTGATTGCGGGTACTTTGAAGTGCTACTTTTCGCTTTCATTTCATCCACTTTATGTCTCAATTGAGCAATGTAGTCTGTCAATGTGTTCACTCTGGTATGAAACTAATTGGCTTCATTGGTTTGCGATCCTCTATTAAATATTGTTGCAATGAACATGAAGGATTACGAATAACATGTATTCACAAATGAACTTAGCCCGAAAATCTTTTTACGACAGTCCCTATCACCCACCCACTGTATGAAGATACGTTTGACTCTGATTAACAACTTATTCGTCCTGATACTGTCGTTGAATGCTTTCTTGTATTTGGTCATATTAGGAGGCAATGTTTATATTAGTAAGCGATGATTATTAAGAATTAATATGAAATCATAAATTACACATATATTTAGTTCTCTACATCAGTTGTTGACGAATGTTACACCGTCATGTTTCTTAATGTGAGTATGCAAAAACAGCTGAGTAGGTGAAGACCTCATGCCTGCAGACTTTTTCTACATATTTAACCTAAAATGTTATATGTGAATTATAATTTATAAAAATTTCAGCAGAGTTTTCTCTATTTTATGATATTTACCTCTTGTTGAACAAATAAAATAATTCAATACATCCATATATAACACCAGACATTTATATCTTTATCATTATTCATAATACACATATTTTTATTCAACTGTCATACGTTAATTTAAATTGAAATACAGCAAAGTAAAGCAATTAAAATATGTGTAAAATTTAGATAATTACAAGTTTTCTATATACTCGTGGTGGATAATTGATCCTCCTATATGTACGGAAAGACTCTCAACGCTCGGTCCTCTACGTCAATTGGTCAAAACTAAAAGAAAAGACTAGTTATAATTGCATAAAGGTGTGAATCCAAATTTAATTAGTGTCATAAGGCATCATCTTCAAACTTAAACATGGTTTACTTTGTAAGCTATAAAGTGAACTCCAAATGAATTAAAATGTCTAAATTTCAAAACTAAAATATGATTGAAAGACTCAATTTGTTCAAAGCTTATTCAATACTGTAAGTTCTATACTTAACAAATAATAAAAAGTGGACCTACAGTTAGTCCAAACTTAGCATGGGCTTGTTATTAATCTGAGCCCAAAAAGCCCATGGACTTAATTGAAGAAATTTTCAAAAAGATTTATCCTTGGCCCATTTCATTTAATTTATAATTATGTTAGAAAATAATAAATAAATAATACTTAGTTAAAATTAAACTCATTTACTAATAAAGGAAAAGAAGGAAACGGAGTTCATAACATTTATAATTTTTAATAGCTTTATACCTGTCAACAAAGAATAACAATACTAATAAAAATTTTACTTATACGAAAAATATTTATCTACTCGGGTCTTACATTGACATAGACGTTTGGATATCGACACGTCATTGAAATAGATTTATTAGAGATAATTAAAATTCTTTCATCTTCTAATATAGTTTTGTCTGAGGATAATTTTTTAATGACACGTATATGTGATTTAATTCATCAAACATGAGAAGTGTATTTTCAACATGTATACTGCAAATGAAATTAATGTGTCGATAACCTGACTTTTCTAACAGTTTTATTCAACCTACACTTGCATATATTTCAGAAATTTCTAACGGTCATTATAAAGCTTATCTACCGAAACAAGTACGAAGCTTTTTACCGTAAAATACTACATTCGTTGGATATTTGTAGTTTGAGTTATACGAGTTTTGTTTGTTTTATTATCATTTGTAAGAAAAAAAAAAAACAAAGCTTCTAAAATGAAAAAAGCTTTATACCTATACTTTATATATATATATATATGCAAAAAAAAAGCAATAAGTAGAATGTGATATCATACCAAAATCCACTAGAAAGGATGTTGTGAGACACGCGGTGAACTGGCGTGTAGGCCTGAAAGTGACGAAGATGAAAAATCGTACAGAGACGTTTGTCGTCTTCTTTCTCTTCAACTTCTCTTCGCTATAAATCTCCTAAAACCCCCAAAAGTTATATGAAAGAAAGGACCTGTTAGTGAAGACGATCGTTTGTTACTGGTAAGACTTCCGGTTCTTGTCCTTCATTTGTATGGTATGATGCTCAGTTCTGCGAATTTATGGTGGGTTAAGGTTGTTTCTTGAATTGCTTTATTAAGGTTTGATGTGTAAGCGTGTTTCATTAGCATTGTTTAAGGATTTGGTGTAGTTAGCCCTAACCATTAATTTACAGGGCAAGAAGATTGATAATGGGTTTTGATTGGGAAATAAAATTGAAGAGAAGATGCTTATGAATAGAACTGACGAGTTCACCACATTGTATTTTGTCAATACGGAGAAGGAATTTGGTTGAGATGCGTGGGGAAGCTGATGGCAAAGAGACAATGTTAAGAGTGTTGGTTCTTTGGTGTAGAATCTGATTGCGACACTGGTTACTTCATATTGGAAATTGGTTTGCATTGTTAATAATTTTAAAGGCTTACAGATACATGAATTTGGGGAAGTTATTGAGTCCAAATAGGGAAGTTAGTAATGGGAACCATGTGCAAAAGATGAGAAGGGGTTAAGTGTTGAACGGATAATTACTGAATGCATTGGTTGGAAAAGTTTGGGCTATTTGGTGATTCTGGAAAGATATTATTGTTCTGCACTTTTTCATTGGGCATTATGTGGCTTACTTGATCTTTGCTCTTTTGCAAGGTTCAAGTCATTGGAATTTTGGAATAATTTGAGTTGTAGAAATTTTCTCCGGCAGGATATGCTTTCCCCTTCTCTTTGTTTTCTATTTTTGTTTTTTTTTTCTTGGTGTACTCTATGTATACTGAACCTCTGGTTTTACGAGAGTTGCAACCAACTACTTAGTGCAATTCAACTTACATTGACTTGGATCTTATGTTGAGTTATCTGAAACTCGTTTGTTTCCCCTTATTGAAACTTCCTCTAGTCCAACCAAATTCACAAGGTATCCCCAGAATTTCACTTTAAAGAGGTTCTTGAAAGTCAAAATTCTGCCGAACTAAATTGTTATTTTATATTTCTGTTCCATTTATACAATCTGTTTTCTGCTGATGAATTAAATCCTGCCTTGACAGTGATAAGTGTGCTTGACTGCAGATGGTCAACTGTTCGGTAATTCATGAAAGCGTATAGTGGAATTTCAACAATTATCAATGTCCAAGGCACAAAAAAAAAAACTTTAGAAGTTCCCGCCTTAAAATCAAGCATATGGGCTTTCTTCTCCATGTCTCTTTGGTAAAGTGCTATATACAATCAATGGCTGGTTTTGCCAAACAATTTGCGTAGTATTTTATGTGGCAACTATTGTTGTTACCTGCAGCCTTTATGTCTTGAGTCATCAGTCATGCGTATGTCTGGAACTTCTAGGTATGACCTCTCTCCTCCTTTGGAGATGCTGCCATGTCTTTTTGGTGAATTCTTGGGGACTGAAAGTGATCTTTAGTTCTCCTTTTCTGAGCTGCAAACAATGCTGCAAGTCATGTCAGAGCGGTGTACTTGATTGCTGAAAAAACTTTAGTGCTTCATGGTTCTCAAGATTGACCCACTACCGAAGAACCATGCTATCCATTATTTATGTATTTCTACATTAAAAAACTAGAAAATGCTGTCTCATGGTCACGTGTTTTGATAGTCCATTCCAGACTTCACTGGTGACTTCTGAACTGAGTTGTGTAAATCTGTGATGTAGATTCGACAAGGTCTCGACAAGGTTTTTTTTTCACCTGTTAATCGATATGTGTGGCTGTCTATCTTTTATGGGGGAGTGGGAGGTAAAAAGTTGATAGTTTGTAGGTAAATTTTTGGTCTTATTTTCTCAAAGAATAACATCCATATAAGATTAAAATTTTTGTTAATGCTGTATATTGTGGATTTTAATGGAAAATGAAGTATTGGGCTGGAAATCTAGATTGGCTAGCCACTTTCGAGTTGCACAGTACGAACCTAGTTGTTTTACGGCTATGTCTAAGCAGAGATATATAAAGTTGTAAGTTTATTTGTTTGTGTATACATTACAGAGAAATATAGCATCTGCACATGTGAGACATTTTCTTAATTGTTTCCATCACACGAGAGGTAATGCCAGTTGCATTCTTATAGATATGAACATCCATGTGTCAGATATCTGCATATATCTGAGAGATATCTGGGCCTTAACTTCGTGAATTCGTTTTCTTTTGAAATTGGGCCATGCCACTCAAATTTATTAGATGATATCGACCGCTACTAATTAGGCAAGTTTATATTCTTTCGTATTGTCTAAAATCATCTGATGCCTAGGCCTTGGCACCAATTTTAATTGCACACAGCTGTTTTGTTTACCGCATGCTTCGCGAAATATCAGATTCTGTGCTTTGCCTACAAATCCTTGTAAAGAGTGTTTTGGCTGACTTCAAGATAAGATAGTTCTAATGCTGAAGAAAGATCCCACTCTTTTAATGTCACGGAAATATTTGTGAAAATTGCACGATGCATTTATTGTCCAACAGGGACTTGTTTGTATATTTTCAGATGTGTTATATTGTAGAGAATAACTGTATAATCCACCATTGTATCTGCTATTGCAAAGTTGTACGGTGAATATTAGAATGCACTACGTTCCTAAATTTGGGAAGGTTACTTTAGGACTATTTCTATGTCTCACAATCCTTAAGTTGCATCATTGAGGCATCTATGATTTATCAGCTCTTATGTATAATGTGCCCATGGGATTCCTGAACATCAACATTGAAGGGGGAGGAAGGAACTAAACTTTCTGTCCTACTGCAAATGTGAACAGCCATGCAAAATCTTCAGTGCAATTATAACTGGTGATGTCATGTGCCTCAGTTTGTTTACATTCCTTCTAAATTTTGCAGGTTATAAGGAACTGTGCTTCATAAGATCTAATTGTAAAATGCTGTTGTCTTAATTGATTTCTACTTTCAGTAAATCTGTGTTTGATTTATTTCCAAGGTCAACAGGAAGACTTAATTCAGTATGGCATGATTGTTTTCAAGTGGAACATTATGCTTTCTCATCCGGGAAGAGTCATGTCCATAGAAAATTGATCTAGTTTAACATTCTTGTATGCAATGTGGTTTCATCGAAGCGATTATAAATGATGTCATAAGTAATATAATGGGTTGCAATTGGCTTTATATAGATCAAGCCACTCCAAGAGCTTATTCTTTTATAGTGTAGTATTTTGCTTGGTGGGGATCAACATATGACTCGGTGTCTTGACATGGTTTAATGCAGTTATAGATATCTACAGATGACATACTCAATTTTTGATCTGATTGGTTTTACCTTTATTTTGATGCTTTAGGTATTGCCTCATGGTTTTCCTGCTCAGGCTGACTGAGTTGGAGATGGATGGAAATGTGGGAGTTTTCTCCAGTGTTGAAACCATGTGGGTTGACGCAATTTCCATTTGCCGCATTTGCATCTCTTGTGTAAAGCTGAAAGGACAAACATCATCAGTAAGCTTGGCAAAATATTGGTTCCATGTGATAGTTGCTTGGATGCAAATGGTCCTTTTTCGCTTCATAGGGATGTCTGAACCATTTATGGTGCATGATACCTTCTTGTATAATCCTATGTTTTCTTGCCATAAAAAGTTTACCTTCTTATACAGCTCCAGATTTTCCTGATGAATAAGGGCACCCTGTGATGAGAACTAAATTAGGTTGGTATTATGACTGGAAGAAGTATCATAATGTACACTTGGGAAAGAATGAAGAAGTTTGTCAGGACCTTTTCACGTAGCTCTCGTATTTCATCAGTCAGAATTTGTTCCTGCAAGAAAATATTGATTTTGTAAAGGGAAGCGATGAAGATGAAAGCTATATAGAGCTGGAACAGAAAGGATACTCTTACCTTTTTCATGCGGATACCTTTTAAACTCATTTCCAACTGATTCTCTAGTTTTTGTAGGTCTTTGACACCCAAACCATAAAGTTGTTCTCCCATCAATTGCCTAGATTGTCAGATTGTACAAAATAGAATGTTAAAAATGCTGGTCTGGTTCAGTGTAGCTGCTACTATAAAGCTTTTTTCTAGAACTGTGAAGTTGATTATATTGGCTAGTTTCATGTTAAAACTGTTCAAACTCATTAACGCTTCACAACCGTAGCTTTGTTTTGCTAGTCAATTCCAGTGCTTCTTGTTAGTTGCTTTGGCTTTAAACTTTATTTTCTTGTTTAGGCGTTATAGGAGGTGAGTGATCTTCATTGACTGGTTTTTAGGAATCACTTGAAGATTGACTTTATAGTTAGGCATGGTTTGTTGTAATGTGTTACACGCAGTTGCTGTTTCACTAACAAGCATGATCTGAGACCAACTTTGAAGTTAACACATGCTGAACTGTTGTTTCTTATCACAAGCATGATCTGAGACCACCTTGGAAGTTACGGAGCACATGACTGACTGTTGTTTCTTGTCAAGCATGATCTGAGGCCACCTTGCAGGATGTCAATTAATGTCCAATTTCCATTTCGATAGCCTGGTTCTAATGTATTCGTCTCTAAGATTAAATATCATACCTGTGGTTCTCATGCAAGTTGTGTAATTGCTGGCGTAAGATTGCTGCCTCCCTTTGCCAAAACTAAGAACGGTTTCAGGAAATTAATTAGAGCGCATACATCACGAAGATCTATATGCTTGTGTATTGTGTAATGAGCGTTTCTTACCAGTTCATGTACACACAACTTTAACATACATCAGAGAAACATGGTAGGTAGGAATATTAAAAATGAGTTTAATGCATTTCATATTATTATCACACCTAGTTCGAAGTTTCGTAATAAAATGAGATCTGAAAAGGTCTGATAATATGCAGCCTTATTCTTACATAATAGAGATGCTGTTTTTGATAGATTCATATGCAGATATGACAATAAAAGAGTGATGTAGGTTAAAAGAGTGAATAAGTAAAATTAGCATGCTAAATTATCATATAAATAAAATTACAATAAATACATAAATAAATAAAAATAAAATATAACTCAACTTTTTTTAAAACTTAAATATAACAAAATATACATCTCTTTGTCTTTAGAAAAACACCAATATCCAGATAATAAAAGAATAATAAAGTATCAAAGAACTCAACTTTGAATCGTACAAAACACAAAAATTAAAAAAAAAATGAACATATAGAAACACAAAACGTCTAAAATCATAAGATTATTAAGAATAATAACATAAACCCAATAATATCAAATGTAAAGAGATCAACATATTAAAACCCACAAAGCAACTTTTTCGCTAATTCAAGAATAACAAGCTAGGGTTCTGGTGACTATGAGGTATTGACAGATTTAATCATAAATTCTGGATGTGTTTATGCCTAAAACATGATGCAGGAAACCTGATACGTCTACTGTCTGCCAATATGGTAGCCTCTGGCACTACATTCTGTCTTTATTCCTCATTCCTGTCTGTCTTACGAGCTAAGTACAAATTGGTTCATTTAACTTCGATGACTTTAGCAGAATACGATTTAGCTTACATGTGATAAGACATATTTACTGGTGCATGTTTCTTCATTCTATGTTCTAGGAATGAGTGCAGTAAATCAAGATTATTTCACAAGTTCTCTGTTTATTTCCACATAATAATAATACTGCGTTCACACAACTTAATAAGCTATGTTGTGAGCATCTGCTCAATATCTTCTCATTGCTTTAATACATCTTAAGAGGAAAAAGAAGAGCTTCTCTGAAAACGAATTGCTATTTTGCTAGGTCTTTTTTGATTGGGAATATTGAAGAAGTAAGAACAAAAAGACTTATATAAAGAAGATGTCACAATTATTTTGAAATAAGTTACTAATTGGATGGGTGAGGTTTGTCAAAAATTCATACTAATTTAAAGAATTATTTGTATTATTTGGATGCAAAAGATTGATTTTTCTAGACATTAATGCATAATCTGTTCAAATTGTAATCAATTATTTAGGCATGACTAATGAGATAAAATTGCTAAAGAATTGATCATGATTTCTCTCTTTAAGAAACAGGAAAATGCATGATACTTTCCTTGTAAAACAGGAATTAATCTTGGTAGTGGAAATGGGATGAGCTTATTGAAAGAGTGTACCTTGACTTCTGCCGTTGGATCCAGCAGTTGCTTATCGTCCTCTTGTGTTTTGTTGTATCGTTCAATCACTGCTTTCATACTGCTGATGGTAGATAAAAAAATGGTTAGCTTCTTACTCAACTGTTTCCACGAATCTGCTATATTCAGATCGATCGAGAGGTAAAACAAATGACATTGGCAATGCTACAGAACTTGTGTAGTGTAAGCCCATGAACGAAATTCGTTGCAGTCCCTCTTAAAAAATATGGAGAATGGAGTGAAACAAATCCACGAGGGCAAAGACCATTGCAAAATCGTAACTAGTTACTGTTAAATAATATATAAAACCAATTAAGTTGGCCTCACATAATAGCTTAAGCTATTGTGATGAAACGGTCACTTTAATATGGTATTAGAGTCTCAATGACCAAATGGTCATGAGTTCGAATCCTACCACTCACCTATTCTAATTAAATTAAGCACAAGATAAAGTAGGCCTGTGCAAATTTCAAGCCCAAAGAGCTTTCACTTGAGGTAGTGTGTTAAAGAATATAGAAAACCAATTAAGTTGGCATCACATAATAGCTTAAATTATTGTAGCGAAACGGTCACTTTAACAGTTACTAGCTTGTATGTTCTCATGCTATTCTCAAGTTTTGTGTCACTTAGAAATACACATAGAAAACCTAGTGTATAAATACACTTACAATGACAAAATAGTTCGTTAACACAATCTTTGAACGTTTTTAGTGAAAAAAAAAAACTCGTTGACACAATTGCTGTACACATATATATCTGTAGGGTTATAGTAATTCAACCTTACAGTTTAAAAAACTTTATTGGTTTAAAGGTGTCTGACTAGTCTTACTTTGTGCAATGCTCCATGATCCTAATGCATGTGATCACAGTTGTGTTAAAGCCTCAATCTGGTTCAAACATATATGAAGTCATGATCGAAGGTTGTGGAAATTGCATATAGGTCGTAGACTTGAAGCAATACATGATTAGGGTATAACAGCTTGATAGAAACACAAGGAAATTGTTACTTAGACTTAATTTTGTCAAAATTTTTAATGATTAACTTAATAGAATATTAAAGGAGTTAGAAAAATTAAACAATCCAGTCTTTTACCCCTAATGTTTCATTATAATACGAATACTTGTTATACCTAGCTAGTATTCAAAAATGGAATCATATAGTTCAGATTGTCCCTACACATTATTGGGTAAGAAAGATAAGTTTTTTTTAAAAAGAGAGAAATAGCTATTATCTTGAAGAATAATGATCCAAAATACAGGCAGGTATATCAACCCACACCTGAACTAGCGGATGACTTATTTTACTTTAGCAAGTGACAAAATCATCTTTCATTACTATTCCAACGAGAAAATAGATTTGGTTAGCGCGGGTTTAGTACTCAGTACTAACTAGACTTGCCAATTCATTACACACATTCTCATCTAAGTTTTGGATTACGGACTGTGGGTTAAGTCACAGCTGCAAACTATTGTAACAATTGAAACGAAATAGAAGCAATTGCGAAAAATGTGACAGCAATTATAATAACAATCAATTATAACTCAAACACAACCATAAATTAAAACCTTAATTCTTGCACTACAACACCATAGACTAGCTAGTACCTAAAGGCACATTCATAAATATGGTATTCTAGAATCTACAAATCTAAGATAGTTAACTTCCACCCAAGAATGATTTATATTTAAGATGTAATTCGTTAAAACATACAAGTTATCTTGTTCTCATAGACTACACGATAGCTTTTTCTTCCGTTGAATCTCCTCCTACTGTTCACAATAATTGAGTACGAGAATATGAAAATTCTAATTAGCTTTCTTCTTTTCTTTTTCATAATAATAATCGTAAACAAACACTTGCATAAAATTTTGCTGATTGTTGACGTATATATATTTTTATTGAGTTCATTTTGTAAATTGAAACTTTTTGTCATTGTCCATAATCATTTAATCTGATGAGTTACAAAAAAAAAAAACTTCATCTATTAATAAGAATATTTAAGTACCATAATTCATTTCAGCAAAGCAACTTGTTTAAGAAAAGAGGGATGTATTCACCTATTCTCAAAATTATTGTTCCCCCTATTCCCTTTACATCCAACCCATTTATTTTTCGTAAAAGGAACAGGGTAAACAACAATTTTGAGAGCAGGTGATTACGTTCCAAGAAATGAATGTTTCTTTTAATTACCTTTGCAAGATTTACCCAATTATTTAGATTTATTTTAAAGATATAATGGTAAAATTTATAACCACTATCATTCAAATGTATATTAAATAAATTATCGGAGATTATTGTTGCTCAAATATGTACTAAATAAACTATTATGTATATGTAATAACTCACAGATTATGTAATCTTGATTAAATATTTGAGAAACTAAGTACTCATACTTAAGTAATGATGAGTTGGATTCAATTGATATGTGCAGACTCAACACGTTTTCATTCCCAACATGCCATCCTCCAAGTTAAAGATGAGAAGCAACCTCTTAACTATAACTTGAACCTGAAACTTTTGGATTGATAGACATATGATAGATAAGTTTTAATTGGATAACTCAAGAGCCACTCTCTAATTTTCTAAACACACTTGATATAACATGGTTTTCCCCCTAACTACATTTAACCTAGCTATATAGGTCTTACCATATGTTAAGTACCCATTATTAAGATTTCATCAAGATGTTACACTGACAAAATTGCCAATATAGTTGTCAAGGAAATAGCATGCAATAAGAAGAAATTCTAGCAGAAATTTTCTCTTCTTTGTCCAAATATCTTGGAAAAGGAGGAACAAAAGGAAAATGGTACTCAGAAGATGAAATATTAAGAAATAAATGCATCTGTGATGACATTGAGTTTCTATGGGAATCAATTCTTTGGTGCTAGTTGTTTCCTTACCTCAAATGGGAATAAATTATATGCCCAATTTTACTGTAAACTTTGACTAAAGTGACTCTAACTAATTTTGTTCCTTGGGATGCATATTATACACACCAAATACTTCAAATGGACTTTAGTCTCAACTTACTTAACACTCAAAAGAAGGTTTTAGATTCATAAATAACATGTTGGGTTATACTTAAAAGTGAGTACTTGATTTAAGGTAAATCTTCAGGCTAGTAGGTCAAAATATCATAAACATTATCTTTGAATTCTGCCATCAACACATAATTAAGAATATATAGAACAAAGCATATTAGAAGTTAATTTCTCAATAGTTATAAAAGTTAAAAAAATTGATCTCTCTATCTAACTTCTATACAGAGGATGATTTAGATCACATTTTCTTATTATTATTATTTATTATCAAATTTCTCATAATTACATTTTATAACTATGATTTTCGTCCAAATTTCTCATAACTCCCTCGCACGATTTCAATTACTCTGTAAATATTATTATTATTTGTTCATACATAGAATTTCTCTTGTTCTCATTGACTATATGAACTTTTTCTTTGATTGAATCTCCTCCTATCATTCACAATAATTGTACATAATCATTTAATATGATAGGTTACAAAAAAACTTTTATGTGTCAATGAGACATTTTAAGTACCATATACTATTTTCAGCAAAACAACTTGATCAAGAAAAGAACGCTTCTTTTAACTACTTTTTGTAAAATTTACCTAATTATTTAGATTTTATTTTTAAAATTTTATAATGGTAAAATTTATAACCACTGTCATTCAAATGTATACAAATAAATTGTTGTAGGTTATTGCCCTTCAAATATGTAATAAATATATTATTGTGTATATGTAATAACTCTTAAATTATTTAATCTTGATAAAACACTTAAGAAACTATGTACTCAGAATTAAGTAATAATGAGTTGGATTCAATTGTTACATGCAAACTCAATATGTCTTCATTCCCAACGAGTCATCCTCTAAGATAAAGTTGAAAGGCAACCTCTTAACTAAACCTTAAACCTTAAACCTTTGGATTGATAGATTATGACAGATAAGTTTTACTGATTGGATCACTCAAGAGCCACTCTCTACTTTTCTAGACACACTTGATTTAGCATGGTTTTCCCCCAACTACATTTAACCTAGTTACACTTATACAAGTCTTATCATTTGTTAAGTACCCATCCTTAATATTTCATTAATATATATTACACTGACAAAACTGCAAATATAGTTACCAAGGAAATAACATAAAATAAGAACAAATTTTAACATACATTTTCTCTTGTTTGTCTACATATGTTCTTAAAGGAAGAACAAAAGCTCTTGGTACTCAAAAGATGAATCTCAAGAAATAAATGCATTTGTGATGACATTCAATTTCTATGGGAATCAATTATTTGGTGGTAGTTGTTTCCTACTAATTTCTGTAAACTTACCTCAAATGAGAATAAATTCTATGCCCGATTTTCCTATAAACATTGACTAAAGGCACCCTAACTAATTTTGTTTTCCAGGATATGTGTGATACACACCAAATATCTCAAATTAATGGACTTTAGTGTCAACTTACTTAACATTCAAATTAAGGTTTCAGATTCATAAATAACAGTTTGAGTTATACTTAAAAAGCGATAACTTTATTTAAGGTAAATCTTCAAGCTAATAGGTAAAAAATATATAAACATTGCCTATGAATTCTACCATTAACGCATAATTAAGGATATATAGAATAAATCATATTAGAGGTGAATTTCTTAATAGTTATAAGAGTTCAAAAAGATCTGATTTCTCTGTCCTAATCTTTATATAAAGGATTTGGATCATATTCCATTATTATCATGATTATTTATCAAATTTCTCATAATTACATTTTATAACTATAATTATCTTCCAAAATTTTCGTAACTATCTCCCATGATTATAATTACTCTTTAAATATCTCAGAGCTACCTCTCATAACTACAAATACTTTCCACAGTAGTTACCAAAAAATTAGTATATATTAGCATACATGTCAATGGATTAGTATTAGCATTTAAGTATTGACACATATACCTTCAACAATAAGTCATGAACCCGGGCAGAAAATTCATTCCCTAGATTAAATCTAGTTTCCTGGTCCCAAAATCTTATTGATGATGTTGAAATTAAAGCTATTAGTTTTATATTAGTTCATCCATTGCACAATAATTAACTTCAAAGAACATTCATTTTATCAAGCATAAATGCTTGCATTGCAGAAGAATTTCTCATGGTCTACCAAACCATAAGTGTAACTAGTAACAACTATGCTCAAAATTTCAGAACATAAAAACTATTTTTGAAGTTTTCCAGGTTGATTTGGAAGTCATAACTCGACCAAGAACTCAAGAAGATGACATTTAATTTGATAAGGAGTATGATATATCCAACATAAAACAAGAATGACGTTACCCATGATTGTTATAAACAAGCACGAATAGATCCACTTTTCCTTCCAAAGAGAGTACTAGCTAGATCAGTAGGAAGAACTGAGTAGTTAACTGTCTAATCATCAATGAAGGAAAAAGAGAGAGAAAGAGAGAGGGACTTGAGGCGAACAGTGGAGTGGAGAATATATTGTCAAGTACCTGGTATTTGAAAATTCATAGAGCTTTTCTGTGCTCGAAAAAATCACGAGTCCAACTTCTGCATCACAAAGAATCGCCAACTCTTTAGCCTTTTTGATCAAACCCTTTCTCCGTTTAGAGAAAGTCACCTGCCTGCTCGTCGAATTATCGATCCTTCTTATCACAATCTTCCCTCTTCCCATCACCTCTACTTAAAATCTGTTCTAGGGTTTCTGTGACATCGAAAAAAATGAAGAAAAAAAACACAAAAGCCCCTTTTATGAACAAGATACCAAAAGGTTGTTATAGCTTAGGATAACAGAGAACAGTAGTCGAAGCCACAAGACTTACCGGGTTGAGCCAAAGGAAGCTATTTCCTAACCAGTTAGTGGCAGATGCTGGTCAAGGGCATTACAAGCGACAAAAGGTTAAGTTGATCTGATGTGAAAGCAAAACTGTTAGCTATAGAGTTATTCTTTTCATGTCTATTTTGCTTTTGAAATGATAGATGTGGAATGTTTTCTGTTTATCACTTTTCTTTTATGATCTTGCTGACAACACAAGAAAGGTCTCAAGAGTGAGTTTACACCACCTGTTGATGTTGGATTAAAAAGATATGTGTACATCTTCAAACTTAACTCATCACTTTCTTGCCCGCCGTCAGCTGTATCAGTTGGTGACACATGGGAGAATACTTTATATATAACGAAGTTTCATTAATGATGTTCAAGAAGTTTGATCATCTTTTGTTTTTCGATAAAAATATTCTTAGGTATTTAACATAAAATGTAAGATTTAGTTGTACTTTTAGAGAAATATGGTACATATATAGACAAAGATTCCTAGTGTAGACAGTGTTGTCAAGTACAACCAAGAAATTTGGACAACGAAAAGCAATCTAGGTCTGGGGAGGGTGCATTTGCTGTTGGTAAGTACAGCCAAGAAATTTGGGAGTTCCTCCACATGTCAGAAAAAGTGTTACAAGTTAGAACTCCAAAGAATGAGGGGTTAGAAAGAGAGCATGACATCGGACTTTTAAAGAAGCATCCAATTCAGGTAAAAGCAAATTCAAGTTGATTGATTGACGGATGTTAAATCAAAATTCTGGTTGGTGCTTCCTTTTTTCACCACTTAGTAACATTAGGTGGTTGACACTACCAAACCTAAACCTTCCTATTTGTGCCTTTCAAAACTACTACACATCACTTCACTTTTTGTTTGCTTGAACTCCTTCAGAAAAACACACCACTTGCATGCTTGGCTTTTGGAATTTCAGCTATGGAAAATCGTCTTTAGGATATGATACTATTTAAAAGAGAAAGGGAAAGCAAAGCAAAGATAAAAAGATCCTTTGGAGGATAGTTTTTCTAGAGTTGGTACAACTTATTAAGTGAAGATTAGTGCTAGTGGATCCTAAACAAACATATTCTTTGGTACCACTTTTCACCTTACATTAGAATTTTAAAATAGAACATATGATTCTCAATGCTTACCACAAATAGAAAAAGGTAAAAGGACATCAATGACTAGATAGAGTAATGCCAACAAAGGATATATACCATAGATTAAAACTAATTGAACAAATATTTGATAATTTTACTGTGTTTTTTAATTAGTAATTATAAATATCTTATTCTTTGAATTAAAGAATACCTCTCTTAAAAAATGAAATGATAAATTGATTTTAGTGTCTTATTTCAATGTTAACTTGAATACTTCTTTTGACTATCTTTATTGCAAAATTATACTAGATGTGTTCATAATAGTTTTCGTATGTTGAAATCGCCATAAATCACAACATTCAATTATTCTATATTGAGAGTTATTTAATTTCTAGAAATTCTTTTTTAAATAGTTTAATTAAAACATATCTATATGAGATTATAAATCAAATTATATTTTTTGAAATATTTTTACTTAATTATCGTTTTATTCATTTTATGTAAATGGTAAAAAGGCAAAGATATCTCAACGAGACTCAATTCTCTACATTTTTTAGTTACTAATGATTATTTCTACTTAATTTGTAAAGTACACCACTTAAAACTTTTTTTTTTGCATGATAACATTCCAAAATCTGGAGGAGAAGTTAGTGATTAAGAGCTTAATCGATCATGGGGAATTATGCAGTTAAACCGCAATAACATAATCCTAAAACTTTAAGTAACCAATTGTCAGAATCACGTTGACTGAGACACGTGAAGGATTAAGTAAACAATGGTAATGAATCCACCTTTCGAGGAGATTTCGGGCATGCTTTAACCAATGTTAATATATCCTTACAATTAAGCTCCAAATCTGAACAATCATCTTTGTTTTGGGGAAATTGGAAATAAAGAGCAAGAAGGAGAGAAAAAAACAATTACATTCTTATGTTGTTCAGTTGTAAAGCCTATAATCACCAACACAAAAATGACAAAAGATTATAAAGTGCATTGTTTATCAAATTTAGCTCAATTATATATAAGAGTGGAACATTATTTTGTTTTAGGGTTAATTATAAAAAAATCTGAGCTTTTATCAAAATTTTAATCATAACCTGAACTTTAAAAAGTAGCAGTAAAATGCTCAAATTTTTTTAAACTTTTTTTATTATAGCCCGAATTTCAAAAAATAATAATAAAATACTCAAATTTTCAATTTTTTAATTATAACCCGTCGTTAATATTTTTGATGAGTCGTTGCAAGCACTCAAATAATAAAATTTTCTAACTAACCTAATTGCTATATAGCAGGGTAAGTCAGGGTTGATCCCACAGCAAGTTAGGGCGCGCTAAAGCTATTCTAATGCTGTCTAAAAGAAAAACAATAAGAAAAGAACAAGAAAAAGAAAAAAAGTTGAATTTGAGAGACATTAAAACTAAACAAACAAGACAACTAATGACAAATAAGCAAGTAAACAAGAAACAAATACCAAATACAAAAAGCTAGGCGGAAGATAAATTCGAAATTTTAGAATTATAATTAATCCTCAAAACAGATAAATTGTGATTGGTCTACGATGCTAGCCTATAGGTTCTAGCAAGCTCTCAAACCCTTAGTTCCTTCAATTTTAAATAGGTTTGATACGATAGAAAACCTACTTCTAACCATGAGACAACCTAGAATAAGCTCTTTAGATATAATGATGCAATAACATTTAACACATTAAGGAGCGACTAACCTAAGCTATAATCATACAAGCTCGGACTATGTTATTTAGAAAATTGGAATACTAACTAGTTGGTTAAGTATCGTAACAAATCCGACTAACCTATTACCACTTGTGGAAATTGACAAGGACAATTACATATCACATGGCTCAATCCTAACAATTGAACTAAGAATTACACCTAGGGTAGCTAATCCTAAACCTTAATTCCTAATTCATGATATTTTCTCAGGATTCTAATTCAATCCTAACCTAAATCACAAAACCCAATTAATTCCAAGTCAATTCTCACAATTATTAAGCTAAAATTCCATCATTAACTTCCAACCCAAGACTAAACTAGCTAAACATCATGTCGTTTTAAGATCCATTTCAAGTTGTTTTGCTTGCTCTTTTAAAAACTCTCCAAGCAAGCTATGTACTGCCATTTCAAATTACCAAGAAAGCTGTCCTTTGTTTTGTTTGGTCAAATAATGCTCCTGGAAAAGAAAGCTTCTTCGCTTGTTTATACTTTAATTCCACCACTTGTCAACAAATCAAGGAAAGCTCTAAGCTTAAATGTTGATGTCTTCACTTTTGTTTTATGACGCCACCAACAAGCTATAATCTCTTTTTATTTTGTACCTTTTCTTTATTAAATATTTGTGCTCCAATTTGCTTTAAAATCTTATCTTTTTGGTCTTAAATATATATCAACATATCCAACCTAGCAGTCAACACAAATTGAACACAAATTAAGCATTTTATCTTGAAAATAAGATCAAAATCTCATGAAAATACATGAAAATATAAGATAGTTCATTCTTACCAGTGTTCATTAAGCTTGTTGACGTATCTTGTCACGTATTTCAGAAACTTTAACTACTAATACACATTAATCAAAATTAACACAATAAATAAAGATTAATGAAAATATGTCGTTGTTTAAAAATAACTTAAATCAAATTACGCAGCCTTGACAACTTTATGCTTTAATTTCAGTTTTTTTCTTCATTTTTAATTTGTTCTGTCAACACCCTCACCCTTCGATTTTCAGATTATGTAGCCATGAGGCCCTCACACTAAAGACATTAAGATAACAAACTAAAAACAAAGAGGTTGCTAGTGTAATATGTTGTAATGTGAGAATAGTTTAGAGTGTCAGAAGAATAAACAAAAAACATAAAATAAAAGACTGAGAGTATCGGGAGAACAACACATAATGTCATACTAGAGTTGAAAAAATTAAAAGTTTGAGCATTTTATTGCCAATTTTGAAAGTTTAGGCTAGAATTAATTTTTTTTGAAAAATTGAGCATTTTATTACTACTTTTTAAAATTTTGACTATGATTGAAAAATTGACAAAAGTTTAAGTTTTTTTAGTAATTAACCCTTTGTTTTATAGTAAAAAAAATCTAAATAAGTAAATAGTACCTAAACTACTTATTATTGAATATATAAAATGTGAAAACTATGTATTATGTTCTATACTAAATACTAAATCCTTAGTAGTTGAAATGTTGAATGCTATTCATGTTAAAAATACATATGAATTTTGATATTCCAGATGATTTTTTAATGAATTATGAAAAAACTAGAAATAATATCTTTTTGTCATTTTTGTTGACTATTTTTCCTTAATATTTATTATTTTTGCTAGTTTCTTTTTTTCCTTTTTTTATTAAACCCTAAATAACGTAAAAAAATAAAAATAAATGTAGAAGAGGTAGATTGCTGGAATAAAAGATAAAATAGTAAAAACGACACTTTCTATACCTTATGAAATTGAAAGTTACAAACTGATTTAACTGCATAATTCCTAAATACAATATAATATCTCTATATTAAGTCCCAAAGGATCTATTTTAACATCTCTACAATGGATGTGAATCTCTGTTTTTATATGATCACTTGGCAATTGAAGAACACTACAATTAATATAATTATCAGGAGGATTTAGAGGGAGAGAGTGAAGACACCAATAATCAATCACTAGGGTTTGGTGATGGGTCAGCCAAGAGACATCAAAAGCATTAGCAATTGGCCAATGCACATGTGAACATGGATTGTTTAGACCAGTGAGATTCGATTTTGCATTAGGCCCTCAGATTAAGGAATCCCAGGCTCAAATCATCGATTAGATTAGATAAACTTCGCACTTTCTTATGCCTCCTGTTCCCAGCTTGGCCAGGTGTCAATCATCAACAAATTATATGGTCACATAGACCAAGGCAAAAAGGAGGTGTCAGCAACATTTCCCAATAGATTATCATCCCAACAATGGAAAATGTCGACTCAGAGACCTAACCCCCGCCAATCAAAATCGCTTCTTTTTAGTTGTGATGCTAAGGATGTACTATCAACTAATGAGCAAGAGCACGTGAACTTCTATCATGACTTCCGAATTTTCTTCGACCAAGAAAGGAAAGCTAATGGCATTATCTATTTTCTAGAGAGGCGGAGCGGCATGTTCCTGCTATCATTGATAATGGGTTCAACTTAATCGGATCAAAAAATTTAAATTTAATCAACTATTAAGATAGAATTTAGATTTTATGTTAAAATTTAAATTATAAATTAATAAAATTATATAAAAATTCAATTTAAATTCTACTTAACATTCTACTTACTTTGATAATTCTTAATCTTATTAAAATTTTTTAAAGAATGTAATTCTTTTTAAAGAACTTCTGTGTTTAAAGGTATAATTTTGATGATTGACAAACCCCATATTACGATATAATTGTTGATAAGTCTTGGAACTTGTCCATTTCTACTAAAATACGTAAATTTATGACCATTGGAGTTAGTTCTCATCAGGAATTAGATTATTTTCAAAGCATGAAGTTATGGTCTGACTTCCTTGTGCTCCAAAAGAACTAAAGAAAAGGGCAAATTCCTCTGTGAATGATCCACTCATTTGCTTGACCTTTGCTATCTCATGGCGTTGTGGATGGACTAGTTATATGTTATCTCGATTACATCACCAGAGCTTAGGGTTCATTTATGGAAAAAGGAATAGGAAAGAAAAAGTATAATCGGATCATATCTCTAGCTCTTTCCTTTTTTTTTTTTAATACTCCAAGAACTTAAGATTTTCTTGAAAAGATCTGTCAGAAACGTAATTAACTAAAGTTTTTTACGTTTTTTTTCTTAACCTAATTAGCTAACTACGTAATACAACATTCTTGATATTTTCAGTTTGAGGAGATGATCACATAATGTGGTGGGGAGGTGACTCAAGTCGAATATAATCATACATGACCCCCCGGAAAGGGTCTCCGACTCGGCCTCCGGTTCTTGACTGAGTGAGATAAATAGTATTGTTTCCTCTTTCAAACAGATAGTGAGGAAATTGAATGCTATACAACCTGTACAAGCCATGAACTCCATGCCTTGCAATGGCGTTGTCTCTTCCAATTAGCCCTGTTGAGAAATGGGGTGGATTATCTCTACGTCTGTTCACACGTACCTTTACACAGTACCAAAAAATCTATCAGTAAACATTCATACGAATGAAACTCTCTACTTCAACCATAATATGTCCTCTTTCACCTGTAATTCTGAGGCTGCAGCTGACGCCAAAGCCAACTGGAGTGTGTAGTTTCCAGTTCGCTTCACACTTTCGAGTTGAAACATTATCTTCCATGTGGTTGGTACATATCTTTTGTCTGCTAACTTTCTATAACAACAACGTGATTACTTATTTGTTAGAAAGAATGCATCAATTAGGGTTGGCAATCGGCTTGAACAGCCCAAGATTTTTGTAGTTTAGAATTCAAATTCGAAAATAAAAGGTTCAAGTTTAAGATCTATTTTAATAAAAATATTTTAATGATTTAGTTTTAAATTTGAACATATCAAATTTTCATAACTAATTAAATATAAAAAATTTATTAGACTCATTCTGGATCTCAATTAAATTAAACTTGATTCATTTGGTTTAAAGTTTTTTGCCTTGCCTGAACATTAGTCATGTAAAAAGCAGAGGGTCTAAAAGGAAAGCATACCGAAGAACATGAGCAAAGAACCAATCTTGACGATAGTTGCTAATGCCAACAATGTAGACCAGATCGTGTGCAGGATATAATTTAGAGTATTGATCCCATAATCCGTATTGCCTAAACCTGATAAAGCAATTAAAATGAGGGCTGGAGTTGCAGTGAAGTTGGAAGCAGCAAAAAAGTACGAGGTTTTAGGGTATAGGGCTAACTTGTTTGTTGGTTTATTTAAGAACAATTTGTTGAGCAGTGTTGGGTCTGCGTCTGGAACAAAGAACTCAGCAGCAGTGCGATCAGAGACGCCTATTTCCCAAATGGTTGGTCCATTTCTTGGTGGCTTAAACACCAGCACACCTAATTTCATCTTAAACCCTACATTCGATCATGTGTTTGAATCCTTCATCATTTCGATGCCCTTCTCCATATATTTATCATGCCAAAGGAAGAAAAACAATTGATGTCACTCTTACCTGCTTGGATAGTGACATTAAATTTGAGCTTGTAATCACCAATTACACCAGGAACCCAAGCATAGAGACTGTACACTTCACATCGAACATTTTCAATCAAGAAGTAACCATCTTCATTTGCTCTAGTCCAGAATTGGTAACCCTGTCATAGAATAAGCATATGAGCATTTACACCTCAATTGATTCTTTCTGGTGTTTAAGACTGAAACGAACCTTAGCATCTGTTTGCCAGGAACCAACATCTCCTGGTGCTGCCAAACCAACATAAGCATATCTGGCTCGTATCAGTCGTTCATTTATGTACCTACGACACAAGTACTATTGAAAGTTTCAGATCATATATGTAAGAAAGCATGTCACAATGTTAAGTACCTGTCACGAACTAGTAGCTGACCCATAACGCTTCCTCGTTGATTGGCTAATGGGAAATCTTTCGATTGAGGAAAATTGTAAGGCCAAGCTTTCACTTCTTTCAGCATCTACTTTAAAAAGGGTCATCAATTTGATGAGACATTTTCAACATTCTTATTAAGGAATTGAAAATTTTATGGCTGAAGAATCTTGCATCCTTATAAAAAAACGCTACCTGTCTTTTTGCGTCTCTCCAAAGTCTGATACGATGGTTCTCTTTGGAAGGAACAGAGTTCAGATAGACAAATACTGGCCCAAGAACCTTTTTCCATGGCTCTCCATTACGGTATCTGGTGTTCATGTCCTTCCCTGCATAGTGAGTGCTTGTAAACATCTGCGAATGAAGAATTGATGAAATAAAAATAAATTTTGTCAAGAAAAAATGAAAAAAAGAAAGAAGAGAAAGGATACATAGGAAATAAGAATTTCTATATGATTATATAAGAATAGTGTTATCAAAACTTACATAACATTTTAGTAAATATTTTTTTAGTAATTAAATAATCAAACCAAATCAATCCAAGATTTATATCATTAAACATAAAATACACAATAACATGAACTCTATTAAACACAGTACATAAAATAAAATTTGATAGGATACATTTAGAATGATTTAATCTAAAAGATGAAGTTATCTGCTTCAGTTAATAAAAGATGCTTACAGAGAGGACAGTAGGGCCAACATGAGAGGTAAGGTCTTGTTTGAGAGGTCCACCGGCAAGGAATTCGTCGGAGGGTGTGATCATCCAAAAGCCAACAGGTGGGTCGGTTGATGATATCCAGCCATGCACCTTGTTGTCTTTGTTCTCACACGAGTACTGGTACTTGTCATCCACCTGCACCATCATGCATTCATGCAAGCCTGTTACATATTTGATTACCACAATTCTCATTTTTCACACAGTTTTTGAGAACATCTTGATATGACGAGACCAACTAATAAAGGATCAATAAATCATATATGATTTAATTGATTTTTAAATCTCATCCATTACGATTCACGAACTTAATACATTGATTTAGAAGAACAATCTCATAAACTTAAAACTCTAGTTGGAAGTGAAGAGAGGGATACCTCATACCTCCCCTCTAAATTCAGGAATGGTTGTATTGGTTAAAAGAACTGCTTCGGGATAGGCAAGTCGTCGACCATTTCGACGGTCCAGGAGAGTTGGCATCATCCTTTGCCTATCATCCGATATTGCCATGAAGTGAAACCTGTAATTACACATATCATAACTTACTTTGCTCACCAGAAAATAGAAATAATTATATGTTACGGTTTGATCTAATTGCAAGGTGTAGGACTTGAATCCCATATCGATTAAATACAAAGTTGATATGGGATTTATAAGGACTTTGGGCTCTCCACTCTCATAAGCTAGCTTTTGGGTGTGACTCTCCTAAAAAGTCCTTATCAATTGGTATCAAAGCCGGTCTTGGAGTGGTGGCTTGGGAGTGTCAGCCGTGACCAACGTGACCGTGACCAACAAGGACCTCGGAGTGGTGACTCATGGAGTGGTGACCTGAAAAAGTGTCAGCCGTGACCAACATGGCCATGACCAATGAGGACATTGGTCTTTATGGGGGGACGAATGTTACGGTTTGATCTAATTGCAAGGTATGAGACTTGAATCCCATATCGATTAAATACAAAGTTGATATGGGATTTATAAGAACTTTGGGCTCTCCACTCTCATAAGCTAACTTTTGGTTGTGACTCTCCTAAAAAGTCCTTATCATTATACTAGAAGTTGAATTTTAATAAATAACGATGCATGTGGCATCCTGTTTTCATAAAATAATACAGAACCTATGATTGGTATGATTTCTTTTCTGATATCAGAAATGAAGTGAATCGTTTTTTGAACTAATTAATTTTCAACTCCTTAAAATGATATTAAAAATAGGGTAAAATATTTTTTGTTATTTTTAATTTTTTAGAAAATTTTCTGTTTTATACTTTTGTTAAAAATAACAAAAAAAGATGTAACATGAATAATACACCTAAATCAATTAAATACTGAAGATATAACTACCCAAATCAATTCTTAAAAATTAATTAAATCTAATTTACATAAATACTTTAAATAATTATAACAAATTATTTTTAGGAGCTGAATTTAATTTATTTAAATCAAATTTAGGAGTTGAGTTAGATTGTCATGTCAGAAGTATTTGGTTGGTCCAATTGTATTATTTACGTTATTTATGTTTTCTATTATTTTTTAAATGAAAGTCTAAGATATTTTTTAAGAAATTAAATATAACAGAAAATAAATAATTTTTAAGATTAAAAGAATTTTTAAAATTAGTTAAGCTTCACATTTTTTTAGTGTCTTTTACTTTAAAAAACATTAATTATTTATGATATTATAAAAAGGGTTACACAAAAAGATAATATCTAACTTGTCATTTTGGAGCTTGAGAACAATCCTTATTTGATCGATGTCAACATCTGGCCATCCTTTTAGTCGCTCTAATATGGCATACATGTAAACTCCTGAGCATCCACGCTTTAATATATACCTACAAAGATAAAGAACAAGAACCTTTTTGGAAAATTATATTTATCAAATATGTCCATATAACAATTCCTAATTAAAAGAAAAAAATAATATATCTAAAATGTAAATTAAGCTGCAGTTTTTAAAATAAATCCATTTAATTACCCTTTTTTAAAAAGAGAATGTAGGGAAATTACCTCTTGTCTATATTTAAAGGGACTGTAGAGTTACTAGCTATCCATGGCCTTATAAACGAAACTTCTACTTGATTGTCAACTTCCATTATAACACTGAAGTTTGTTGCTTTCAATCTGCAAAGCAATAAGTTTATCTTATTCAAGTGCATTAATAAAGTATATGACATTATTATTATTATATTATAGTGTGATTATGATAAATTACTACTATATTGTGTCATTAAAAAGAATCGATATAATGCAATTATGCAAAACTTGAGTATCGTAGACATAAAAGATTCTAATGTACGACTCAGCCACCTGTTATATGAAACATGAGAACATTTGATCTTTTGTTGCTGCAAAAGTTCGAAGAACTCAGCCGGGAGTACTGCACTTACCTGTCATAAGATATACGATATCCAGGCTTGTTCCAGACAACATCCCAGTACCTAAATTTCATCAGAACAGTAAACAATAGCATCAAAAGTTCGAACCAAATTCTCTGTCTAGTATTACTCTGACTTATTCTATCTCATAAAATCTCAATCATTTATTTTGTGGGTTCTACGCGGAACCTACATAGGATCCACATAAATAAACGACTGAGATTCATTGGACACAATAAGACATCATAATATTGGACAGGAGATCTGGACTCCAAAAATTCAAGGTTAGTTAAGAATCGTAACTTTTGTTTATTTAAAATTTTAAAATAATTAATAAAATGATATTGCTTTATTAAATTTTGATAAAATAATATCATTTTAATTTTAGACTAAGTTTGAATCACGAAAATAATTTTTTTGTAAAAAGCTACCAAAAAAAAGTTACGCATATTGATGACCCGCTTCTAACATTCACAAAGCGGAGAGCTATGTGTATTGGTTATGTTTACTTTTAATTTTTTAAATCAAATTTGGCTATTTCAATTAAAAACTAATATGACTTAGTGCCTGTTTGGTTCAGCTTTTGGAGACTCTAAAAGTACTTTTTTTTACCGCAAAAGCTGTTTTCAGGAAAAAATGGGTGTTTGGCTGCAAACTTCAAAAGCACTTTTTAAGTAGAAATAACTTTTGAAAAAGCTAAAATACAGCTTTTTCAAAAGCTAAAATTTGGAGCTTTTCAGAAAAGCCCAAATTTCAGCTTTTTCATGAAGCTGTTTTTTATGTTATAAAAATAAAATATTTTTAAATATAAATCAAATAGAATAGAATAATATTTAATATAATAAATTTTATTAAATAATTAATA
>JANTNU010000235.1:3921496-3934500 GCA_024752395.1 Erythroxylum havanense | reverse complement strand
ATAATTTTATTATAAAATAAAATATAGTTAAAATTAATAAAAGTGCTTTTTATTTTTATGTTGCCAAACAGTCTACTAAATGAAGCTCTTTTTAAAAAGCTGTTTTTTTAAATGATAGTCAAACAGTCAACTGGCTTTTAAAAAAAGCTCTTTTTAAAAAAGCTCTACTTACAAAAGCTCTACTGATAAAAGCTCTACTGATAAAAGCTCAACCAAACAGGCCCTTAGGCCGCAGAAATATTCAAGTGATCAAATATAGAAGCAATTGAGAATATTTACACATACCCTCGATTACGATTGGCATTTTGGATTTCAAGTACGTTATCTATTCCATGATATTGTATTCCAATTATGTCGCCTGCTGGTTTGGAGAAAGTGACTTGGACGACGCCATTATCGATCGCTATCTGTGACATTGTTGTCTATCATTACTACAAATCTTCTGGCAGTTGAGCTATGGCAATCACAGCGCCAAAAGAAAAAAAAAAGATAACGAGCATATGTTTAAATTCTTTATGAGGTTTCGGAAGTGGGATCATCATCTTAATGATCTATGTATGTGGTAGATATAACAGCTTAGACTTGATATAATTGAAGATTATGTTATAACCTATTCCAAAAACATGCTTTGCTTTGAAAAAAGATCTTATACCAACAATTATAAACATTTTTAATGATCAGAAGAAGAAAATGGGAACTGAGTTTTAATTACTTGGCGATGATTCTGCTTTAGTTGCAGCCTGACCCGTAAAGGTGAAAAGCTGTTGTTCCAAGAAACTTCCCTGCAATACTTAAATGAATAAAAAAGAGTTATCACATTGAGAATTAAGTAAATTCTGATGAAGAAGTACTAAGCTTAGTGTTACCTCTGCATTATCACTGGACCTTCAATCCTCATGTTCATGGCATACTCCAACCACATGAAAACAAAGGCAAGAAAATGGAGACCAAAAGAAAAGTATCTGATGTTCATATTTCCAAGAGAATTCTGTGAAATGAGAAAATGGAGATCATTAAACAATAAAGCTGGAGGGTTTGAGTGGAAAGTAAAAGCCAGAGTACTTGCTCACGATCAGGAGAGGCCAAGAAGAGAAGAAGCATACAACCATTGCCAGCCAGCTGCATTCCTCTCCATTTTGGTATGCTGCTCGTTGTGCTTAAAAAGAAATATGTGAAGGAACTAAGGACTTTGGAAGTTGTGATTGATTATCTTATTAATATGTTTTCTATTTTTGACAAATTTAAGTTTATAATAATATTTAATATACTGTTTGAAAATAATAATAGTTAATCTATGTGTAATTAAAAATTTTAATGATATAATTAATTTTAAATTTGGGTTAGAATTTAACCATGTGTAAAGTCTAAAATAATCTTTTCTATACTTTATGTAGCTAGAAAATCACAGGATTGTTTATCACACGACGGTCTCACAGTTGGGATATAGAGGATCGAATATCAAATTGTTAGTTCCTCAATCAGCTCTGTTTTCTGTAATATGGCATCTTAATGAAAATCACGTGTTATTGTGCTACTACAGTCGTACGTTGGTGTGATTCCAACATCCAGATAGTGTTATGTGCTCTGCTTTAGTTTGGTGTAACTATTAACGATGGATAAGAGCTGACAAGGAAATCATGATTGTAACGGGGCAATCAAAAGATTAAAGGTCACATAATTTTTAGTTATCTAATTACACAACTAAAAATTAATTAATTTTTATTGAAAGTTCTATGGAAATGTAAGATTGAGAGAGTTTTAATAATATGTGATCTTATTTTTATTAATTAAAAAGTTTGTTTCTAATTTATATTTATCTAATTGTCTAATACATAATTACAACAATTTAATTATAAAATGTTGAGCTTTATAAAGTCACATAAAATTATAAAATTATAATTCATAATTCAAGAGATAATACTTAATAAGTTAAAAGATAATTATTAATTAACTCAAAGCATAATATAATATTTATCATTTTAATCATTATTTTTATTCTAATTAGTTTAATTTTACTCGCTTGAAATTAATAAAATAATAATAATAATCAAGAAAGTTATTTTATATTTATTAGTAGCTTTTTCGTTTACATGAAAGCACCTTGACCTGAGGCTTTTGGGCTTTCTCTCCGTGTCATAAGGAGCTTCAAAGAGAAAGCAAACTTGAGGCTAAACTGAGTTGGCTGAAGCCCAAAAGTTTCTTCAACTTGTCAATAAGTTTTAAAAATTCGAATGATATTATATTATTATAAAATTAGTTAAAGATTGAATAAATTTAAAAATTTTAAAATATGATTAAGGAGATTGTCTTTAATTTAAAGTTTAACTAAAAAGATGAAATGTTAAATAAAAATTAATTAGTTTATTTTGATTTATAAAAATTGATTAATTTACAAAATTTGATCAATTAATTAATAAACTGATTAATTTTTAATAATAATAGCTGCTAAAGTAAATCAAATTAAAAAATTAAATCTGAATAGAAAAATTAACTGGTTCAAAATTTTCACTGTTAAAACAGTTGAACTGATTAAATTCAGCTTGTTAGTATCACTTTTCTCATAATTTTTTATTTGTTTGTTTTTCACTTTTAATTGTTAAATTTTGTTGTATTATATCTATCATACTTAAAATTTTAATGGAATATCTAAATTTAAGGAATTAAATTTTTTGTTCAAAGGCATTTAAAGAATAAGTTAATTTTGATTTTTCAACCTAAAGTGCTGATAATTTCAAACATATGTTCCCTTTTTTCTGGGTTGAAAAAACATCACAAATTAAAGACATAAAATTGTAATGAACTTAGATATCATAGTCACTTAAATGAATATTTAGTCATTCACTTTCAAGGATGCTTGTGTATCTATATACTTGTTTTTTGCCTATGGATTTTCATAAGGATTAGAAAGATGTGTATAATACACAGCTGAATTTGAATAATAAACCATATCAATAATAAATCTCTAATGAAATAATTCATATGTAATGTCATTGTCAAAATGACAAGAAAACTTTAAGTACATCAAGCCAGATTAAATTTAAATAAGTTAATGCATATTATTTCTGACTTGTTCAAATATAAAACAGTAAAAAAAGACACTTAAACTGCAGTAATATTGAGAAAATATAAGCTTCTTTTGATACATTATGTAACTAATTTTGCGCATATGCAACTTATATATATGTTAGATAAGTTGATGTACTCATAAGAACGAAAAATTGGTAACTTAATTTCAAATTAATAGAGTTAATTACTATTTATGTACTTTATGACATGAAAATTATAAGTTGGTTTTACTTATTTATTTGAATAGAATCACATACGTACATATTCTACATGTTTATATAATAAAAAAATGAAGATTTTTTACTCAAATGCAAGATTACAGTCCACTTGTTTTTCCTCTTTGCCGTTGGCTTTATTTCTGATATGTTTTCCGGTTCTATTTCCATGCAAGTAATTGTTCGGAAATTGGGATTGGATCAAATAAGTGGAATAATTATGATTTTTTTTTGCATTTTTAGTTTTTGAAACTTAAGATCACTTTATTTTTATAAAATATTTAACGCATAATTATATTAAAGAATGAATCGTAATTTGTATCTTATTCTAAAGCTTGATCTTTATTTTGTCGTATCCCTCGAACTATTTCCAAAACTAATTCATCTAAATCATCATAGCTACATAAGTGTTCAGCTTATAGATGCCAATAGGCCGGGTTGAGCTCGAGCAACTCCTAACCTAGCCTTGCCCGACACCGGGTTAGGGTGGTCCGTGGCTTGATAGACCACAGGTGGGTTGGGCCAACCTGACCCGACCATATTTTTTTGAAAAAAAAATGTAAAAAGCGACGTTGTTTTTGAAGTAACAGTCGGGCCATGGGTCAGGCCATGCTAGCCCGTGTTTGGCCCAACCTAGGCCCGTGGCATGGTCAACCTGAGCCAAAATCAGGTCAGACTGGGCTAGGCTCTTTTTGACATCTCTAGTCTAGCTCCTAACGATATTCATATAGCATGTTGAGAGAACTCTGTAATTCTTACAAAGACGGTTAAACAAAAAGTGTAAATATCATTAGAGTTTAAGCCTATTTATAATGGGTTTTGAATATTTTAGTAAGTTAATTAAAAATAAATTCTAAATTCAAGTAAAACTTAACTAAAATTATAAATAATTTTAATTAAATACCAATTATACCCAAATAAGATCAAATATCTTATACTGATTCTTATTTATTAAATATCTCATATTTAATCATAAAGTTTCTCAAACTTTATAATTAAGTCCAATTTGATTAAAATATCTTTGTTCTTTTCAACCCATTAGGTTCCTAAATTTTTTGGCAATAATTATAAATTCTAACTCATAATTTGAATTTGATAAATTAAAACTTTTTTTTATTTTTTTTAATTCTCCAATTAAAAAATTTATGATCATAAATCAAGATTGACGTCTAGCAACGCATCATGACTATCAAAATATTTAGGAATGTTAAACTAGTTTTAACTAACCTTTCTATGCATGATTTTTTTTCCGTATAATTCAATCCTTTCATCATATAATATTTTGATTAGACATAAAATATAAAATTAATGTCTACTCTAATTTGAGTCCAATCATTTTAGTTCTTCTTCATGAGCTATTGATTTAATTAATGACATTTTTAAACTATTTATAAAACATCATTCCACCTTAATTAAGGATTTCCTGAATTAATACTAATTAAGAACAACAGAAAATTCTCCCTAGTTACTTTATGATTATGATAACATAACTACCTTTATATAGTTCATGTTACATCCAATGAATACCAACTAAATGACCCATGATTAAATAAGTCATAAGTAGAGTCAAAACATAGCAATCCCTATACAAGATAACTTTGGTGGCCTCAAATCAAATGATTACTTATACAATTATCATAGTGAGAATTTCCATAGACATGCAAGTAATGTTCCAAATAGATTTCTCATAGCAGGTCACTTTAGTGAACTTGTTCTCTAATAAGTATCCACAAGTTTGTTTAAGTATCTCCATACTTTAGCCTATGAGATCGACTACTTTCTTAATAAGGAAAAACAGAATGTGTGCTAGTCTTTTTACATTTTATTAATGTCTAGTCTTAATAAAACAATGACTGAGAACAATTTAGGGATACTATATAAATGCAGCATGAATCTCATAATTATAATATCATTTGCAATGTATAATTACCCCTTGGATTTTATCATATACATCCAAATATGTACAAGACCAAAAATGTTGGGCCTGGGTCCCGGATCCCCGAATCCCGAGGCGGCCCCTCGGGCTGCTCCAGCGACGAGCTCCAAAACATAACGGACCCGATCCCAACATCTATACATAGTTCGATTCACACAAATATACATACACATATTATACACATGCATTCCATTAAAGTACTAAAACACCTCATAAACCAAGGGGCTTCCTGCCATTACAATTTGAAGAAATTAAACAAATATTCATAACCATACGCAATACAACAGTCTAAATCAAAAATACATGACAATGCTCCATGATGATATGCTTGGAGGGCCAACCAAAATACTAACTTAAGACAAAAGCTCCTAACTAGCTGGAAGTTTATGATGCTTTGCAAGATCAACGATCGCTCTGATCTGCACCAGAGGAGGGGAAAGTAATGAGTTGAGCTACACAGCTCAGTGGCTAATATAATTATAGCCATCGGCAATCAGCACAAATTCAAGCATATGAATGTATATATATTATATATACATGAAACAATTCTAGCATCTACTTGCTAAACAAGCAACACACGCATTTAACATAAGTAATTCAATTTGCAAAATATGTCACAAGTATGCTTCATAATGAAAAAATCACATATGCAATGCACATCACATGGCTCGAGGGTTCCATAGAAACAAAAGGAGAAACCAAAGTTTACACCCTGAACGAAATGAGTCCATTCGGAGCTCATATGCCACAAGCGGCCAGCCGGGAGAAGGCTCTTGTCAACGTGCACGTGACGAACGAAATGGTTCCACTCTCGCCCAAACAAAGCATATAATCAAACTCAGAATCATTTTATCAAATAGTATGCTTTCATACGTTTCATCGATTCAAAATGCCATGACCGAAGTCTAGGCATAACATGCTCAAAATCATATTTACTTTTAGCAATTCTCATGCTTCTTTCAAAGAATACGAAATCGACATCATTACGAATCATGCTTAAAACAATACATAATATATAACATATATTCACACATAGGCAAGAATTTGCCTAATCACACAATAACTATAAGTACGTTACCCACCTAATATCGCTTGAGTATCCGACTCACTGTTGTCCTTCCTCTTGCGATTGGGTCAGGTCAGCTTGGTTTCCTAAAACAAACCAAGTTTCAAATCAAACAATATCTAAAGAATATTCACAAAGCTGGAACATCGAAAATATTAACACTAACGACTTCCAACAAAATTTCCGAACCCTTAGAGGCTAATTCCGAACTTCCCTTCTTCATAAAACTTGTAGTCTTTTATTTCTAGTTCATAACGAATCCGAAATTACCTCAATTGGACATCTATAGCAAGAGATATGCCCAAAATACTAAAAGTCATCTTTACTGGAAATTGGGGGGTGCTCGCCGCAACATCTGATCGCTCGCCGCGGCGAACGAATCGTGCTCGCCGCGGCGAACGAATCGTGCTCGCCGCGACGTCTGCTTATCGCGGCGAACCAAATGTCGCACGCCGCAACGTGTCTACCTTCTCACGTCGCGACGTCCACGGCATTTTCGCACGTCGCGGCGAATAAAATATTTACACACCGCGACGTGGCTCTCCTTCCTCGCACGCCGCGATGTGTTCATACGCACGCCGCGACGTGCGGGCCTGAAGAACGCCTCCGAAACCCAACTTTTCACCATTTTCCAATTTTAATCCTTCCCATTCACAAAAACAACACCTCTAAACAATAGATCATGACTTAAACCACATTTCTAACCCAGCAGCAACTCAAAATCAATCACAAATCCAACAACCCAAGGAAATCTACCCATCTTTACCCTAGAACCCTAAAACCTTCGATTCTGCTACATGAAACATTCTCTTGGTTTAAATCTAATCATAACAAGTTTGAAGGAAGCTAAACTTACCAGAAATTGCTTCGAATCGGTCAGAAATCACAAGATCGCAAACCCTATTTCTTCTCCTTCCTCCGCTACCTACGGCGACTCTTCTTCCTTCCTCTTCTTCTTCTTTTCTCTTCTCCTTCTAATTCTTACTCTTAAATCTAACTAGGATGGGTAAAGACCATTTTACCCCTCCTTCAAAGCCTTAACCCATTCCAACCTAAGCAATCTTCCCAAAGTGCCCTCACACATTTAATCTCTTAATTCCTATTTAAACCATATTTAATCTCAACTAAATCTAAATTATCCACTAATTAAGCAAACTAAGTCATAATCATACAATAAACACAATTCATGCTTAATGACATCATAAAAAAAAATCGGGGTCCAACAAAAAATGTCTTTAAATTATTTTTTAACTAAACTACAACCAATCGATTGGTTGTAGGGCATAAACTAATAGTGATAGTATCACCTTTATTATAAATGGTTGTGCATGGCCATATCTGTAGATAATTAGCAAAATCACTATCTTCAAGTTTTCCTTATTCTTTTAATTAATTTTCTAACATTTTCTTGATTTTCTCAGTTGATTACATCCACTCAAGTTAAACCTCAAAAGTAAATGATGTTGAAGCGATACATTTCAGGTTTTATCTGAAGACTTGGTCTTTATTTGCTGAGATATAACCCTTAAATGAATCCAATTATAGTTTCATCCAATTTCTAACACTACTGTAAAAAAAGCTTCAGGCGATGACATATTGGTAATAATTTAAAAATATGTTGCTAAAAATTAATATAACGTAATAGTTTTCAAAGTATTGTCTTTAATAATAACAAAAAAACAACGATAATAATAATTTGTTGCTACATATAAAAAAGGCAACCAAATTAAAAAAAAATGATTGCAATAAAGTCTTACACATGCAACATCTAGAATTGTTGCTATAGTTTCAATGTTGAGTAAAAAGGAAGCCATAGCCTTAGTGTTTAAATTCAAAACTAAATGACTTACCACCTGAAGCAAACTCTGATCTCCGATGAAAGGTACTAAACAAAATCAAATGAAATGAACTCGTTGATTTCTTACGCGATCCGCTTTTTTTCAATACCTTACACATCTTCCACTAACGATTGATTATTAATCAATTTGAAATGACTCTTGTTTAATGATTTTTTATAAATGGAATAATTTTTATAAATCCTATTTATTGAAGGATCTTTTTTAAAATACTAGTAGAGTAAGTTTACATGGTATTTACAATTAAATTAATCCAATAAAATAAATATTCTCTCTTATTTTTCAAACAAAATCTCACAATAAAATTAATATATGACTTGTTATAGGCATCATTTTCATCAGGAAGAATGGTCATTTCGTTTGGTGGCCTTTAAAACAAAGAATAGGCTAAAATATATTTAACTCCTTTGTATTTTATCCCTTGGTGTGTTACGCCCCCGTCTATTTTAAAAATAGACATATTACCCCCTTTGACTATCAGTCAAAGGAGCTTAAAAATCCAAAAAGACTTTTTTACCCCTATATTATGATGACATCACCATAACTGTAGCATGTTGCATTTTTTTGGCCAAAGATACCTTTTTAGTCTTTTGTTAACTAAAAGTCTAAAATACATTAAACCCCTATTGTTTTGCTTTATTTCATTATACTCTCAATTTCAAAAATAAAAATTATTTGAAGCACAGATTGCATTTTAACCGTTAATAAAAAAGAAAAAAATTATTGAAAATTTCATTGCCTTCATAATTGTACTTCATGACTGTTAATTTATGAAAAATTTAAAAACAGAAAATGTATTTATGAAATAAAATTTAAAAAGAAGGAAAATTTATTGAAGGTGCCTTTTTTCATAATTGTACGCTCTAATTGTTAATTGATGAAAAAATTATAAAATTTTGTTTGTGGGTTACCTTCTCACCATTACTTCCCAAAAAATTGAAAATGTCAATTTCTTCAAAATTGTATAGTCTGTGCCAAAAAGATTGGGAAGTAAGAACTACTTTTCTGTGCCAAAAAAAATGCAAAACTTCATTCTAACTCTTTAAAGTAAAAAACACCCTAAAGCACAATGAAACAAATATTGCCAAATTGAAGAAAAATATAATAGCAATCTTAATAATATCATTAGCTCAACAATTCTTCAAAAAAGGGCAAACAATAACTTGCTTTTACTTTGATCCAAATAGAGATATCAAAGCTAATATTCGATAGTTACAAAAAGGCAATTGATATTTCATAGGTTCAGCTTCAAAAGTTACCAAAGTGCTATTTATATTTCAGTTTGTCTAGGATTAGCATATGAATAATAACTTAAATATCTAAGTAAAAGATAATCTATAATACTAAACTACAGTAAACTATTGTTAGTCAAAAGCTATACTCTTCTAAATAAAAAAGTCAGTGGTGTTCCCCACTTTCTGGACCACCATCCCTACAAACATGCACTCCAATAGAAGAATATTGATTAGACAAGAAGTATTCACCATGTGTAGATTGACACATCTCAATCTACAAAAATTAAGTGTACAAGTGTAAAAAAATGTGAAAAATTATGGAAATAATTAAATACAAATAATAAAAAAACACGCTCTACTGTTGGTAGGATTCAAACAGTAGAGTAGAGAATATACTCTAGTGTAGGTTGTTAAAAAAATGTACTCTAGGTGTAGTTTTTGATTGTTCACTTGTTCCACTAGTAACAACACTTCTTTATGAATTATCAAATTCCTAAAAAAGGCACACATGTTGAAAAAAAAAATATTGAATCATAAAATAAAAAAGGTTAAGTAAGTGAAGTAGACCTTGTTAAAAGGAACAAATGAATGCATGTTTGAAAACCCAATGCCATTTGACACTCCTATTCCACACAAAGGCCCATTTTTCTTTGCCTAACCCTTGTTTGCATCTCCAATTTGTCCTTTGTCGATAGAACTACTTAAAAATGTAACGAAAATAGTTGAAAACCAGATGAGTAAGTAAAAAGGTTCAATCTTTACTGCAATTGGAAAAATTCCAAGTAAACCCCAACAAAACAAAGTCAGCACAATCTCTAAGATTATCAAATAAAGCTGGAAAATGAAGAATAGAGTTACTTACCCAGTCATATGAGAGCTATAAGGGATGTCAACAAATATGATTCAAAATCACTCCTCAAGAAATGAACTCTAGTTGCAGAAAAAAAGGGTCTATTTTCCTCCAAACCTTTTCACATCTTATTGAATTTGTTCATTTCAAGATTAAAAAAAGGGAAAATGGAGATAGTTCCCTCTGATACCAATTTTCTTCTCAATAGTGTTAATTTCCTCCGCAGTCATTCCCTCCAAAATAACTCGAGATAGTTTGGGTGACTCACAATTTTTTTGGGCTATGAGGGTAGATTGGAGATAACAATAAAAAGTAATGGATAATTTTTTTTTGAATTTTTAACTCCTTTGACTGGTGGTCAAAGAGGGTAATAAATTTGTTTTTAAAATAAAGGGGGGCATAACGTACCAAGAAGTAAAACACAAGGGGTTTAAATCTATTTTTGCTCAAATAATAATTAGAAAAAAAACAAACAAATAGAAATATTCATAGCATTACTTTCTTCAAGGGGAAGTCAGGCTACAGAGTCGTCTCTACATTCGTTGGTTTCATTGTCACTTTAACCAATGTCTTCACTTTAGGATGTTGATTGCTTTATTAGAGGATCAAGAATTCAATTCAAACTATGTTGGAAGTGGGAGAGAGTACTTGTAACACCCCATTACCATAGAGTATATACCAGAACATCCTGCAGACATTCAAGTACATAAACTATTATAATGACATGTTAGAGCAGTTACGTTCTCTTATAAGGCATCATAAAGAATGACGCAATAATTAAAAACCCAAAATTCTTCATTTCATTTCTTAAACAGTATGTGCATTGTAGCTTTACAACAACACCCATATACGTATAATAAAAGAAACTAATCAGAGTTTACATCTCTGTATACATAATGTGCTATTTACATATGGAATTATACAAAATTTTATTTAGATCCTTCAGTCTCAGCTGACCAACCTTTTAGTCATTTCTTCTATCCAAAAGTATAAGAAATATACTGCTTCTAGAGTTTCTCTATCACTAGTATCCTCTCTCAAACTTGAAATGTCAACATTACAATTTTGATGAATTTTGCGAACTCAATGAACTATCCATCATCAATGGCTCACTCATAGCATATAGAACATATAGTTCATGTAATCACATAATTCACATCATTTCGCATTCATCATATAACATCACATGTCACTTTGATCACTTAATTCACATTTCACGTTCAAAGCAGTCATAATTCATTTTGAACATTTAAAACATACATATAAATTATAAATGTAATGCACATGAGACTTACTTCTAATTGTTATTGTTGTGACCGAGTACCTTTTTACTGGCCCATATCTCTTGTAGATATCGGGTTTGTTTTAGATATTGTCCTACATCCCTTAATAGATACCAGGTACATTAACAACTGAGCCAGAGGCTCTTATCACATTATGAGCTTTAAACTCTTTTTCGGTGGTTACTATAATCACAACAACTTTTATGTTGTCATGCATTCATGTAATAAAATGCATGACATTCACAAATTTTCAATTAGTCATTTGATTTCAGTTTCACATTCACATTCACATTTACATTTATCGTCGGACCTTGGTCCAACATTCAATAATAATGTTGAGTATCACTTATTTTGTCAAATTCACATACAAGGAGCACTTCTAATATATTATTTATGCATCAAATGCCTCAGACATTCAATGTCCGAAATCAACACAATCACATTCACATAATCATTCAATACAAAATTTAAAACAAACAATTAATCGAGTGAGACCATTTAGGTTACTCACAGTTTGCTCCAGATAACTATTGCCTCGAAGTCCCGGCAACGTTTAGATGTCATCGCTCTAAATGCTCTTCTATATCATGCAACACATATTTACACATATCACAACTTTGCACAATTATATAAGTACTCATTTATGCACAAATGTGTATATGGATTATGTACAATGCATACTCAATGAAAATCTCAGGTATGTTTCCTTTATTCACAACTCATGACCATTCAAACTTTATCATTTGTATGTGTCTAGCTTATTATTAGGTTTACACCTCAAGAACAATTGGTTAATCTAATATCATAATTCAATTACTCATTATTTCTTTTCTAGCAGTATATGCTCTCATAATACCTAATTCTCATTCGCATTTACTTAATATATATTACTCATCTCTTTCGAATCACAACTACTATCATATGAACATATTCATTCCCATTATACTCATGCTTTTGGTACTTTGATATCAACAATCATTCACTAAGTTATAACATCATCAATCGATCATTCCAGCTTTTCTCAAAATAAATTTTCAGGTCAATTTTGCATGGTCATTATGATAAGAAAATGGAGTATTTAGGCAACAACTTCTTATAAAACAATTGTTCCTCTGTGTATTAAGTTTCTAATGAACTAAATTTCATACAATTTGGTTCAGTATTCTACAAGTTATACGCAAAATACTTTAGACTATTCTCACACCATGATAGTACACAATACTCAATTTCAAACTAGAATTCGAAACTCTTAGAGTTAGAATTAAAATTCGATTCCTTCATGAAATTTGTATCCATATGTCTCTAGTTTAATCTAAACTTAAAATAATTTTATTTGGATATCTACAAATCAAGATATGACAAATGTAGCGACCCGAACTTTGCGTATCGGGTGGGTTTCCCGCGCACCTCAAGAGGCCCACGACCGCTACCGGGGTGGATTTCCCCTCGGTATTGTCCTCTTTGGTACTTGGATGAGTCACCACTCGAACCCAAGAC
>JANTNU010000235.1:3874003-3900167 GCA_024752395.1 Erythroxylum havanense | reverse complement strand
ATTTCAAAGTCATCAAAACTAATCACTTCATTTCTCATCAATTTCCTTTAAGCACAATAACATCTATAACACAATACCTATACGAACACACTCATTTAATTCTATTTAATATTTCTAATTTCTACTGAAAATTCGGGGTCCAACACTTTTCAACCAATAAATAGAGATAACAATAACGTGAGTAGTCATCAATAATTATGATAAAATATTTTTCACTGCCTCAAGATGGAATATGAAATGGACCACATATATCAGTGTGTATTAATTCAAGTAACTCGGTGCTTCTTATGGCTGAACTCTTATATATGTGTTTAGTTTGTTTGCCTTTAATGCAATCCGCACACACATCTCAGTCAGTAAAATTGAGGTAAGATTTCACTCTTTACTAACCTCATCACCATTTTTAAGATATATGACCTAACATTTGATGCCACAAATAAGCAGAGTGTTCATTATGTGCACTACGTTTATTACCAATATTGTGTTCAACATGAAACAGGGATTCAAAATAATTAACTTCAAGGTTAAAATGATATAAACCATTCATTAATGTACCATAATCATAATAGTGTTGTCGTTTATACAAAGAAAAAAATGTCATTTCCAACATTGAAATTAAAATCGAACTTGTCCAATTTACTAATTGGAACTAAATTTCTATCACATTCAAGAACGTAAAGACACTTTTCAAGATCTAGATTACAACCAGTGTCTAAGATCAATTTGTATGTCCATATTCCTTCTATTTGTGCCTTCATTATGTTACCCATATACAGGAACTCTCCAATCCTGTTTATTGTTTAGATTGAAAGAAATCCCTACATAATATGTGACACATGAGTAATTGCATTTGAATCTTACCACCACGTATTATTGGACACCTTAATAAGATTTGATTCAAAACATACTGAAACATAATACTTACATTTCTTTTTGAACCAAGTCTTTCTCTTAAGACAATCTTTCTTGAGATGACTAGCTTTCTTGCAGAAGAAACAACACTGCTTTTTATGGATTTGGTCCTCATTAACCTTCATTGAGGCTTTGTTCTTCTTATTGCTTTTCTTTCCTAGCTTTTCCTTTCTGATGCTAGCTTCTTTGTGAATTGTAAGGTGAACAAAGTGTTCCTCATTTTCTTTAATCTCCCTTCCTCTTGACCAACATAGCTTTGATTTTTTTAAAGTTCCATTTCTCCTTCAAAGTGTTATAATTTACTTGGAACTAACCAAATTCAGGAGGAAGTGAGTTGATGATGAACTGTACTAGGAAGAATTCAATCACATCCATGCCCATTGATTTTAGCTTTGCAGCCATATTTGACATGACTGTTAAATGATCATGGATAGGTTATGACCTATCAAACTTTTTGGTTGTCAATCCACTCATCAAGCTACCTATAATAGACTTGTCAACTATGTATGATTATGCGTACTCTTTAATTTTCATCATGAATTCCCTTGCATTTTTCGTATTAGGCGTTGATGGCTTAGCATTTTTAGTTATTTTCAATCGCATCAAGTTTAGACTCAATCTATTAGACTTTTCCTAAACCTCAAAATATGTCCTTTCAGCTTTGGTACTACTGTCATTAATGGATATAGGCTTCTCCGCAATTAATGCCAAGTCCTTATCTATAATACCCATTGAAATTGGATTTTTTCAGACTAATCGGCATAGTTTAGCCTATTAAATTTGATCAAGTCATTGCCTATAGCTAACAAATTACTAAAAGTTGCAAATGTATAAACAAACTCACACATTCATGCTTGAGTGCAATTAATAAATTCAGACAACAATAAACTTTAATGTATATATTTAAGTTCACCTTTGGGTGATACTTATGTTTAAGTACTCAAGCTAGTACGCATTTTATCATTGGATATACAAACATATTTATTAAGTACATCGATAAGCCTTTTTAATGTTATTAATTATAAGCAATGATCTACCTTTGGGTGATCTCTTAGCATTATAATTAATAATCTCAATTGTTCAATTCATCTTTTATGTCATTCATTAGCATTAATAACATAAGTAATTGAAAAAATACATAATTAAATGTTTAAATATCTTTTCAAGCAAGGTAATTTTGGTGACTAACAAATTTTTTATACAATAAATATTTAATTAAATATAAATAAAATTTAAATTTTAACTGTAATGTTGGAAAACTCTTATTGTAAAATCCAAAAATAACCAACTTGAATGTGCATATTCATTTATTATTTTCCTCCACAAAGTTACGAGCATCAATACACGTTCCACAAAGTCTGTTCTACTATTTTTGTCTCTTCTTTGAGGAGTTAAACCCTACAACCCTACAACCATACTACACCCTCAAAGCACCATCAATCTTCAACCATGAACGACGATAAAGGTACGGTGGACAAGACGACTGTTGTTTCAGAGGAAGGGGTGTTTCCTGTATCGACTGAGGACGAGGACATCGATGACATTATTTACGGTGTCAATGATCTTGCCGTTGATTCCTTTGAAAATCCTCCTTTCTATTTGGTTGGCTATTTCCTCACTGATCGTATAATCAACTACAATGTTATGGTCCATACGTTGGCTTCTTTGTGGCGACCCATCAAGGGGGTTCAACCCGGGAAGTTATCGGGTGATCTTTATCTATTCCAATTTTTTCATGAGGTGGATATTCATCGTGTCTTAGATATGTCACCATGGTCCTTTGATAATCAACTGCTCATCTTGGATAAGCTTGGGGCTACGCAGAATCCTTTGGAGATTCCTTTATTCTTTATTCCAGTTTGGGTCCAAATTTATGGTCTTCACTCCGGATTTTGATCGGAGAGGGTGGCATCTGATGTTGGAAATGCTATGGGGAAATTTATGCATGTCGATCCTGATAATTTTAGCGAATTGTGGAACTCTTATTTGAGGGTGCGAGTGCAATTGGATGTTCAGAAACTGATTAAGGAATCGATGCGTTTGAAAAAAGAAGGTGGTGCATGGTGTACCGTGACATTTGTCTATGAGAGATTACCTATGTTTTGTTTGATATGTAGATTTATGGGACATACAGATAGGTTTTGTCCTCAACTCATTGATTTCCCTCCAAGACAGGCAGTTCGGAAATACTCACCAAGTATTCGTGCTCCGATATGCCGTTCACAGTAATCTTTTGGCTCCAAATGGCTACGTTCGACCCATCCAGCTGGGGTAGATTGGGATTCAAGCTCCAAGGATTTTGGGGAATCTTCAAGCGATTTGAATGTTTCCCATTATGTCAAGAATATGGTAATCCAGACGATTATGGTAAATGGAGATTCGGTGCAATATGGGAGTCATCATGTTGTTCCATCTTCAGGAAATCACGGGGTGGATGTTGAAACGATTAATGTGTTTGATTCGAAAAGAAGGAGATTGGGCCTGGATCAGTTGCAGAAGGCTCAAGATGTTGCTACTCACGAGAGCATGTCCATTGATCCCAAAACATTAACAGTGGCGTCTGGTTCCCATACGCGTCGACATCGATGAGTTGTTTGAGCTGGAATTGTTGTGGACTGGGCAATCCACGAGCAATTCAAAATCTTCAGTTTATTGTCCAACAAAAAAGACCTATGTTTATTTTTCTCATTGAAACTTTGTCATTATCTTCGAAAATTTCAGAAATAGACTCTTTTGGGTTACGATGGTTTTGTAGTGGTAGATTGTATTGGTCATAGTGGTGGCCTTGCTTTAATTTGGCGTTCTGTTTCTTCTGTTTCTGTTTTGAATTTATCTTTGCGGTGTATTGATGTTGAAGTTCTAGTTCTGGTTGAGGATGTCAGGAATTGGAGAATCACAGGTTTTTATGGGCATCTTGATCGGATTCGGCATAGGGAATTTTGGACACTTCTTCGTAATCTTGCCGATTGTAGTAGTTTGCCTTGGGTTTGCATTGGCAATTTTAATGATATTTTAGCATTGCATGAGAAGCGAGGCGGTAGGAGACAACCTCACCAACTCATGGAGGGCTTTCGGAAGGCTATTCATGATGCTGGACTTTTTGATTTTCCCATGGGCGGGTATCAATTCACTTAGGATCAGGGACGGAATATTGATAATTGGATAAAAGATAAATTGGACCGTGTATTGGTGTTTGAGACGTTGAGTTCTTTACCATATGCGCGAGCTGCCTCTTTGGAAACCTCGACCTCAGATTATCTTCCGATACTGCTTGAGATACACACCTTTGTTTTATATACACGAGCCAGTCGTTTTCGTTATGAGGATAACTGGTCTAAGGAGCCCACTTGTCGTGAGGTAGTACAGAATAGCTGGGATTCTTCAGTTGGGGAGGAGGTTCAGGATCAATTATCTCTCTGTGGTCAAGCTTTATATAGGTGGGGTCTGGACTTGCGGGATTTTAAGAAACGAGAGTTAGAAGACAGTCTTCGGCTTATTAAGAAATTCCAAGGTTCACATGTCTTGCAGGATTTGGAACGATTTCATGCGGTTAATCGTAAGTTCTTTCAGATTTTGCATGAGCAAGAAGTCCAATGGAAGCAACGGTTTAAGGTCTTTTGGCTCAAGGATGGTGATTCCAATACACGATTTTTTCATTCAATGGCAACACATCGTCAGCAGAAAAATTCTTTCTGTCGGTTTAAGGATGTTTCAGGTCGGTGGATTGATAGAGCGTTGGGTTTGGAGTCTTTGATCTCATCATACTTCACTGAGTTGTTTACAACTAATCCCGGTGATCTTGAACATGTGGTTGATTTAATCCCTCCTTGTGTTACTCCTTAAATGAACAAACTGTTACATGCTCCTTATACTTCGGATGAGGTGAAGACAACGCTCTTTAGTATACATCCTGACAAATCCTCGGGTAGTGATGGCTTTAATCCAGGTTTTTATCAAACCCATTGGGATATAGTTGGTCCGGCAATTACGGACGCATGTATTGATACTTTGGCAAGGGGGACGATACCAGGTCGGTTGAACGAGACAATTCTTGTTATTATTCCTAAAAAATCTACACCTAAGACTATGGGGGATCTTCGCCCCATAGCGCTTTGCAATGTGTTGTATAAGGTTGTTAGGAAGGTTATTGCTAATTGGTTGAAGATTATCCTACCTGACATTGTGTCTCCATCTCAAAGTATTTTGTTTCCGGTAGGCAAATCCAAGATAATAGCATTGTTGCGTTTGAATTGATGCATTGTTTCCAGAATAAGAGGCGTGGTAATGAGGGGTATGCTGCATTTAAAATGGATATTAGTAAGGCATATGACCGTATGGAGTGGAGTTATATTTCTGCGATTCTGACTCAATTTGGTTTTTCACAGCATTGGATTAAGATGGTAATGGAGTGCGTAAACACAGTTAGGTATTCGGTCTTGTATAAGGGGAAATTGATGGGTCCTATCCAGCCTTCACGTGGGTTACGTCAAGGGGATCCTCTTTTCCCGTACATTTTCATCCTATGTGCTGAAGGTTTATCGAGATTAATTTCAGATGCGATTTCGCATAATGTGTTGCATGGTTATTCGATTTGTCGAGGTTCTGCTAGTATATCGCATTTATTTTTTGCGGATGATAGTTTATTGATTTTTAAGTCTATTGGCGAAGAGGCATCATTGATCAAGAATTTGGTGAAGTTGTATGAGGTGGCTTCAGGTCAGTCGATTAATTTCTCTAAGTCATCTGTCTGGTTCTCTAACAACGTGGCTTCTCATTGTCGGCAGAATGTATGCTCCCTTTTGGGTGTGTCTGAAAATGATGATTTGGGTACCTATCTAGGCCTTTCGACGGGAGTTGGTATCAATAAGAGACAAATTTTTAAATCCCTCAAGGATCGTATGTGGCACAAGCTTCATTCTTGGAAAAAAAACAATTCTTGTCTCGTGTTGGAAAGTCAGTTTTGCTGAAATCAGTGTTGCAATCTCTTCCTAGTTATATTATGAGTTTATTTTTAATTCCCAAAACACTTTGTTATGAGCTTCAACAGATTATGGCATCATTTTGGTGGGGTAAAGGTCAGAATCAGGATTGTGGAATTCATTGGGTTTCCTGGGGGAGAATGGCTAGACCGAGAGCATGTGGTGGACTAGGTTTCAGGAAACTCCATGAGTATAACTTGGCGATGATAGGAAGATAGGTGTGGAATCTCTTCACTAAGCCAACTATATTAGCAGCCCGACTTCTTAAGGCCAAATATTTCCGCACGTCCTCTTTTTTGGAAACTCCTTTGGGAAATAATCCGAGCTACCTTTGTTGGAGTCTGTGGGCGTGCCAGCAGCTTATTTGGAATGGAGCAGCTATTCGTGTTGGGTCTGGAAGTTCCATTTCGGTGTGGTCGGATCCATGGCTGCCTACCTTGCCCAATAAACGAATATTATCTCCACGACCAGCTGTAACGGATGTTCTATGGGTTTCAAATATGATCTTGCAGGGTCGTTAGGATATGTACAAGATGTCTTTGGTTTTTTCAGAGGAGGAGTGTGAGGCTATTCGGTCTATCCCCTTATCAGCTCAGGTCTTTAAGGATTCATGGTTTTGGGTAAACGATTCAAAGGGTCGATATAGTGTGAAGAGTGCGTACAAAATGCTTACTACTTTGCCTTCTGAAGTTTTTCAATATAAGGCCGCTTGGCTGTGTTTATGGAGTCTCCGCCAAAAGTCCAGAATCTACTATGACAAGCAATCAACCAAGCTCTTCCAGTCCGGACGCTTCTTCGGTAGAGGCATATTCCTATTGATAGTGGCTGTCCATTTTGCCATTTGCACGAGGAGACTATTTTTCACTGTCTTGTTGATTGTGAGGTAGCAAGGGATTGTTGGATTATTGCAGGGTTATGGTCATATGTGCAGCCCCCTGGGAATTTCTTTACATGGTTCGCGCATATTCTGCAGCTGAGTGATACTGATTTGGTTTGTCTGGGTATGATGGTGGTGTGGTCTTTATGGGAAGCTCGAAACGACTTAGTTTAGAACCAGCGACGTAGAACTCTTGCTCAAATTGTGCATAGAGCTCGGGGTTTTTTGCATAATTGGTTAGATGCAAAAACTACGGGGGCCGAAAAAAACCTGACTCTTGTTCCTCATTCAGGGATTAAACCATGTCTAGGTATGTTGAAACTCAATGTGGATGCTGCTACTTTTGAGAATATTGCTGTTGGTCAGTATGGTTTTACATGACGATAGAGGTTCGTTTCTACGAGCCATGCAACAACGACTCCCAATACGTCTAGATGCAACAACGGCAGAGATTCTCACAATAAAGGAAGCACTTAGTTGGATTAAAGTTGAGGAATGGTCTAATATCGTTGTGGAGTCAGATGCCCTACTTTGCGTTAGAGCTGTTAATGATCCCACTTATATTGATTTTTCTTATTTTGGACTTCTAGTTTCTGATTATAAGTCTCTTTTGGTTGAGACGAATGTGATGCTGAACTATGTTCATCGATCTGCGAACGGTGTGACTCACTTATTGACTCGAGCCTCTCGTTTCATTGCAAATTCAGTGGTTTGGACAAAACCACCTAGTAGTATTTTGGATATTCTTTCCTTTGATAGTAAATGATATTCACCATATTTTCCTTAAAAAAAAAAAATATACACGTTCATTAAGTGCACGTGTTTTACTGGTAGTGGAAGTAATAAAATAAAGTAGTGTTAATGCATTCATACCTTTTCTCTAAATCTCCTGTTTTTCGTTGACGTCTTCAAAACAATTCATTTAAACTCATATCCAAAGTCTTCAATGGTAGGCTCCACGAAATATAAGCACTTTTCTTTAACCTTTCCAGAATTTATGTTTTGCAGTAAACAATTCATGTGAACATAAATTCAAAGCCTTTATTGTGGATCCCATTGACTTTATGCTAACCTCTTGTTTTCTTCAAGCAGAGCACACGTTCACACGTTAATCCCAACAAAGTATCCTTTACAACTACAAACACAAAAACTTTAGAAAATAGATGCATCATGTTTTTCCATATACTTGAAATCTAAACAATTTCTTCCTTTATAGGCCTCACAATTATGACATTATGTCCCGCTAGTCGCTAGAGTCTTTAGGAAACTAGCCTCTCGGTTGGTATTTGTTTGAAAATCTCATCTCAATTCGACAAAAAAAACAAAACTGCTTAAGACAATAACAGTGTAGCCGTCGCAATCTTGACTTTTATTATTGAAAGGATGGTAACAATAATTTCAATTGATTAATGCAAACTCAATCGACAGCCACAAAATTCAGAAAAACACGATGATTCAGTGGGAGATTATAGCAGAGGGATAAATCTTAGTGGTAACTCCAATATAAATTAAAGTGTTATAATTTAAGTCATATTTTAAATATAAAATTAATCAATATAATTAATTTAACACTTTTAAATCTTAAAATTAATGTTATAAAGAAAAGAGAAAATTACTAACCTCGATCTATATTCGGGTAATCTCTTCTTGTTCACAAATGTCTTCTTTACTCAAAAACTTTATCCACCTTCATTGTTCTTCTCACTAGTGCAAAAATATGTCTCTTTGATATATGTAAAACGTTACTGAACAGAGAGGCAGGGTTTTGTTAATTAACCTCAATGATTTTAATTTTTTACAAGTTAAATAACTATTATTTTAAACCCACCTTATATTAAAATTAAATAAAATAATATAGGTCACATTTTATGGTTATTAAATTCCAATAATTCTTGATCTCATTGCCTGTTTTCCCAGGCAAGTATATAGCAATAGAAGACCAGTTGGGTCTGAAGTTGTAGTTGTACAACCTTGAATTAGTTGAATAATGTTGAAAGTTTTACAAGACAAGGTTGGGAGGTGGGGGTTGGGACCCAATTATATGTCTGTAACCCAAAGAGTAAGAAACTTTTGTCAAATGGACCCTTTGGCTCACATTGGTATGGAGAATTTGGAAAATTAGGGAAAGAATCAAGAGAAGGGTCTAAAAGTAATGGTCAAATTATGTGGAATTGAATGATGTAATATGAATTATTGAATCTTAAGAGGCAGGTCTAAATCTAACGATTAAATTACGTGGAATTGAATGTTGTAATAGGACTTAATATGAATTATTGAATCGTAAGAGGCGGGTCTAAATCTAATGACTCTTATGAATTATTGATTCAGCTTCTTCTACCAATATAGGTGCTGCTTAAGTACAAAAACAGCTCATATGTTTTCCAATAATGCCACATAATTTTTAGTTATCGAACTCATAATAACAACAATTTAATTATAAAGAGTTTAGTTTTATCAATTGACATGAAAGATAATCATTAATGAACTCTTTTAAAGACGCATAATATAATATTTATTATTTTAATCAATATTTATTATTTTGAATAGGTTAATTTTAATAATTTGAAATTAATAAAATAATAAAAATAAAATAAAATAAAATATTCTTTGCTATTCCAATGTCATAAATAATGCAATGAGAAATAAATAGTTTAGACAGTTATTTTATATTAGATTTTATATTTATTAGAAACTTTTTGGTTTATATGGAAGCACCTTGAATGAAGCAAACCTGAGGCTTTTGGGCTTTGTCTCCGTGTCAAATGGACAGGAAAAGCAAAGTTGAGGCTAAACTGAGTCGGCACAATTGAAGCCCATAAGGTTTCTTCAACTTCTTGATTATATTTTAGATATCACGCTATAAGTTGGATCACTAAATTAAGATATTTATTAAAAAAATTTAACTAGTATTAAATTGTCATAAAATTAATTAAAGATTGACTAACATTAAAAATTTTAAAATATAATTGAAAGAAATTAACCTTAATTTAAAGTTTTCAAGTTTAATTAAAAAAAGAGTCTGTTAAATAAAAATTAATTAGTTTATTTTGATTTACAAAAGTTGATTAGTTTACAAAAAACTGACTAAATAATTAATAAATTAATAGATTTTTAACAATAAAAATTATTAAAATAAATCAAATTGAACAATTAAAAACCGAACATAAAATTTAACCAGTTCAAAGTTTTTAAAATGGAGCCGATTGAATTAGTCCAATTTTTTAATTATAGCACTTTTCCCATATATCATTTTTTTCACTTTAATTTGTTAATTTTTTTTTAGATCTATCATATTTAAATTTTAATGGAATATCTAAATTTAAGGAATTAAAATTTATTTTTGCCCAAATGCTTTTAAGGAATAAGTTAAACTTGATTTTTCAACCAAAAGTGCTTATAATTTCAAACATATTTTTCTTTTTTTTGGGTTGAAAAAATCTCAAATTTAAAAGGTATAAAATATTAGTGAATTTAGATATCATGGTCACTTAAATGAATATTTAGGCATTCACTTTCATGGATGCTTGTGTATATATATTGGTTCAGCCTGATTATGGCGAGGCTGCATGTTGCCATTTGGATCCATGAGTTTGACTGTCTTCTAGCAAGAGTTCCTGCAAAACAACAAAAGGCTCGCCAGGGGTTGGTTTCCGGCAGGCCTCTCTAACGCTCAAGTTAGTCTTTTTGTGAGGGTGTGATAGCTATGAGTAGAGAAACTAGGGTTCTGATTATATATCCGTATCATGACAGAGTTATACCTTATATATATGGGATAGGTGCTAGGTTTTAGTCTTTACGTATGCATGGGAGACTTCCACCTGCGAGTGGGCCGTGGATGCGTGGACTAGGGTCTGGGCCTAGCATAGTAGATAGGAATTAGATCAATCCTTGCGGGGAAGACCGATCGGCCCATGAATCGTTTTGAGCGGGTTTGGGCCTAGCACGACCGACCCAACCATAAGCCTCCTACTCCTCGAGTCTGAGCAAGGAGAAGGGTCGAAGGAGTACATAAGGATCTTGTAGCTCGTCTGTAGGACAGTTTATGGTAGGCCCGATAGGTCGAACATCAATGCATAACGCATGACTGCTCATATTAGGATCGGTCGATTGAGTATCCCAATCAGCTGGTATCGATGCTTATTGCATGATAGCTCGCGCCAAGATAGATCGGGTGAACATCGACGCTGAGCGCGTGAAGGTACTTGATGTAATTATTACTGACGGCGCATACCCTCTGACATATTCAGAATTTGTAACCGCTGTGCAGCTGTCACGTACGTCCTTTTAACTGTTGCGTCGATCCGGATTTCTGATAACACTAATTTACCTTAGCACAGATTCAACCACGTGTCTGAATTCAGCTCGGATTGTCTCCATGTGTCAAGCGTTAATTGGAATGCCCATTCGACCGATCTTCTATAAATACTCTGGGTCAGCAACTACAGATCTTCTTCACGCTTGCTTTGTTCTCCGGCTTTCGTTCTGCTTTCATTTGCACCTCCTTGCTTACAGTCTCCGAAATTTCCTTTCAACCGACGTCCAAATTTCTAACCTCAAATCACCAAATAGGTACGTCTTTTTCCCTCGTTTCCTCCTTTAAATTTCCTCTTTGTGAACATGTCGTCTACCATTTCTAAAAGTGGGGTTAGCCCTAGGGATGAAACCGCCGAGAAGGCGTCTGAGTAGTGGCGGAGGTAGTGGCGAGAGGCGCTGAAGGAGTGACGGCGAGTGACCAGAAGGATGGCTTGGTCGTTGAGGGGCCACCGAGAAATGAATCAACGATGACCATGGGGGAGTTGAATCGATCGGTAATTAGGAACAACATCACTTTGTCCTGGGGACCCAGGCTGGCCCTCAGGAACGAGCGGATTCACAGCAATTTGGGAGGATATTTTGCTATGTCTGACAGCTTTTTCTCAGCGGACGGTATGAGGCTTCCGTATGCCCCGATTATTGACGAGGTGTGCGTTGCCTACCAGTTGATGCTGAGCCTTCCTCCGAATGGCTGGAGATTCATCAATGGTTTGGCCTTGTTGCGCCATCAGTTTGGCTGTCCTCCTTCGATTAGCATCCTACGCCATTTTTTGAGAATGAACCAGAGCTCAAGCTCTAGGGTCGGAATCCCTTAACTACAGTATAGAGATGCTCGATTTTGCCTGGCTAGAACGACTTCAAAAATTACCGCTTGGCGGACAAAGTACTTTTTCGTGCAGCCTCCGGGATCTTCCTTTGAGTCCTAGCTGTGGAGATATTGTTAGATCCCGTTTTCGAGACCCAACTGCTTAAACACTTAATACGTTATCACTGATAAAACTGAACATGATCACTCTTAATCGAATCCGAAACAGAACGAAAAACAAAGAAACAGATCATAATGGCGAAGCAACCACATGAATCGGAAATTGAAACAAATAACGGATCGAATTCAATTTGAGAATCAGAACATATGTAAACAGTGGGTCGAAACTAATTCAAAACAAACGAAGTAGGAATTCAAATCGAATGACATGAAACAATTGCGAAGCAAATAGGATCGAATAAAAATCGAATACAAGTGGAATCGAATTCGAATGCCAAACAAGGATCTTGTCTTGGTAACCCGGCCGATCGATGGTCGAGGCCAAGCCATGGTTCCAAGGATCTTGTCTTGGCAACCTAGCCGAGCAATGTCGAGGCCGAGCTATGGTTCGAAGGATTTTGTCTTGGTAATCCGACCGATTGATGGTCGAGGCCGAGCCATGGTTCCAAGGATCTCGTCTTGGCAACCTGGCTGAGCTATGTCGAGGCCGAGCTATGGTTCTAAGGATCTTGTCTTGGTAACCTGGCCGATCGATGGTCGAGGCCGAGCTATGGTTCCAAGGATCTTGTCTTGGTAACCTGGCCGAGCTATGGTTCTAAGGGTCTCGTCTTGGCAACCTGGCCGAGCTATGTTGAGGCCGAGCTATGGTTCCAAGGATCTTGTCTTGGTAACCCGACCGATCGATGGTCGAGGTCGAGCCATGGTTCCAAGGATCTAGTCTTGGTAACCTGACCGATCGATGGTCGAGATCGAGCCATGGTTCTAAGGATCTCGTCTTGGCAATCTGGCCGAGCTATTCCAAGGCCGAGCTATGGTTCCAAGGATCTTGTCTTGGTAACCCGGCCGATCGATGGTCGAGGCCGAGCCATAGTTCCAAGGATCTTGTCTTGGCAACCTAGCCGAGCTATGCCGAGACTGAGCTATGGTTCGAAGGATCTTGTCTTGGTAATTCGACCGATTGATGGTCGAGGCCGAGCCATGGTTCCAAGGATCTCGTTTTGGCAACCTGGCTGAGCTATGTCGAGGCCGAGCTATGGTTCTAACGATCTTGTCTTGGTAACCTGACCGATCGATGGTCGAGGCCGAGCTATGGTTCCAAGGATCTTGTCTTGGCAACCTGGCCGAGCTATGGTTCCAAGGATCTCGTCTCGGTAACCTAACCGAGCTATGTCGAGGCCGAGCTATGGTTCCAAGGATTTTGTCTTGGTAACCCGGTCGATCGATGGTCGAGGCCGAGCCATGGTTCCAAGGATCTCGTCTTGGCAACCTAGCCGAGCTATGTCGAGGCCGAGCTATAGTTCCAAGGATCTTGTCTTGGTAACCTGGCCGATCGATGGTCGAGGCCGAGCCATGGTTCCAAGATCTCGTCTTGGCAACCTGACCGAGCTATGTCGAGGTCGATCTATGGTTCCAAGGATCTAGTCTTGGCAATCTAGCCGAGCTATGCCGATCTATGTTGAGGTCGAACCATGGTTCCAAGGATCTCGTCTTGGCAACCTGGCTGAGCTATGTCGATCGATGTCGAGGCCGAACGATGGTTCCAAAGATCTTGTCTTGACAACCTGGCCGAGCGTTGGTCGAGGCGATCAGTTGGTGGAATTTTCTCCCTTTGCCAAATTTAGTGAATTTTTTTTGCTAAGAAATTTGAAACCCCTTTATTGATGATGACAAGGGCGCGGGCCGTTAAAAAATCTGACTGGCAGGGCCAGGAAAAAGTACCCACAGGTTGTGTAAAATAAACAATAATAAACAAAGATAAACTAAAATAAAGCTTATCTACTGGTAGAAAGCCTTCAGGTTTTGAGAGTTCCAGGGCCTTGGTAGAATCTTCCTGTTCTCGTCGCGCAGGATGTAGGAGCCATGTCCGGCTTGCTTGATCACTTGATAGGGTCCTTCCCACGCCTGTTTGAGCTTTCCGGGATGCTTTCCATTTGCCTCGGCCTTTCGCAGGACGTATCCGCCGACCTTTATATCGCTCGGCTTTACCCTTCTGTTGTAGAACTTCGTCACTTTTTTCCTGACGGCTTCCGAACGATCGGCTGCCCTAGAGCGGTTTGCTTTGTCCAATATGACCCACTGAGTTTCTTCTACGGGGTTCATCCTTTCCGTCTCTTCATCGGCTCTCATGTCAAGAGAGCTCGTCAGGACTACCGCCCCGTCTAGTGTCCTTGTTTCCGCTAAGTAGCATTCTCTAGCGATTCTCTGCTGGCCCTTGACAACACCAATTCCATGGGACGTTGGGAACTTCATTTCTTGGTAGTAGGTGGAGACAACCGCTCTAAGGGCGTTTTGAGTAGCTCGTCCGATTATCGCATTGTACGTCCCTTGAAACTTCACAACCAGGAACTCAACGTCCTTTTCTATCTGACACGGCTTTTATCCGAATTTCACTTTCACATAGACTCGGGCAAACGGGTAGGCTGATGCTCCAATTACCCCTTTTATAGGTCCTTCTATAGGCAGTAATCGATCCTCTGGTATCTCCATGTACTTGAAGGCATCGTAATACAATAGGTCGACCGAGCTGCCCGTATCAATTATTACCCGCTTCATCTCGTTGTCGTCCATGTTAAGATTTACTACGAGCGCGTCATCATGAGGACAACTAACACCGTCAAGTTCAGATTCGTCGAACGATATCATCCCATCGTTCTGCCTCTTTCTTTCAGCCGACAAGTCTCCGCCGACCTGCCTAACATATCTCTTTCTTCCTTTAACAGTGGACCCCCTGCTGCGTTTCAACCAAAAATCATGTTAATGACCCTAACCGGTCGGTCATCTTGTTGTCCAGTGTTCCTGTCGCCTCTTGCCCTGGACTGTCCTCTCACTTCGCATCAATCGTCAGTGTTCGCATTCTGCCTCCCTCCATTCCTATCGTTTTGCCTCCAAGGCTGTCGCCAGTTGTTGGGCCGACCGGTCTTATGCTCATTATCTCGCTCGGTATTTTGTCCGTACTTCAAAAATCAACCCAGCCTTCCCCTTCGGATAAGGAATTCGATTTCGTTTTTCAAGTGCCAGCAATCTTCCGTGTCATGACCGATGTCTTTGTGAAAACTGCAATATAAATCAGGGTCCCTCTTCTCGAGGGGGGTCTTCAACTTATTGAGTTCTTGGAGGGGTTCTCCATCTGCTCTCATGGCCGCCAATACTTCCGTGTATCGCCTGTTGAGCGGGATGAACTCTCGTCGATGTTCCTGTCGATCGGTCGGCTTTCTCCAGCTCGACTGATCCTTCTGTCGCTTGTGGGAATCATCCGCTCTGCCGCTCGGCTCGCGGTCGTCTGCTCTACGTTTTGTGTTTTTCAACGCTTCTTCGAGCTGGATGTACTTGTCGGCCCGATTTCTTATCTCTTGAATAGATTTGGGCTGATCGAGGGCCAATGACTTTTTGAACTCCTCATCCCTCGTGTTGCTCATGAGTGCAGCCAATATGGATGAGCAGGTGAGGTCGGAGACTTCGACAGCTTTGTTGTTGAACCGAGTGATGAACTCCCGTAAACTTTCATTCGTTCCTTGTGTCAACTGCATCACTTCCAAGGTAATCTTCTGCGGCCGTTTACTTGTGACGAACTGGTTGAGAAATAGCGATTTGAAGTCTTCAAAACAAGTGATGCAGCTCGGAGGTAAACTGTTGAACCATCGTCGCGCTCCTTGAAAGGCGGTACAAAATGCCTTACATTGAATGGCGTCGGGGACGCAGTGTAGATTCATCATTGACTGGAAGTGTTGCAAATAGTCAAGGGGATCAGTCTTTCCTGTGTACTTTTCTGGTGTCGGTATTTTGGTACCAACCGCTGGAAGGCTATCCAAGATCGCCGGGGTGAAGGGAGAGCTATATTGAGTTGTTGGTCGATCCGAGCGGAAACTCATGGCCGCATTGATCCGATCGTCCACGATTTTTTCTAGGGCTTCCGTAGGATGACGATCAGTCATTATACCATGCTGCCGTGCGGACGGCTGCTGTTGTTCCGGCTGAGACTGTAAAATCTGACGAATCAACAGATCAGCCGCTTCCTCGATCTGTTGCCGAGGAGGGAGGTATGCTGCGACGCAGGAGGATTTACATCTAGGGGTGCTGGAGATTCGGATGCATATTGGTCTCAGCATTGTCCTCCAAGGCGACGCTCTGTTCTTCTTGATCTGGGGTTTGAGGTTATGGTTGCTCATTCGGGTGCGAAGACTATGTGCGGGAATCATGGTGTGTTGGCGGCAGAGTGACTGGTAACTACAAACCCAATCATTGTAGCGCCAGTGCCGCAACGGCCGCTACGTCAGGGTTGGTTGCTGCCACCTGACTGATCTGTGTGTTTCTCGAAGTGATGCCCTGATGTCGGGCCCCACGGTGGGCGCCAATTGTTTCAGCCTGATTCTGGCGAGGCTGCACGTTGCCGTTTGGATCCATGAGTTTGACTGTCTTCTAGCAAGAGTTCCTGCAAAGCAACACAAGGCACGCCGGGGGTTGGTTTCCGGCAGGCCCCTCCGACGCTCAAGTTAGTCTTTTTGTGAGGGTGTGATAGCGATGAGCAGAGAAACTAGGGTTCTGATTACGTACTCGTATCATGGCAAAGTTATACCTTATATATATGGGATAGGTGCTAGGTTTTAGTCTTTACGTATGCATGAGAGACTTCCACCTGCGAGTGGGCCGTGGATGCGTGAACTAGGGCCTGGGCCTAGCATAGTAGATAGGAATTAGATCAATCCTTGCGGGGAAGACCGATCGGCCCATGAATTGTTTTGAGCGGATTTGGGCCTAGCACGACCGAGCCAACCATATATAATTGTTTTTGGTATATGGATTTTCATGAGAATTAGGAAGAGTGTAAATAACACATAGGTGATTTGAAAGAATAAACCATATAACCAAGAATTCTCTAATGAAATAATTCTTATTTAATGTCAATGTCAAAATGATGGAAAAATTTAAGTCATCATACCATATTAATTAATTTAAATAAGTTAATTCATATTGTTTCTGACTTTTTCGAATATAAAACAACTGCAGTGATATTGAGAAATTTTCAACTTCGCTTGATATATTATTTAACTAATTTTGCCCGTATGCAACTTATAGATATGTTAGATAAGTTGACGTAATCATTAGAACAAAAAATTGGTAGCTTAATTACAAATTAATAGAGTTAATTACTATTTATGACACGAAAACTATAAGTTAGTTTTACTTATTTATTTGAATAAAATCAGATATGTATGTCATATTCTACATGTTTATATGACAAAAAAAGAAGACTTTTTACTTTGGCTGCAGCTCCATTTCCAGGTATGTAGCAGTATCACCTTTATTTATAAATGGCTGTGCATGTCCATATCTGTAGATAATTAGCAAAATCACTATCTTCAAGTTGGTCTTGTCCTTTTAATTTAATTTTATGACATGTTCTTGATTTTCTCTGCTGATTACATCCACTCAAGTTGAACCTGGAAAGTAATTGACGTTGATGCAATTCATTTAATGTTTTATCTGAAGACTTGGTCCTTATTTGCAGAGATATAACCTCCAAACGAATCCAATTCTTGTGTCAGCCAATTCTCAACTTCAGTCCTCTTTCACTGAAGGTTCCCTCATCTATACTATATAGGTGGTAGCTGAAAAACCTAACTTCAGGATTTAGATGTCTAGTGCTGGTTAGAAACACCGTGTTCTTTATTCTTCACTACTATCTTGACAAACAGAAAAGTCATGGACATCTCCTTTTTCAGCTTGCATACCGTAGTTGCTTCCTTTTTATTGCTTCTTCCCTTCTCTTGTCCAGTATCCTTTCAGATCACACGCTTTGACCCCAATGACAACAGCTTGATTCTTGAAGGAGGAGCAACAAACTTTGTTGGGACTATCGAGTTTAACAGTGATCTTTACATGTGTCAGGTTGGTCGAGTCACTTATGCTAATAAGGTACCAATATGGGATCGTCAAAGTGGAAAGCTCACAGACTTCTCAACTCATTTTGCTTTCTACATCGATGTCCAAAGTCGTCAGACATATGCTGCCGGGTTCGCTTTCTTCCTTGCTCCTGTGGGGTTCCATATACCACCCAATTCAGCTGGAGGTTTCCTTGGCTTGTTTAACATCACCACTTCAGATTCCTCTCATAACCAAATTCTTCATGTTGAATTTGACACTTTCCCAAACCCTGAATGGGATCCTCCAGTCCAGCATGTTGGGATCAACAACAACTCGGTTGTCTCTGCAACATATACCCCTTGGAATGTTAGCCTACACAGCGATGATACTGCTGATGTTTGGATTACCTATAATGGTACAACCAAGTCTCTATATGTGTCATGGAAATATCAAACAACCTCTGTTTCTCAGGAAAATACAAGTCTTTCTTACATTATCGATCTTCGGGAGGTTCTTCCTGAATGGGTTACGATTGGGTTCACAGCTGCTACGAGTAATGTTATGGAGAGGCATGTGCTTCAGTCGTGGGACTTCAGCTCAAACTTGGAGATAGATGAAGCAAAGGGAACAAACACTAAAAGGTTGAGACTGCTCGTAGGTTTAACAGTATCAACCGGAGTTTTCATAGTTCTGATGATTGTAGCATTTGGTATTTTCAATGGAGGGAAGCTGAGGAGGAAGGAAACAGCAGAGACAGTGAACTTAACTTCAATCAATGATGATCTTGAAAGAAAAGCACTTCCAAGAAGATTTTCTCTGAATGATCTCGTCTCAGCTACCCGCAACTTCTCTGATGAAAGGAAGCTAGGTGAAGGTGGATTTGGTGCAGTCTATAAAGGTTATCTGGAAGATTTAGATATAACAGTTGCAGTGAAGAAAATTTCAAGGGGTTCTAGGCAGGGCAAAAGGGAGTACATAACTGAGGTCAAGGTCATTAGTCAGTTGAGGCATAGAAATCTGGTGCAACTTATTGGTTGGTGCCATGAAGGACGTGAATTCCTTCTTGTATATGAGTTCATGCCAAATGGTAGTCTCGATTCTCACCTATTTGGCAAGAAGAGTCCCCTGACGTGGGAAGTAAGATACAGAATAGCTCTTGGATTGGCCTCCGCTTTGCTCTACCTTCACGAAGAATGGGAACAATGTGTGGTGCACCGTGACGTCAAATCAAGCAACGTAATGTTGGACTCAAGCTTCAACGTGAAGCTTGGCGATTTCGGTTTAGCTCGACTTATGGACCACGAGCTCGGTCCACAAACCACAGGTTTGGCTGGAACTCTAGGCTACTTGGCTCCTGAATATATAAGCACAGGTAGAGCTAGCAAAGAGTCTGATGTGTACAGCTTTGGGGTGGTGACACTTGAGATTGTTACAGGAAGAAAGGCCGTCGATCCATTAAAACACAATGCAGAAATGAGTTTATTACAGTGGCTTTGGGATCTTTACGGGTCCGAGAATCTTAGCTTGGCTTTTGACAAGAAACTAAGAGCAGATTTTAATGCAAAACAAGTAGAGCATTTGATGATTGTCGGCTTGTGGTGTGCCCATCCTAATCACAGTTTAAGGCCATCAATTAGGCAAGCAATTCAAGTTCTTAACTTCGAAGCTGCTCTGCCAAATCTTCCTAAAAACATGCCTTTTCCTTTCTATCACGTACCTACAGTTGAACCATTACCAGCTAGCTCTCATGATTCTTTAATCGGGAGTGATGGTGTCGCATCGTGTTCAAGCATTAATATAGGTCGTTGAGCTTTATATATATTTGGACTCAGTAAGCAGAACTTTGGCATGAATTTGTCTTTTCGCTTTTTAAAAAAACTTTCCATCTAAATAACTCTGCAACCAAGCTATTGTTATCATTTTCATTTTTACTTTAAATAATTTTACTTTTACTTGGTCACTCTTAGTGTTAGGTGTGGTGTTTTTTTTTCATAGCTTAGAAATGTTAGAGGTCTTTATCTTTGCGTAAGCTTGTGTGGAATATCTCCAATACGTGCATGCACATACATACAAGAAGTCATCATCATTTCACGACGAGTATATTAACAATAAATTAAAATAATAAGAGAGAAGAATAATATCCGTAAATCAAGAAGAAAAAAAACAGATAATAATATATTGGATAAGAAAAAGAATACTACTTGCTAGGCAGTTTGGGCTTGATCTCAGATTTCAACTTTGGTCGGTCTCGGACCAGATGTCCAGATGAATAAAGTGTTAGAATTTACAATAGGCCTACAGGCCCACACGAGAAGGAAAATTAAACCACATATAAGTCTAAGTGAAATTCTATCTTAAAATCAATTGGTGGTAGGTGGAGTAGCCCACTAGATTTACATACTAGTCTTCTTTTCTCTCTTTCTCTAATGTGATACAAACTCTCACTTTATATTTCAACACACCCCCCCTCACGTGTGGGTCTAACACGTGACATAATCTATGGAGTAGCCCACTAGATTTATATACTAGTCTTCTTTTCTTTCTTTCTCTAATGTGAGATAAACTCTCACTTTATATTTCAACACACCCCCCTCACGTGTGGGTCTAATACGTGACATAATCTATCATTTCGAGAGATTAATGACTAATATAAGAGCAACCACTTATAGAAAAAATAAATATAGCAAAAACAAGATATGTGAAACAAAGAAGATCAAAGTTCTATCTTATTCAGTAGCATATGACTTGCTTAAATAGCTAGATTACAACGGAAAAATAACAGTAAAATAGGAACTAACTGAATGACTAAAAGATCTGCTAATAATCAGCAACTAACCCAAAGACTAGAACAAACAAAAAACTTGGTCAAATAAAACGTGAATAACAATTTATTCAATATTCCCTCTCTTAAACTGATGTCAGTTTAAACAAAGATGCACTCTCTCTCAAACTGGACAAACACCAAGTAACCTTCTGAACTTCTCAAAAGTTGGCAATTTGAGAGCTTTTGTAAATATATTAGCTAACTGGTCTTCAATCCTGCAATAGATGAGATCAATCACTTTTTCATTGGTGAGTTCACGCAAATAATGATACTTGACATCTATGTGTTTACTTCGACTATGTAAAACTGGATTTTGAGAGAGTTTTATAGCAGAATTGTTATTACAGTAAATTACAATTGCTTCTTCCTATATGAACTGCAATTCGTCAAGAATTTTCTTTAACCAAATTGCTTGACATGCACAAGAGGTTGCTGCAACAAATTCTACCTCTGTCGTCGATAAAGTAACAATTGGTTGCTTTTTTTATGACTAAGATATAGCTGCTAAACCCGACATAAATACATGACCTGAAGTACTCTTCCTATCATCTTGATCACCTGCAAAATCACTGTCGGTAAAACCGATTAAATTAGACCTTGCACCCTTCTTATAGAATAACCCAAAATCTCTAGTTCCCTGCAAATAACGAAGAATTCGCTTGGTAGCAAAAAGATGATTCTCTGTTGGATTCTTCATGTATCTACTAATCAGACTCACAGAGAACATAATATCAGGCCTTGTAGTAGTTAAATACATTAAACTACCAACAATCTTCTTGTAGAGTGTACTATTAACTATCTTCCCTTCTTTATCCTTGTTTAACTTTACTCCAAATACTGTTGGTGTAGTCACAGGATTACATTCTTCCATTGAAAACCTGTCCAAAATTTCTCACAAATACTTCTTTTGAGAAATTGAAATTACAGCAGAAGATTAAACCACCTCAATACCAAGAAAGTAATGCATCATGCCTAAATCAGTCATCTCAAAATCATCCATCATTGACTTCTTAAAATTATTAAACATGAGAGTATCATTTCTAGTAAATATGAGGTCATCCACATATAAACAAGTAATAAGAATCTTCTCTTTTGCAATTTTCACAAAAAGTGTATGTTCATATGGACACTTGTGAAAACCATCTTTCAAAAAATGAGCCTCAATTTTACTGTACCAAGCACGTGGGGCTTTTTTTAATCCATACAATGCCTTTTTTAATTTGTAAACTTTGTGCTCACTTCCTTTCTTAATATAACCAAGTGGTTGATCAACAAATACCTATTCCTTTAAGTCACCATATAGAAAAGCTGATTTCACATCCAGCTGAAAGATGGGCCATGATTTTTAAGCTGCAGTTGCAATCAACAACCGAATTGTGTCATGACGTGCTACTGGTGCAAACACTTCAGTGTATTCCACTCCAAACTCTTGCTTATAGCCTTTTGCTACTAAGCTTGCCTTAAACTTTTCTACTACACCATTCTCCTTGAGTTTTGTTTTATACACCCACTTTACTCCAATTGTCTTGACAACATTGGGAAGCTCAGTTAACTCCCAAGTCTGATTTCTTTCAATCGCAGCAATCTCGTCATCCATGGCCTTACGCCATTTAGACTCCTTGAAAGCACTTTCAAAGGTAGCAGGATCACAATTTGAAAATAGAGCAAAGTGAGTGATAGGGCTTTCGGATTGATCAACTCCAGTTACCTCATAATCTGACATCCATGCTGGTCCGCGTCTAACACGATGAGAACGCGAACTTGCTGGTTCACTAGATTGCTCATCAAATGCTGTCACTGTTGGCAAAATTTCAGAAGTAGCAGGAACTCCATGTTGAGCATCTTCAGAAGAGTCATTTGAAAGAATCTGTTGGGATAGATTCTCATTAACTTCCTCTTCAAAACCTAACACAACAGAGTTTTCATTAGTAGCAGCTTTTTCATGCCACGCCCAAAAAACTTCTTCATCAAAAACAATATCACGGCTGCTTACAATCTTATTAGTGTTAGGATTATATAGCTTATAAGCCTTAGATTGATCACTAACACCAAGAAAAATGCATTTTTCTCCTTTATCATCCAACTTCTTCCCTTTCTCATCAGGAATATGAGCATAAGCAACACACCCAAATATTCTGAAATGGTTGACACATGGTTTTCTTCCACTCCATACCTCCTCTGGTGTCATATTTTGAACAGAAAAAGTTGGGCTTCTATTCAAAATATGAATGCTCCATGCGACTGCTTTAGGCCAAAATGTCTTTGGAACAACACTTCTTGTTAAAATGCTTTGTACCATGTTGAGAATAGTATGATTCTTCCGCTCGCAAACACCGTTCTGTTGAGGTGTATAAATTGTTGTTAGTTGCCTCTTGATTCCATTTTCCTCACAAAATTTTGTGAACTCATGAGAAATGTACTCTCCTCCACGATCAGTATGAAAAGCAATTAAGGGGTTACCACTTTCTTTTTCAACAAGCAATTTAAAGCGCTCGAAAACATCAAATGCTTCTGATTTTTCCTGCAAAAAATACACCCACGTTTTTCTACTGAATTCATCAATGAAGGTTATAAAGTATCGTTTACCACCATTGGAGTTTGGTTTTATTGGTCCACAAAGATCTGAATGAACCTGTTCTAACACCTATTCTGCTCTTCGTGAGGTGCCTTGAGGAAATGGACTGCGTGATTGTTTGCTAACAACACAACTTTCACAAGTTTCAATAGGAGCTTCAATTTGAGGAAGACCAGTCACCACATTCTTTTGATACAACGTTTTCAGTCCATTGAAATTTAGATGACCATATCGAAAGTGTGATAACCATGCTTCATCTTTTAATTTTGCAGTAAAACATGTATGCTCAATTTTATGGAGATAGAGAGGAAACAACCTGTTTTTAGTCATCTTGACTTCAACAATTAAATGTTGTGGTCATCTAGAATTTTGCAGATTCCACCTTTTATGGAGACCTCATAATCCTTTTCTTGTAACTGACCAATGCTAAGAAGATTAGTCTTCAACTCTGGAACAAAAAGAACATCAGTTATAATTTGAGTAAAATCTCCATTGACTTGAATTGAAACTTGTCCTTTCTCCATGACCGCAACTCTAGAGTTGTTCCCAAACTTCACATTATCTTTAAAAGAGTCATCAGGAGTAGAGAAAACTGACTTATATCCACTCATGTGATTGCTGCACCCGGTGTCAAGAAACCACAGATTCTTCTTTGTTTCTTCTTTTATGTGACAAACCATAAGCAAAGAAATCTCTTCTTCATCCTGTTCAACAAAGTTTGATTCCTCTCCATGCAATTTTGAAAAATCATTTCGACATTCATAGTGAAAATGATCAAACTTGTGGCATCGATAAGATTCAATATTGGATTTGTCAAAACACTTTGAGATGTAGCTACCTGTTCCTGTTCCACGGTCATTGTTGTCTCGGCCTCTACCTCTACCACAGCCTCTGCCATTGCCTCTACCTCTTCCTCGTCCTGCTCCATGAAAGTTAGTTGAGGCATTCAATGCTACTTCTTCTTTGTCTTGTTGAGCAATTTTTTGTTCATGAATCAACAAAGAACTTTGTAATTTGTCAATTGAAAGAAAATCAATGTCATGAGATTCTTCAATAGAACAAAGTTAAATTTTGTTGTCATTGTACAGAGGATCTTTTCAACAATTGTAACCTCCTTCATCTTATCACCGTGGATTCGCATCTTGTTGATGATTGCCATCACTTGGGAAAAATTTTCTGCAACTGACTCTCCAGATTTCATTCTAAGTGTTTCAAACTCTGAACGAAGTATTTGAAGCTGCTGCCTATTTGCTCTTGTTGATCCTTGATATTTTTTCTTCATGGAGTCCCATATCTGCTTAAAAGTATCCTTAGAAAGAATAGTTTCTAAGATTGAACGATCAATTGCTTGGAAAAGGTAATTCTTCGCCTTGAGATCTTTCAATTCCGCTATATCTATCTCTGTTTTTTATTCTTCAGACACTGTTGTGCCTGGCGCTGGTTCTGAAATGCCCTCAGAAATCACTTACTAATACTCTTTTGATCTTAGAAAATTTTCCATCAACATGCTCCAATGGTCATAACGACCATCAAAGCGAGGAATTACAAGTTGCACAAATTTTTCTGCTACCGTTTGCTACAGCAAACTCTCAAATTCTCTCCCTTACGTGTTTCACTCAAACCTCACGTGTTTAACTCTCCTAACTAGGCTTTGATATCACTTATAGAAAAAATAAATACAACAAAACAAGATATGTGAAACAAAGAAGATCAAAGTTCTATCTTATTCAGTAGCATATGACTTGCTTAAATAGCTAGATTACAATGGGAAAATAACAGTAAAATAGGAACTAACTGAATGACTAAAAAATCTATAATAATCAGCAACTAACCCAAAGACTAGAACAAACAAAAAACTTGGTCAAATAAAATGTGAATAACAATTTATTCAACATAAAAATTTTGTTTCTTTCTGGTTTTTCCCTCTTTTTTTTTCTTAAAACATGTCCCTGTCGGAGCCGTCTTCGCTTACCGACCTGTAAGACCCACAAATAAATTTGGCTTCAGGTTTTCCCCCACACAACGTACCTCCATCTCCCTTTTTTAGGGTCAGATCACCGACCCATGCTGGTTCAGCTCTGCCCTTCATAGCCCCGACCCCCGCAGGCTCTGCCTTTTCGTTTCCAAAATGTTTGGCTCTCCCACCTGGCTTTTGCGACCGTGGTGGCAACTCACGAGGCCACGATGAGTAAATCCCTTGCAGCTTTCTCCCAGCAGCTGACATGCTGGAATACCACTAATTTTGGTAACATATTCCACAAAAAACGACGCCTCCTATCGCGTTTGACGGGTCTCCAACACCATATGACGGATGATAATATTGATTCCCTTCTCGCTCTAGAGGCCAAACTTAGTGCTGACCTGAGTCAGGTGCTATGCGAGGAGGAATTATTCTGGCACCAGAAAGCCCGTTGTGATTGGATCTCGAAAGGTGACCGGAATACGCATTACTACCACACGTTTACTTTGGCTCGGTGTAAGAAACTATCGGTGGAGTGGCTTCTGGATTCTAACGGGACCCCCATTACTGACCCTTCCCAACTTGGCCACATGGCCCGCTCCTTTTTCGACCAGCTGTATACATCGGACCCCATGACCCCATCGACGTCTCCTTTTATTGTTGGATCCCGTATCCGGAACCCAACTACTTATCCATATTCCCTCAATACGTACACATGATTTCATATGAACTCTTATAACCCGTTACCGAATATCCAATCTCTAATCCGAAAATCCCGATATAAATTTTTTTTATAACATATAACCATCATATTCAAGCTCATTTGAATCACATACAAATAATTCCCACATTGGAAAATCATCCATATTCAAATCT
>JANTNU010000235.1:3805390-3825115 GCA_024752395.1 Erythroxylum havanense | reverse complement strand
TTCTCATTGAGTTCGCAAACTCACCCAACATTGCAATTATTTTTCAGGAAATCGAAGAGTACCCCGTTAGTGAGACGGGAGTACGATTACTGCAAAAGAGTTGGTGTTTGAAGTCGGGATCAGTTCACGTCTGCATTTGTCTCAATTTGAGTTATGTGTAAAGTTATATTTCGCAAAAAAAAGTATTGAATTGTTTGAGGGCCCTAATTGATAAATATTGAATTGAAATGTGGCCTTTGATAAAGTGTTATGACTTAAAAGATTTTCGTATCACGGGCCGAATCGTTTATTGATTTTCCGCGCACTCAAGTGTTTTCAAAAAGAAAAAAATGTTTTATTGAATAATTAAACTGTTTTGACCGCTATAGCATACCACCCTCGCGGGTCGCGGGCTCGGATATCACCCTCGATATCGGGTTCGGGTCTTGCGGGAGTGGGGTGCTACAGTTACTGTTCTAGATAGTGTTCTAAATAAATGTAAACTCTATCTTATGTTATCTTGTTGGATTTTATCTTATCAGCTAGAGTCCTACTTGGATGGGGGTGTCATCTAATCGGTTCATGTAATCTTATCTGAAAGGGATAGACGTGATCTTAGGTAGTACAGATTTAGTGAAAATCTATGACTCCAAGCTAGGATGCCTCTATATAGCTCATTCAAGCTTTGCTCTTCTGATTCATTCAGAGGGAGTAATTCATTCTCAGAGGGTGAGAAATCAAAGAGAGCATTCTTTGTATTCTTTTGAGGGAAAGTAATATAAAGTTAGTCTTTCGACCGTATCTCTGTGTGTTTTCTTATTGCCTATATTCTTTGTTGTTTCCGTGTTTTTTCTTCGAATGTGTGCAAGGTAAACACTTTGAGGGTGGGGAAAGGCTAAGTTTTGCTTTAACGAATCTAAGTGAGACTACCGTACAAAAGGTGTGAGGAACAACTTCGGGTGAAAGTTCAAGTCTCCAAGGTGACCTTTGTAACAACTGGTATCAGAACCAAAGTTTTAAATGGCAGTAAACAACTTGACAGAACGGATGTCTAGGGTGGAGACACTCCTTGGACCTATTCCTCAGGGGGAGGAAGAAGTCACTTCTCACAGTACTCGTTTCGAGATGTTGGAGGCGAGGATCCAACAGTTGTAACAACAGGTAGGGGATTTGTTGAAGGCACAAGAGGAGGCCCAATTTGAGATTACTGTGTTGAGACGTGTTGTTGCAACGCAAGATGTCGAGTGAGGTGAAGGATCAACACCGTAACTTTCTTCAGTGAAAGTACGTAAATCTAAGGTGCTCGAAGGCATGCGGGACGCCAAGGTGTTGGAGAACTTCTTGTGAGATATGGAGCAGTACTTTGCGGCTGCTAGAGTATATGACGCTAATAAGGTCAATGAGAAAACCATGTACTTGAATGGGGATGCCAAACTCTGGTGGAGGACGAGGACCTCTACGGAGATCAGCGCAGGTAGAACTCATGTGGATACATGGGAGCTCATGAAGAAGGAGTTGAAGGATCAATTTTTTCCCATGAATATTTCTTGGCTCGCTAGGGATGTATTGAAGAAGCTATCCAGGATGGATCGGTAATAGATTATGTGAAATCTTTTAGTTCTCAGCTACTTGACATCGAAAACATGTCAGATGAGGACAAGTTCTTCAACTTTTTGTTAGGGTTACAACCGTAGGTGCAAATGGAGTTGCGAAGGCAAAATGTGAAGGACATGGTTGGTGCAATCTCTACCGCTGATGCCTTAGTGAATTTTCGAGCGATGAGGGAAACTAAGGTAAACTCTTCTAATTCTACGAAGAGTAAACGCCATGCTCAATAGGAGAATATCGAGGGGAAAAAGCAAAAGGATTCCAAGAAGGGAGACTTCAAGTAGAAAAACAAGCAAAATGGTGGCTCTGATAGTGGGGAGACATCCTCCAAAAATGACAAGATTGCTTGTTATTTATGCGGTGGATCATATTATGCAAGAGAATGTCCGAGGAAAGAGAAGCTAAACGCTCTGATAGCCAAAGAAGAGAGTGAATCTTTAGAGGAGGTGGCATTAAATCTGATTGCGTTGTTGAATGCGATTAGTAAAGAGCCTAATCCTTATGATGAACTGATGTATGTGAAGATACAGGTTAATGGGATAGAGGTGACCGCGATGGTGGATATGAGTGCGTCACATTCCTTGGTTGCAGAAAGGATGGTGCGCAAGTTGGGTTTAAAGTATTCAAGACCCCGACAAAGGTAAAGACCCTAACAGGTAAGGCACAAGCGGTGATAGGAGCTGCCTACAACGTTCCAGTAAACATAGGAAGTTGGAGTGTCAGGATGAATTGCAGGGTCATACCACTTGAGGATTTTGAGTTGATATTGGGGATCGACTTCCTTAAGGCAACAAAGACAGTGTTGTATCCTAGTTTGGGAGGTATGATGTTTATGTATGGTAAAAAATCATTCTTTGTTAATTGTTGTAGATTCATTGGTGGGATAAAATAGACGATAACACCGGTAACACATATGTCGGCTATGATTATTAAAAAGGAGCCGATTTATGCTCGAGAAAACCTGAAACAGAAAGTGGGTAAGGAGCATATCATTGCCAAGATCGCGAAGGATCAAGGTGACAGGGAAAGCTCAGCAGATCTAGCTCTTCTCAACATATCTTTGGCGGGCACAGTGAGCCTTGAGAAGGCAAGTCCAAGTGGAAGCAAAGACAACCCCGATAGATTAGGAAAATGGTATATGGGTGAAATACCAATTGATATGAAGACTTGCTACCGTCTTCAAAAGCTGACTAAGGAGTCTTCGAGGAAACCGCTCGTAGAGGAGTACCCACAGATTATTTCAATGAGGGCATCGAATTCTTCTGGTGGGGGTGGTTTGTTAGACTCCTAAGTTCAGATTGCAGGATCGTGCGAGTGTTGGCAAGCCTTAGCCAATACTTGACACGTAAATTGGCACGAGAAAGGCGTGTTGACGAGGAAAAAGGCAACGTCTTGTGAGTTGGCAAGCAAAACTCGAGGAACTTGCGAAGTAGGTGAGAGCTACGGGAAGAATCGACGAAGATCTCGAGAGTAGGTGAGACTCGATAGGCGTGGACACGCATAAGATTGCATTGGCAAAAATCTTCAGCAAGACGTGAGATTTAGATGCGAGGTCGCGCGGAGTTGAAAAACTGAGTCATGCCAGACCCGAGGGTGGGCGAGAAGGCGCAAAAATGTATGAGACTCACTAGGATGCGTGAAGGCAAGCGAGCGCGATGAGGTGCACAATACTTAACTTCGGCGAGGCAGCTCGAAGGTATGTAAATGAGTGAGATTTTTATACTAACTCGGATTGTGACTTATGACCTAGTCATGGAACGACGAGACTGCACCATGAATGAGCCTGAAATGGAAGATGGACTTGTCCATGGACGTGCATTGATGGAGCTATGTGCGGATAGGCTGTGTTGAAAACATTAAGGCAAATATGGGCGAGTGGGATCAGACTTGATGCGAATTTTGGTAGAGCATCGGACCTTGTGAAAATTGACTCGACCCAGGCTAAGGACTTAGCTATGCTCGGATGGATGGACCACGACTAACGGACTTGTTGTGGGAAGCATTGGATCAGACCAGTGTGCTAATAGGCTTCGACAAGATCACATTGCATCATCAGCGGATAGAGATCGCGAAGAGATCTTAGATGATGTGGCGATGACTGTGAATTAGAGTTGCAGCAAAACTCAACATCTGAAGATAGTGGAGATCTTCGCGGACAAGGATGTTAATGTTCTAGATAGTGTTCTAGATAAATGTAAACTCTATCTTATGTTATCTTGTTAGATTCTATCTTGTCAGCTAGAGTCCTAATTGGATGAGGTTGTCATTCAATTGGTTCATGTAATCTTATCTGATAGGGATAGACGTGATCTTAGGTAGTACAGATTTAGTGAGAATCTGTGACTCTAGGTTAGGATGTTTATATATAGCTCATTCGAGCTTTGTTCTTCTTATTCATTCAGAGGGAGTAATTCATTCTCAGAGGGTGAGAAATCAAAGAGAGCATTCTTTGTATTCTTTTGAGGGAAAATAATATAAAGTTGGTTTTTTGATCATATCTCTATGTATTTTCTTGTTGCCTATATTCTTTGTTGCTTCTGCGTTGTTTCTTTGAGTGTGTGCGAGGTAAACACTTCGAGGGTGGAGAAAAGCTGAGTCTTACTTTAACGGATCTAAGTGAAACTGTCGTACAAAGGGTATGAGCGAGCAACTTCGGGTGAAAATTCGAGTCTCCAAGGTAACCTTTGTAATAGCTACCATCGTTATCATCTTTTGCCCACTTCCTTTGCATCATACATCAAGCTTCAGCAAGTAGATTAATCAGACAAAACATATGGGAATGGGGTGTGCAGAGTCATCTTCTGTTTTTCCTTTCTTTCCTTTCCACTTCTTATTTCTCTGTGCTTTGGTAATAGATGCTGAACAGTGGTCTTCGAATGAGAAAACAAAACAATATGCATAACCTTGTAAATTCAGAACTACAAATCGATTTAATTGCAACATGTCATGTTCAAATATCCTATCATCTGTCTGGCATGATATTAGAACATTCTAATTAAGAATAAGAACACTTATTAAGGTCTTACATTGGAAATTACAAGTGTATTATTGTTAAAGACAGTTTTGACGGTTTCAATTATAATAAATACGATAAATATTTTAATTGTTTATGTTTTATATAATTTTGATATAATAATATAAATATATACGATATCATCTACATCATTCAAATTGAAGCAATTGAATATTTGGTCTAAATTGCAATTTTAAATTGTGACAGATTGATTTTTACTTAATCCTCTTTGTTTTTGCCTTCTTGTCTCTCACAGGCTATCAGTATTGAGATTCTTTTCTAAGAGCCTGTCCTTTTGCCATCTGTTAGTACTAACTGCTGACACAAGAAACACGCCTACACTTGCTACTTTACTTTGTGATCTCCAAATACTGTAAATAATGTTAAAAACTTATCTTAGCTCTATTTCTTATCTTTATTTCCTTTTGTCTTGATTTAAATCAGTCCATAGTTGGTACTGCCGTCCAAGCATCGACTCTGCCATGACAAGCTTCAGATTATGATATTAGATATTTGAGATCCCCCGGCAATGGGTTTACAATAATGAACTAAAAAACCTGTCAAGTTGTACTAACTTCCTGCATTTGGCAACATTGGGATTCCTGCAATTGACCAAATACTGAAATTTTTTTATTGGTCGCAAATTTGCCAAGCGAAGAGTTCGAGCACCGAACGCGTCAGGTTAGCTCAATCCGGTAAAAACGCTCAGGTAGGACTTGAACAATATGTGACAGGTTCTGAAGTTGACCTGGTTATTGAGACTGATTGGGAAGGATATAGTTGAACTGCTCATACATAACTTGCTCCTACCAATTTCAGTTTCTTTCTCTCCTGCAATTGATGAGGTCATGGCTCTTTTCAATTTAGTTCCAAGGCTTATTCATTCTCAACAGATCCATCGTCTCATCGTCAGGATTGTCATTTACTTGATTCTACTACTACTACTACTACTGCCTATTGCAAATTCAGTTTCCTTCAACTTCACGAGCTTCAGTCCGAATTCACAAAACATAACCTTCCAGGGTGATGCATTCGCGTCAGGAGGCGTTCTGCAACTCACCAAAAACGCGCTGAACATTAACCTAATGAGTAGTGTTGGTCGAGCTACATATAGTCGGCCTGTACGCCTCTGGGATGCCAAGACTGGGAATGTCACAGACTTCAGCACCCACTTTCGTTTCAGTATCAGAGCTACTAACGAGAGCTCATATGGAGATGGGATGTCTTTTTTCATTGCACCATTGGAGTCTGAGATCCCAGAAAATTCAACTGGCGGCTATCTTGGGCTGTTCAGCAACGATACAGCTAAAACACCATTGAAGGAGAATCAAATTGTTGCAGTGGAGTTTGATAGCTATTTAAATGAATGGGACCCGAGCGACAATCATGTGGGTATTAATGTCAACTCCATTGTATCTGTCGCAAACGTCTCATGGAATAGCAGCATTAAAAATGGAGCAATGGCAAATGCATGGGTGAGTTACAATTCCACTACCAAAAACTTGAGCGCCTTTCTAACTTACGTAAAAGATCCTATATTTGGTGGGAATTCGACCCTTTATTACATTGTTGATTTAAAGGAATTCCTACCTGAATGGGTTAGGATAGGCTTCTCTGCATCAACAGGCCAATATGTCGAAATTCATAACGTTGTTTCTTGGGAATTCACTTCAAACTTGGAAGTTAATGATTCGATTCAGAAAAGCAGACAAAAAACAGGATTAGTTGTTGGTGTGGCCTCAGGTTGTGGACTAGTGGCTTGTGGGATAGGTGTGTTTTTGTTTCTCTATTTCAGGAGAATGGCAGGTAAGCGTGAAAATGAGGAAGATGATGTATCTATGGATGATGAGTTTGAGAAAGGAACCGGGCCTAAGAGGTTCACTTATCGTGAGCTAAGTCGGGCAACGAATGATTTTGCGGAGTCAGGAAAGTTGGGGGAAGGAGGATTCGGAGGTGTTTTCAAGGGATTCCTGAACGAATCCAGCACAGAAATCGCAGTTAAGAAAGTCTCGAGGGGATCAAAGCAAGGAAAGAAGGAATACGTTTCAGAAGTTAAGATCATTAGTCGTCTGAGACACAGAAATTTAGTTCAGCTGATTGGTTGGTGCCATGAAAAGGGTGAGTTGATGCTAGTCTACGAGTTCATGCCCAATGGAAGTCTTGATTACCATCTCTTTAGAGGAAAAACATCGTTAACCTGGACGGTAAGGTACAAAATAGCAATGGGATTGGCTTCTGCTCTTCTGTATCTTCATGAAGAATGGGAACAATGTGTTGTGCATAGAGATATCAAGTCTAGCAATGTGATGTTGGACTCAAGTTTCAATGCCAAGCTAGGTGATTTTGGCCTGGCAAGGCTTGTTGATCATGAATTAGGTTCACAGACAACAGTTTTAGCAGGCACAATGGGTTACTTAGCTCCTGAATGTGTCACAACTGGCAAGGCCAGCAAGGAATCTGATGTTTACAGTTTTGGAGTTGTGGCCCTGGAAATAACATGTGGGAGGAAACCAGTCGATACCAAGCAAGAACCAAGCAAGGTACGGCTCGTGGAGTGGGTCTGGGACCTATACGGTAAAGGGCAAATTCTGGAAGCTGTCGATGACAGGCTAGGAATAGACTTCGATGAGAAGGAATTGGAGTGCTTGTTGATTGTTGGACTGTGGTGTTGCCATCCTGATTTCACTCTTCGACCTTCCATAAGGCAAGTGATCAATGTTCTTAAATTTGAAGCTCCATTGCCAAGTCTTCCAGCTAAGCTGCCAGTTCCAATGTACTATGCTCCTCCATTGACTATGTGCAAGTTCTCTTACACGTCTGGCCCGACAGAGTCAGGGAAGTCCAGGACTCCGTGTTCATGTAGCCAGTGCTCCGGAAATTCTTCAGTGTCTGAAGAGTCTAGAAAAGGTCTTCTGAATATCCAGAACACTGTTTAGCAAATCCTGTGTACTCTTTCTACTTGGTGGTAGAGTAATTAGTTCATTTCAGGATAACTCTGTCCAGGTTTGAGAAGAGGAGGATGATAACCAGTCATGGATGTTGAACTACACTTTCTTTAATCTTATTTTGGTGGAACCTTTTGACTTCTTCTTTAATGAAGTTCTATCTCCCCGTATTCCAAAATTTTAATTTAAGAAAAAATAGAGCATAAAAAATGATGTCATATTTTATGGATCTTACAATATAAAATATAAAAGAATTATAATTTGAAATAATAATTAATAATATTATTATTAAATTATAAATATTCACAAAGCACATGAGAATTGGTCTTTCCAAAAAAATGTCACTAACATAACTTTGACAAATTCAACATAAGTTTAATTTTTGATTGGTTAATTTATGTTGAATTTAATGCATGATGTTCTTTTTTTACCAAATCAATTAATTCATGATACCAATAAAATACTATTTTTTTCACAAATATAATATATGGGTAAATTTTGATTTAATAGTAGGTCTTGTTTTTCTTTAATTTATTAAATTTATTAAATAATTTATTTGAAAGAATTATTTTTTACCTGATTATTGAAAAAATTAACCTGTCACTTTCTACTATTATGAAAAACAAGCATTAAATCATATGCATATGACATTTCTATCATTTTATGTAATAAAAGTTTAGTTGCTTATGAATCATTTACTTGAACAAGGATTTCAATTCGGGCTTAAAAGGATCCAGTTAGGCCCGTAGCTACTTGAGACTTAATGGGGCAACCAGGCTCACTGAGCCCAATGAATTAATCTCATACAAAATTAGTATAATTTTATTCTGAAAATTTAAATTTGATAGAAATAATTAGGACCCCAAGAAATTTCACTCTTTTTAATATGCATAGCCATGCACTTCTCTCTTTCTTGAGCATTTAAAATTCACTAATCAAGTAGTTTTTGAAGTCCATAGATAATTTTGGTAATAAAAATAAGCAACGAGCTCGATTAATCCATCGTTAACAAATTTAATTTCAAGTAATCAAACATTTGAATCTTCTTAAATTTCGAAAATTATGAATTGAAAACTTCAATAATACCTCCTCATAAATTATTAGTATGGTTTTACTTAGTTATACATTTTCATAGAACATTTGCATACTACAGATGATATTTGTGTTTAAATTCAGATTAACTCGACTCGAAATTGATAAGTTTAATTTTAGTTGGTCAATATTTTAGTAGAATTTAAATTTTTTAAATTTGAATTTCATACTAGTCTCAAGTTTGGGTTGTTCAACTTGACCTAAATCGAAACCTTAATATATCAAGTAAAAGCGATGTATTTTGAATAAAACAAATTTGTTTTCAAATTTTAAATTAAAAATAATCAAATTTAATTCAAATCTAATCAAAATAATTAGATTTGATTAATTTTTTTAACTCAAATCCAACTCGCAAACTGCCAATAATATTAGAGAGGTGATGTTATTAAGAAGCACATCTTAATACTTTTAACTAGATAAATGAGACTAGTAATTTCACTTCAGGTCATATGTCGTCTAGAAGTAGAAAGCTTATGCAGAGTTGGTAAAGGTGGACACTAGGCACTGTGAATGAAACCGAAGTCAGTTGGTTTCAGGTGAGCGTTTGGTGCTCTTAAATCGGTCTTATAGTGGTTACTTTGGAGATAAGATTTTCTGTCCAATATTGTTCTGTTTTATTCTGTTTCATAAAATTTCAACCATTTATTTTATGGGATTCACACAAGACTTACACAGAACCTACATAAATAAATAACTGAGATTTATTGGACATAATAAAACACCATAATATTAGACAGAAGATTTGGACTCATTATTTTATTGTCAACTAATTTGTGGGGAGACTTGAAATGTCAGCAATAACGACTGATGCACTAAGTCACCGCCCCTCCCATTTTCATCTCCACCACAAATAAGATTCTTCAAACAATTGCTTATTAATTATTATCTCCTCTAATCTTCTCCATTTCTTTAAGAAAACTCCTTGCAGTATAGTATTGGCTTGTCAATTTCAATTCTCAAGCATTGAGGACTCTCAATTATAGTGTGATTGTGATGTATGTTGCACCTATTTCTACTCGATACTAAAATGATTGAAGTAATTGATTGGCATCAATTTTCAGTATTTTGTAACGTCAACTTCTGAAAAAGAGGTGGCAGGGAGGGAGTGAGAGCTTGGAAATGTGCTGATTAGTGCTTAACTAATGGCCATGAATTGGATTAGAGCTACTATATTTCTTTTTTTATGATTCATCAAATTTAAATCACAAAAAATATATACAATCTAAATTGAAAATAACAAATTATTTTAAAAATTAAATCAGATATAATCAAGGAAATAATAAACTTCAGTATACTTATAATAAAATAAAAATATGTCAATTACTTTTTTAGTGCATATTAAATAAATTGATTTATAAATTATTTAATAAACTAATAGTTTAATGGAACATAAAGTTTTGAAAAATTAATGTTTTAAAAACTGAATTGATTTGATTTATCTAACAATAAAAATCTTGAAAATGTCAATTTTTCTATGGATTTTTAATTTTTGATTTCATTTAGTTTAATAATTTTTTTGTTAAAAACTGACTAGTTTATTAATTAATCAGTCAGTTTTTTATAAACTAGTCGATTTTTATAAATCGATTAATTTTTATTTAACAACCTCATTTTTTAATTAAACTTTCAAATTTTCAATGAGTAAGAATAATTTTTATCCATTAATTTTCAAAGCATTCTATTATATTCAATCTTTAACCAATCTTACGACAGTCTAACGCAATTAAACCTTTTAAACTTTAAATCTCTATTCTTACTTATTAAAGCTTGAATTCAATTTTGAAAACATTCATTAAAAGCTAGAGATTCTTCTGGAAATTCCTACCTACCACGGGCTTTAATTTTTTGAAAATTGAACACAACACAATATATCAAATATGCTAGAATTCAATTACCATTTGAGTCATAGATGCATGTCCCTTACGTCAAGATACCCAAAAGAAGAGGAGAATCAATTCAGGAAAACCAAAAAAGTCTTTTCAATTCAGCTGAACTGTTTACTACTGACCAATGCAGCCCCTCGATAGATTTGTATAATCTAGTTGGGTTAGTTGGTGCATGTGCATTAAAGAATCGTATTTTGTTGAACAAGAAGTTACATACCATATAAGCAACACGAACTTATCCATTTTGGTGTAGAGTTAGAATTCCTAACATCTCTAATCTTTTGAAAAATCTATGCAATAGATGTCAATAAGTCAAACGGATCCAACAATGTTAACTAATTTGTACCTGAACCATAAGATGACCAATGAGTCATGAACAATGTCAACGACTTTGTACCTGAACCATAAGATGACCAATGAGTCATTAATTATTACTCGATATAGCTAACAATTAATTCATAATTCAATATGACAAAATATTGTAATTTAAAATTACTTTAAGATTTAAGTACCCTTTTCAAAACAAATTAACATATTATCTTTATATTTTTTATCATTTAAAAGTTAAATTATTATTACTATTATTTCAATTACTCTTCAAGTTAAGGACATATTTTCTTGTGGCAGTACTAATTTGATTTTTGTTTTCGTCAACAAGAGACTTTAATTTGTCAATAGCTAAAATAGAACGCAAATGGTTGTACAGGGTTTCAAAAGGGTGAGAATTGGAGCCTTCCTCTATAGCTTCCATCGGCATCAGCCAAACTAACTTTGATTATAATGCCAAAGTAGAAAGCGACATTCCTCAAAAAATATATCGAATCATCAAACAACTCGTAGAAAGAACACAATTATAAGCGTTAAACTAATCTACATCGAAACATGCCAAGACCACTAAGTTCGACATAGATTATAAAACTAATAACATTCCAATAGAAAAACAAGACTTTGAAGCCATACCTAGCCACCCCGCCGTTCAAATCCATTTTATTGTTTTTTTTTTATTACAAAAGAAAGCTACAACACTAATGTAACACTTTGGGGTACATAACATCTTGCGCATCAAGGCGGAGGAGTTCCTAAACTCTAAAGGGCGCTCGTGAAGGAAAGAGAGACCCAGGCTACCCACCCTGGCTAGTCGAGCAAGGTGGTCCGCACATTGGTTGCCTTTCCTGAAAACATTCTGCATCTAGACCTTCCACGCCCTGTTCAAGAGTTGTTGGACACCTGTCATCAATTCAGAAATCTCAGTCAGATTACCAAAAGGAGCAGAAAGAAGATTAATAACCTCCAGAGAGTCGACTTCCGTTTCAAACTGAATGAACTTTAAAGTGTATATAGAGTTGGTAAAATTGGTCTAGTTCGGTTCGAGTCGGTTCATTTCAATATAACATGTTATATTTAAATTAAATGAGTTTTAGAGCAAATTTAAATTTAAGAAATTGACTCTAAAATTGGGTATAAAAATTGTGACTCCTGAAATTATATCTTTTTAATCAGATAATGATATTATTTTAAAGAAGTTAGACTTCAACTTCAAACCAAAATTTAGACTTTTTATTGACAAGGTTAGATCAATCTGAGCTGGCTATCAATATGACCCAAACCAATTCATTATCATCTCAGAATGCACACGCAATAATCTATATATATGCAATATCAATTCAACTGAACTTTAAAGTAATCTCCGCCATTGATGAATCATCTCTTGGGTGAATTGCAACAACTATTGATTTAGTTACTTTGCTTAGACCTGTGGTCCCATTACTATGTTAAAATAAGGCATTCCACACACAATAACAACAAAAAGAAAGATCGCATGTACTAGACAAGTGTAAAGTTCACAGAATAATTGTTCACGGGGTAGGCTATAAAAGCTAGCTGGGTGGTGCTATATATGTATTGTGGCCGGCTGGAACTTAGAAAGTTTCATTTGTTAAGTTTTGAGTGTGTCACAAGGCAATTCAATTGAGAATTCACATGAAGGTGAAGCTGTTCTTGACCTTTTGTATGTGGGATCGAAAGTGGGTCTCTCCGCAACTTGATGATAAAAAAAAAATTTACTGAAAAAAAAAACAATATGTAGAAATAAATATCAAAGTCTTCCCTTCCAACTTGCCTAACATTGGTTCAAAGTTCAACTGTAATTATGTAACCTCTTCAAAGGTTTAGAAATTTGATGGCTTGAACCAGTCAAATCTTTTCCTTTTCAATTTGTTTTTTTGACGTTGAAAGCACATATTTCCAAAAGTGTGTTAAGCGTGGTAATTTTATCCACCATGTTCTATTATAATAAGTATTTAAATTTTGGGAGATACAATTTAATAAATGATTTAATGAATGTCAATGCAAATGATTCTAAATAACTCCAAATGACATGCAAAACTCAATGGTTAAGAGTATTGACATATAACCCATAACATTAACCATTTTCTATTTTTGTGTAATGAAAATTATTGCTTGATTAATTTGGTAAATCTATATTTCAAATTAATAGAATTCAAAGCATCTTTAGTATCATAACAATAACAATAACACCTAGTAGAAATCTCACTGAGACGTGGAGTATGAGAAGGCCTAGTAATACGTAACCTTACCACTAATTAATAGAGATACTGCTTTTAAATGACCAACATGAATGAGTGAAAATAAAAAGAAAAATAAATGAAAAGAAAAAATCAAGTAAATCCTTATTTTATAAAAGTTAAATTGAAAATTGAGTGAAATAAATTTTAAAATATTTTTCGCATATTATCTACTTTTAATTTTTTACATAAAAAGTTTCTTTTATGTTGATTGACTAATTATAATTTGTTTTAAAATTTTAAAAGTTTAAGCAAATTAAAATGATGTAACATCAAATGTTTAATTTACAGACAACTATTAATTCCTATCAATTTTAGTTCGTGAGAATTGCCAAATACTAATTTTGATATTAATTACTTTGTTTGGTTTGATTTATTAAATAATTTAATGCTGACTAATTTATATAAATGAAAAAAAATGATTTGACTTTTTAATCTATATAAACATGGCAACCGTGACCATTCTCAACGAACCTAGGATTTAACAGAATCTACATGCATAACGCAAATCTTATATCTCTTCATTAATATACCTTCATACATTAGTATCTGAGAGCTTACTCTTCTTCTTGGAATCCAACATTTTGCGGTGGTGTTCGTCTTAACCCAGAACAACTCAACACCGGTCTTCTTACTTCTGCTTTCACCACCACTAATCCAAAGGTAATTAAGCACCAAAACCTTCATTTCTTCCTGTACGATTAATTTAGTAAATCATGCATTATGATTAATTATTTAATTGTTAAGATTGAAAAGGTTCCATCTTAAAATGTAGAATTCATTGCATCGAATCATTTCCTTTCATACTCTCACGTGAAGCCCTCTTTAAAGTGACCAAAATCGGTCTGAGTTCTTTTGTTGCTAATGCTATGAATGGTGTTGCACAATTCCCTCCAAATAATGAACCCGTGACCTTTGACACATCTTCTTCTAAAGTGGTTTAACGTAGGAATGCAAAGAACGCATTTATGTTTCATAAGTTACTACACGTATTTGAAGCAGATTCAGCAACGTTTTTTATTCTCTCGAGTTACTAAAAGGTCATTCATCACTCTGCACGTTTCCTAAAACAACTTCACGACTGCTTCCTGATTTTCAATCCTCAGGTTTCAGAATTCTCACTACTAAAAGTAGCAGTGACGACCGAACAGAAAAGGGGGTGTAAGATCAAAGAAAAGAAGGAAAAAGTTTAGATATTATTTATCTGATACCTCATCTGCTCTCACTCTACTTTCCACCACTTTCCTTTTGCTTTTCCAGACAGATTTGCTTCTAGATTACATTGGTAGGAAGCAAGGTATGTCCGTGTTTCCTGGTTTTTATGTTAATGTTTGTGTTTTACCTTCTTTGCACTTGGAAGTTTCTGTCTTTGAGAGATTAATTAGATCCCATTTTGTGGAATTGTGTAATAATTTGGCATGAAAATGGACAAGTTCTGCTCTCTTGTTAGGTGGCTAGCAATGGCTGTTTGCTTCTTCTTCATCATCTTCTTCTACTACATCTTCTGTGGTCCTGCTTATTCCGAGAAGACCCCAGTTAGGTTCTTCCTCATCTTTCCCTTCTCTGAGCGTTGTATTGTGTTTCTGTTTGGGTACTGTATATGTTTTCATATCCCTGTGTATAGACAGAGTCACATATATAATTGACAGTTCACATGTCTTACTAACTGTTGAGACAGGTAAAACATGAGGCTGGAATTCCTGGAAGGGCAAGACTTTCAATTTCTTTTGTTTTGTTTTGTCTATAAACTTTGTTTTCCTTTTTCTTGATCTTTGGTCACATTTGCTGAGTTAAACTGGTGGCCCAAATGTGTTGTCGATCATCTTTCAATCCATTTGTTTTGTTGCTATTACCTGTTTTAAAGACAGACTACATTCATCTCTGTTTCCTCTTCTCAAACTCTCGCAAATGTCATGAAATAGGACCTTTTTGGACCCACTAGACCTCTACAGCAGAAAGTTTTATAAGGCGAGACAAGTTTGTAAAAAAGCTATAGCCTAGAGCCGCCCCATTTCTACTCTAAAAAGAGAGTGCATTCTTGTGACTAAAGCTATTAAGCACAGGTCCCACTTCTGGTGTTTAGTATTGATGCCATTTCACGAGACCACAGCAAATTACATCAGGACTCAGGAGTCATGCCTTCTCACTTGCAGCCTTTATAAAATAACTTTCTCTAAATTTTTCTTTCTTTTCATTAATGAGATAAGCATCGTTTAGTTTTACTATTTGCAGAGAACTTCCAAGGAACAATTACAGTTCAACGGCTCTTGGGGTCCAGCTTCGTAGACAAAGTCATGAACGGGTACTAATTCTGTATAATTTTATTCAACTTAGGATCTAATCTATACATCTTTAAAAAGTTAGGTAAGTCACTGTTTTGTGATGTGTTGCGTTTGACGAACCCACTAAACTGAAAACCTACAGGTTTCAGGTAAACCAAAGTCCTGAGGCTCCTGTAGATATCCTAGTCTCTACCCTTTTTCAGTTGCCTATGTTGATAGTATATTTCGCTTCAGAAGTAATAATTTAACTACTTTGTCTCTCAGGTTGTGATTGATAATGGGATTGTTGAAGTCACCTTCTCTGCTCCTGATGGGGATGTGGCTGGAATAAAATACCATGGAATTGACAATGTACTCGAAACTCTTAACGAAGATGACAATAGAGGGTATCTATCTACCAATCACCGCAATTTCCAAGCAGTCTCTTTCAGTCCAATATCTAATAGCACTTGAAATTGGTAAATATGAACTTGACAATAATAATTTTTTGGGGCAGGTACTGGGACGTGGTCTGGAACACTCCTGGAGATCGTATCATCTTTGACAGGTTTCATCACTTCCTTCGTCACGATTTTTTTCCTTCCATATATATTTGACCAATCAAGTGACGTTCCAAACTCATTGAGATCAAGTTCCCTATGTTTCTCATATAATACGAAAATGATCATTTTTGAAATGAAGTTCCATGATTCAGATGAAGATTTTGCAACTTGATTTGCAGATTACGAGGAACTAAATATAGCATAATAGAGGAAGACGAGGAGCAAGTGGAAGTGTCATTCTCTAAAACATGGGACGTTTCGGTTGGAAAAGACGCAGTTCCCTTGAATGTAGACAAAAGGTCCGACTCACAATTCTTCAGAAATCTGAAGTTAACATTGAAAAAATTGGATTAAAGATAATAACAATGGTTAGTAAGTTCATTAACCCACTAATTGTGAGCTTGTTTGCAGGTACATACTGAGGCGTGGCAGCTCAGGAATTTACATGTACACCATATTGGAACGGTTAGAAGGCTGGCCTGATGTTGACATGGATCAGATAAGAGTGGTCTTTAAGCTCCAACAGGAAAAGTATGATCAAAACTACTTGAAAAATATACTCAATTCAACAAGTTGCTGGTTTTTAGAGAACAGTTTCTTTAATGGAATACGTGCCTGGTCAGGTTTCATTACATGGCAATATCGGACTACAGACAACGGGTCATGCCCATGCCTGAAGACCGTATAACTGGTCTGCCTCTAGCATACCCAGAAGCTGTTCTCTTGACCCATCCAATCAATCCGGAACTTAGAGGAGAGGTAACGCTAAATTCACTTATTATTTAGACACTTGTTAGGTGTTCGATGTAATGTCCCAATGAATTGTGAATTAATGCACGCTTTCTGAAGTTGTGATCTTTGGGTTCAATTACTGGAATTTTCTTCAACTGAACGAAATCTGAATGTCGGTTCGTTGTTAGTAGTTGGGTATATTCAGTCAAGTGGAATTTTTTTTCCAAGTTTTGGTGATGTTGTGGAACGTAGGTAGATGACAAGTACCAGTACTCATGCGAGAACAAAGACAATAAATTACACGGATGGATATCGGAGGATCTACCGGTGGGATTTTGGATGATCACACCAAGCAATGAGTTTCGTGCTGGTGGACCTATCAAGCAAGACCTCACCTCCCATGTTGGCCCAACTGTTCTTAATGTAAGTTAGCCATCTGCATTTCCTGGTTCAGATAATCATTGAAACACACAAATTATATACTCGTGATGTAACCTGTTGTCCTCTTGATTTTAATTTGGTTTTGATTGTGGTAGATGTTTACCAGTACTCACTACACTGGAAAGGACTTGAGGACAGATTATCGAAATGGACAACATTGGAAGAAAGTTTTTGGTCCTGTATTTGTTTATCTGAATTCCATTCCATCCACAGAGAACCCCTTGTCTCTTTGGCGAGATGCTAAAAAACAGGTACATCCATCTACTAATAGTTCGTGTCCTGTATGGGAATGAATCATAGATAGCCTTTATATGACTTTTCAACTTGATTTCCGTTATCAGATGTCAACAGAAGTTAAAAGCTGGCCGTATAGCTTTCCTCGGTCAAAAGATTTTCCTTCTGGGAAGCAACGTGGGAGTGTTATGGGTCAATTACTAGTCCGTGACAGGTAAATCCTACTGTTATATGATTTTCTAAGTGAATATGTAGTAACTTTCAAAGTTTCTGATTTGTTTCTTTTCCTTCAGATACATGAACAAGAGATTAATGTATGCCAGCTCTGCTTATGTGGGGTTGGCAGCACCTGGAGAGGTGGGCTCATGGCAAACAGAAGCCAAGGTTTCATCGAAAACTTCTCTCCTCTAACTATTAGGTTAAAATGAGGACTATTTTAGCTAACAATCTTTGTGTTATTCCATTCCAGGGTTACCAGTTCTGGGCTCAAGCTGACAGGGAAGGTCGCTTCTTAATCAACAATGTTCGAGCTGGAGTCTACAACTTGTATGCTTGGGTTCCTGGCGTTATTGGAGATTACAAGGGTGATATTAAAATCACCGTTGCACCAGGTATAACTATCTCCATAATTTTCTTGAAAGGCATCATTTTAGTGACTTTCACATAATGTCAGTCCTGTTTGCCAATTAATGAAATGCAGGATCTGAGTTCAAATTGGGACTCCTTATTTATGAACCTCCAAGAAACGGTCCGACCCTTTGGGAAATTGGCATTCCTGACCGCAGTGCTGCTGAGTTTTTTGTGCCAGAGACATACCCTACGCTCATGAACAAATTGTACAACAATCGACCAACAGACAAGTTAGCTTCTTCTCAGAATATTGCCACTTCTTGTACCAGTTCCGACTTTTCAATATGTCTGATATGTTAATGCCGCTACTTTTCATGAAAAGGTTTAGGCAGTATGGACTATGGGAACGATATAGTGATTTATATCCAGAGGGTGATCTTGTATATAATGTGGGCACCAATGATTACTTCCAGGATTGGTTTTTTGCTCAGGTTCCTAGGTAATTTAATTCACTTAATTTGTTATTCCTATGTTACTTATGTTTTATCTTCCTGGTGTGCTGATTCTGATTTGTTGCACTGCAGAACTAAAGGAAATAGGACATATAAGGGAACTACATGGCGGATTAACTTTGACCTTGGAGATCTGAAGCGGAGCGGATCTTACACGCTTCAATTGGCTTTGGCATCAGCTACTGTAGCTGAACTCCAGGTATGACTCTGACCCTTACTTTCTGTGCAAACTCCATTGAAACTACTCTGTTACTTTGATTGTTTTGCTGATGAATGTGGCAACATATGGAATAGGTTCGGATCAATGATCCAGGGGCCAAAGAACCTCTTTTTACGACAGGGCTAATAGGCAAGGATAATGCTGTTGCCAGACATGGCATCCATGGACTGTATCGGTTGTATAGCATTAGCTTACCAAGTAAACTAGTTCTCCAAGGGAACAATGCTGTATACCTCACTCAACCCAAAAGCGATAGCCCTTTTCATGGCGTCATGTATGATTACTTGCGCTTGGAAGGGCCAGAAGAAACTTGACTACTTTCTATATGTTACTTGTCCTGTTCATAGCCTGTAGCCTGTAGGTATAGGCAACATATGATAATAGAAGTTCAGATTAATGGGAACTCCGACTCATACTAGGGGAAAAGACAGCAACTAACTAGTACTTTTAACACACAAATACGCACTTCATACAGGTTGATTTTCTGACAAGTACACTTTCCTCATCTATATCTATTCTTGAGGTTGAGGCCAACGTAACCAATGGTGCTATTGTTGCTAAAAAAACTTAAAAGCTTATTCGGTTATTCCATTACTTTACGATTTCTAAGTTCTTTCAGATAATGTCAAATAAAACATATAATGTACCACCGAGGGTCGAAATCCAGTGGCAAGGGACTGATGTTTACTAGAGTAAGGTTCGGGATTCGGCTCCCGCCCTATTTGGTGGTAATGCTGAGCTGCCCATCATGATCCCACGAGATACGAGTGGGGATTATGATGGTAATAACTTAAAAGATGTCGTCCACTGTTTGGCCCCAAACCAAACACCTGGCCAGGTTAACAAAAAATAAGGGGGTGTTTGGTTGATGGGTTTGGGAAGGGGTTAATGGGTATGGAATGAAAAATGGGTGGTTGGTTGTTGATTATGATTATAGGGGTAATGGATTGATATCCCACTTTGGGGGAATCCTCCATACCCCCCATTTAGTAGAGGAATGAAATTCATTCCTTAGTAGAGACATTTTTAAAAAATATTTTTAATATTAATTAATTAATATAATTAATTAATTAAAATATAATTA
>JANTNU010000235.1:3768033-3798766 GCA_024752395.1 Erythroxylum havanense | reverse complement strand
GGGAATGAGAGGGGGAAGAGATTTTGAAAATTTTTAAAATTTTTCAAAAGCACCCCAAATTTTTTAAAATTTCCGGTACCGACCGGTATTTTAAATACCGGCCGGTACCGGCCGGTACAACCGAAATCGGCCGGTACCGACCGGTATTTAAATCCGGTACCAAAACTTGAAATCCGGTACCGGATTTGGGCCGGAACGGTACGTAAGGCCAGAACGGTACGTACCGGCCGATACCGGTCGATACGGTACGGAATTCGATACATTGGTTGCAGTTGGACTTAAAAGCCCAGCCTTTCTCATTCTAAAATATCACTTGTTTTGCTGACAGGCACTCGGACGTTCCTCCAAGAAAATTGTGAGGTTAAAATTTCATCTAAATCCAACTTTATCATTAAGTATTAACTTTCAAGTCATACCAAAGTGGACTTAAACTATTTTGTTGTTACTAACGTAGCTAATACCAATTTTTTGATTAAGTTTTCAATTTTTTAGTTTAATTTAATTTAATAATGTTTGTTGTTAAAAATGAATTTATTTATTAAATAATTGATTATAAATTAATTAGTTTTCATAAATTAAAATATAAAAAATAATTTTCATTTAATAATTTCTTTTTAATTAAACTTTAAAATTTTATAATTAAAATTAACATTTTTAATTATTTTTAAAAATTTTAAATTTTATTCCATTTTTAATTAGTTAATTGAAACTTTCCCCGATTCAGTCTATGTCAATAAACATATAATCTCTCCATTAGAAAATGAACCTGTAACTTAGATTTAAGGTGTAAGTGTGTTCCCCATGTTGACGAAAAAACAGTATCTGACATGTGCTTTTATCAGTATAACTTTCGTCAGTACAATTTTTTTTAAAAGACAGTTGACTATTTGGCTGTCAATTAAAAAAATAACGTTTTTAAAAAGATCTTCATACAATAGACTATTTGACATAAAAATCAAAAACACTTTTATTAATTTTAACTATATTTTATTTTATAATAAAATTATTTATGTTAAATAATTTTTAAAGTATACTAATCAATATGCAAAGTACCAACAATGCTCAGTGAAATCAATAGTACAAGAAAAAAATGATGACGAGTCAATGTACAACCATAACTCTTTCTTGTTTCAATGGTCTTCATAAAGCTGATATGATAAGGATGAGAAGGAATATTGAATAACATCAACGCAGACCTTCGTCTGCGTGTTTCTAAAGGAATATTAACTACATCAACGCAGACGACAAAGGTATGCGTTGATGTTATTCAATATTCCTTAGTTGTTCAACGCAGACTTTCGTCTGCGTGTTTAATGCAGAAACGCACAGATGAAGGTCTGTGTTGTTGACGTAGACCTTCATCTGCGTTAATGTCTGCGTCAAACACAGAGAACTCAGACGCAGAGTCCTTTGTGTTTGACGCAGACCTTTTGTGTTGAAGTCGACGTTTGCCTTCAACGCAGAAAAATAAATTATTATGACAAACGAAAAAATATAAAAAAGAAGAACTAACCTGAGAAGATGAGAGTGATTGATGAGCAACAGAAGTCGGCTAGTGGTACAGAAGAAGCATAACGGACAGTATTTGGGGTTTTGTTTGCTTAAGTGACAGAAAAAATAGCTTCCCGAAAAAGCTAAAATTTGGGGCTTTTATGAAAAGTTTCAAATTTTAGCTTTAAAAAAAACAATATTTGAGCTTTTAAAAAAGCTATTTTTATTTCAAAAATACTTTTGAAATTTATAGCTAAACATTTACTTTTTCCTTAAAATAACTTTTGTAGTGGACAAAAGTACTTTTGGACCCTCCAAAAACTGAATCAAATAGGCACTTAAGCAGGGGTTCCATAGCAGTACTAACATAGTTCATCGGAATAACCTCGATGTCTTTTGTTATGATGTGTTTTGCAGCAAAATCAAACATCTCTTGTCTCTTTTATTCCTTCGATACAATTACTACCGATCATCTTCCTCCCTGGGGACATTTTCGACAATAATTGTTAAGACACAAAAGTCAATTCAAAGTGTTTACAAGTTCGAAACATGGTGTTAAATGATTGTGGAGAGAACTAAGAACAAACTAGATTGGAAGCTCAAATGGTTTTTCTGGTGCACCCAACACAACCAAATTCCCATGAGACTTCAGTAGAATGATCAATGGCAGAAGAACGTGTTCTGCAAACACTGTATCAATTATACCATCCATTGTGTTCTCTGCAGCTTATGTACATTGTAGAGTTATTTATGTAAAACTAATTGCCAAAAAGAAAATAGAAAAATCATCAGAATTTCCTCATCAAACGTTTAAGTACCTCCATTTGGTCTTGGTCATGGCTAACAAAAAAAGAGTAAGCACCCAGATCTGCCATGGCTTCTTGCTTTTTGTTAGGGGAGGTACAAATGTTTGTGACTTGGCTCCCATTGCTTTGACAAATTTAACAGCCATATGACCTAACCCACCAAGCCCAATGACACCCACATGCACTCCAAGTTTGTCTGGACCATAGTATCTTAAGGGGCTATAAATAGTAATTCCGGCACACAACAGAGGAGCACTAGCATCAAGGGGAGAGTTGTCAGGAATTCGAACAACAAAGTGCTCATCAATAACCATTATGTCCAATTAACTACCATATGTGGGCGTTCCATCATAGTACTTGACACCGTACCCGTAGGTTTCAATCATTTTGGGACAGTAATTCTCAAGATCATTATTGTAGTTGTCACATGAGTGACATGATCCAACCATGCAACTTACACCCACTTTATCCCCAACCTTGAATTTCTCTACTTTGAACCCCACCTCTGTAACCCATTCAAGTCAATATATATGAATCCCCCATGTATAATCGAACTATTTAAACAGGAGAAATATACCTAAGGACAAGAGGGTAAGTAGAATTGCCCCATTCATTCTTGATCATGTGGAGGTCCGAATGACATATCCCACAGGACATCACTTTGAATGCAACATCTTTCTCTCTTGTGGCCTTATAAATTATGTCACAAGAACCAAAATTACCAACTCCATTTTTCAATATAGCTTCTGAATTTCTAATGTTTAAGCTTCAAACCAAACAAGTGTTAGGAAAGGAGGAGTTGGTCACGCAGTGGAAACCAGAACCAATAAACCTTTCTCTATGTGAGCAAACACAATCAATATCAAAAGAAAAATAGCAGCCAACAAAGTCATAAGTGCACAAAACTAAACAACAAGAAATAAAGTACACAAGCAATTTTTACGTAGAAAACCTCCCTCAACATGAGAGGAAAAATTACAGAATCTAGTCCAGTAAAGAAAAACTCCACTATCACCAATCAAGTTACAAAGAGTTTTTTACATCAAGATATAACTAAAGTCACCACTTAACTCAAAAGACAACAACAGTCATCAATAAGATGAAAGAATCAAAGAGTTGAGAACAATATCATCCTTAAAATCTGACATCAATTTCAAATAAAGATCAGGGCCCCATGGAGACATCCAAATCCAATCTCCACCGTTTAGAATGAAGAACAACGAGAGAAGAATTTCTTATTAAAATTTCAGACCGATCCAACATCACTATGCAATCGAATGTTAGAAGAAGACTGCGCAATGTTAAAAAAATAACGAAAATTCCTACCTAAGCCTCTCTTTTATCGTTTCCCTCTCTTTATCTCTTACGGTTGAACCTCTCCAATTTTTTTCTCCTATTTAGGGTTAAAAATACCCTTTTATACTTTGGCTTTGGGCTCCACTTAGAAGTGACCCAAACCCAACAAATCTCCCCCTCACAACTAAGTGAAGGATCTGGCCATATCGACCATCAAGCAACAAGTCTCAAGCTTCTCCTTCGGTAATGCTTTAGTCATCATGTCAGCACCATTATAATCTGTATGAACCTTCTCTAGCTCTAGCGACTTAGAATTCACCATATCTTGTATCCAATGATACCTAACATGAATGTGTTTAGATCTTGTATGGAAACTAGCATTCTTACCAAGGTGAATGGCATTTTGTTTGTTACAAAACAACACATACTAGTCCTGCTTGAAACCAAGCTCAAAAAGAAAGGTTTTCATCCACAGCAACTCCTCTCAAGCCTATATAGCTACAATAAACTCAATCTCTGTGGTTGACAAAGCAACACACTTCTGTAACCTTGAATGTGATGTTATAGATCCCCCTGCAAACTTGATCATGAACTATGATGTAGACTATCAAGAATCAACATCTACTACTATGTCTGCATTAGTAAAACTAACTAGCAAAGGCTTATCACCACCAAAACTAAGACTAAAGTCAGTTGTACCTCTGAGATTCCAATGCTCTTTACTTGGATTAGGAAAAAAAAACAACTCACTGTACCAACTGTATGAGCAATGTCTGACCTGGTACTCCTCATGACATACATCAAACTGCCAACTGTTGAGACATATGAAACTTTCTTCATCTTTTCCTTCTCTTTTTCTGTAGAAGGATATTGGTTGACAGTCAACCTGAAATGAGGAACAAGTGGGCTAGCAACAGGTTTAGCCCTAATCATACTAAACCTTTGAAGTACTTTCTTTATGTATTTCTCTTGAGACAAGTACAACTTCCTGACATTCCTACAACAAGTAATTCTCATGCCTAAAATTTGCTTGGCATGACCTAAGTCTTTCATGGCAAAATACTTACTTAGCTACTTCTTTAGCTTAGTAATCCTAAAAGCATTCCTGCCCACAATCAACACATCATCCATATAAAGTAACAATTTGATAAAATCATCGTTAAAAAATTTGCATACAAATACATAGTGATCTCCAGAAGTCTTCTTGTAGCCTCGCTTCCCTATAACTGATTCAAACTTCTTATGCCATTGCCTAGGAGTCTGCTTCAACCTATACAAGCTCTTTTTTAGTTTGCACACATAGTCTTTTTTTTCCTTTCACCTTGAAGCCCTCAGGTTGTTCCATGTAAATCTCCTCCCCCAAGTCACCATGAAGAAAGGCTATCATCACATCCATCTGCTCAATCTCCATATCAAGACTAGCAGCAAAACCAAGAACTGTTCAGATAGAAGACATTTTTACAATAGGAGAAAAATGCCATCAAAGTAAATACCTTTCCTTTGACCAAATCCTTTAACAACCAATCTAGCCTTATACCACGACTTCAAACTGTGCTCTTCAGCTTTAATTCTAAACACCCACTTGTTCTTCAAAACTCTCATGATCTTAGGCAGCTTCACCAAATCATAGAAGTGATTTTCATGCAAAGATTTCATCTCATCTTGCATAGCTTCAATCCAATGATCCTTATGCTCATCTTCAATGGCTTCCTCACAACATTCAAGTTTTCCCTTATCAGTGAGTAACACCCAATCTTCAGGTGAGTAACTGGAAGAAGGAACATGTTGTCTAGTAGACCTCCTAAGTCAAATAGCCGACTCATCCACAACTTCAGGAACATGAACATCTATCTCATCAACAACAACATCACAATCAACATTTTCAACATCAACATGCTGATCAGAAATATGATTCTAGACATCATCATGATCATCAGGTCTAACAATATCATGAGCACCAATATGAAGAATAGGATCAAGATCAATCAGGTTACCAGAACTAAAATGCCCTGGCTTCTCTACCTTGTCAATATCTTTAATGGTTTGATTCTTCATGAAGATAACATCACGACTTCTCACAAGTTTCTTCTTAACAGGATCATACAACCTATAACCAAACTCATCAAGGCTATAACCAATGAAGAAGCACTGCATCGTTTTGGTATCCAACTTGGACCTCTCATCTTTAGGCACATGCACAAAAGCTTTGCATCCAAACACTCTTAAGTGGTTATAGGAAACATCTTTGCCATACCACATCTTGTTTGGAACATCAACCTGCAAAATAGTAGTGGGAGACAAATTAATAACATGTGCAGCTGCTAATACAGCCTCACCCTAAAATGAATCAGACAACTTAGCTTCAGATAGCATGGATATGACTCTCTCCATCAAGGTCTTGTTTACTGTCTCTGCCAAGCCGTTACGCTGAGGAGTCTTTGGAGGAGTCTTTTGGTGTTTAATGCCCATCTGTCTGCAATATTCATCGAACGACCCACAATATTCACCACCGTTGTTAGTGCAAACACACTTCAGCTTCTTTCTAGTCTCTCTCTCAATAGAAACTTAAAACTACTTAAAGAACCCCAACACTTGGTCTTTAGTCTTCAAAACATAGACCCATAATTTCTTGGAATAGTCATCAATGAAGGGAACAAAATACAATGCACCCCTCAATGTCCTTGTCTTCATAGGACCTCACAAATCTAAATGTATCAACTCAAGCAACTCAATCTTTCTTGAAGGAGGATTAGTCTTAAAAGAAACTCTGTATTGTTTTCCAGTCAAGCAGTACTCACACTTCTCCAATTTTTCACCCTTCAAATCTGATAAGAATTTTTTCTTGGCCAACACATTCAAACCCTTCTCACTAATGTAGTTAAGTCTCCTGTGTCATAACACTGAAGAGTCATTTTCAACTACATTCACCCTGTCAGTACATACTGAAGCTATTGTCCAGTACAAGCCAAAGCGCTTTCTACCACAAGTCACCACCAAGGAACCTTTAGTGAGTATCCACATACCACCACCATTGGTACTCACATAACCCTCAACATCAAGATTACCAACAGATATCAAGTGCAAAAGAACATCAGGTGCATGCTTAATATTGTTCAAAACAAGTTTAGTTCCTGTACCTATTTCCAATACAATTGTCCCAATTCCAGTCATTTTAGAGATAGTTTCATTTCTCATATTCAATACCTCATAATCACCTAGAGTATAAGACGAGAAAAAATACTTCCTTGATATAACATGAGAACAAGCACTAGTATCTACAACTAAACTTGATTCATCACAAACAACCTTAACTAGGCTCTCTTCAAGGACTATCACAAGGTCTTCTTTAGCAGCAATAGCAACACAATTCTCATTATCATTCTCTTTTTTTTTCTTCCTTGCCTTTCTTCTCTTTCTTCAACTTCCAACAATTTTTCTATAAGTGCCCTTTCTTATCACAGCGAAAGCGCTTAACGTCTTTGTATCTACCTTTGGATTTACTTTGACTTTGCTCTCTGTTTCACACCGGTTGTTATTTCTCCCCTTAAAGGTAGTCACCAAGACATCTATCAAAGAAAAACCCTAAGACTTTCTTCTCATTTCTTCATTAAATACACCGCTCTTAGCAAGATTCATATAGATAACCATTAGGAGCAGAATTTGACAATGAAGATCTAAAAGTTTCCCAAGATTCTGGTAAGGAGTCAAGGAGAAACAAACTATTTGTTCCTTCATCGAATATAATCCCCATTGCTGACAATTGATTCATAATTTCCTGGAAGTTATTCAAATGATCTGTCATAGGAGTCCCATCATTATACTTCAAAGCTAACATATGCTTTATTAAGAACATCTTGTTGTTCTCAGTCTTTCGAGCATACAACTTCTCAAGCTGCTCTCATAAGTTTCGAGAATTTGTCTCACTAGAAATATGATTCAACACATCATCATCAACCCACTATCTGATAAAACCACACATCTGTCTATGCATCAGATTCCATTATTCAACCGATTTATTATTAGGTTTTTTAGTGGCAAATACTGGTAAGTGAAAATTCTTCACATAAAACAAATCCTCCATCTTGCCCTTGCATAGAACATAATTTGTGCCATTCAAAGTAACCATTCTACAAGTGTTGACAATTTTCATTGTTTACTACAACCACAAATATCCCGAACCAAAAAGCTCTGATACTATTTGTTAGGAAAGGAGGAGTCGGTCATGTAGTGGAAACAAAATAACCAGAACCAATAAATCTTTCCCTATGTGAACAAACACAACCAACACCAAACAAAAAACAGTAGTCAACAAACTCATAAGTGCAAGAAACTAAGCAGCAAGAAATAAAGTACACAGGCAATTTTATGTGAAAAATGTCCCTCAGTGTAAGAAAGGAAAAATCACGGGACCTAGTCTAGTAAAGAAAAACTCCACTATCACCAATCAAGTTACAAAGAGATTTTCACGTCTAGATATAACTAGAGTCACCACTCAACTTAAGAGACAACAACAGTCATCAATAAGATGAAAGAATCAAAGAGTTAAGAACAATATCACTCTTAAAATTTGACAGCAACTTCGACTGAAGATCAGGGTACCTTGAAGACCTCCAAATCCAATCTCCACCATTCAGAATGAAGAACAACGAGAGAGAAATCTCTGGTTAAAATTTCAGGCTGATACGACAAGAAATTACTATGCGATCGAAGGTTAGAAGAAGATTACGCAATGTTAAAAAAATGAAAATTCCTACCTAAGCCTCTCTTTTCTCTTTTTCCTCTCTTTGTCTCTTACGGTTGAACCCCTCCAATTTTTTTCTCCTATTTAGGACTAAAAACACCTTTTTATATTTTGACTTTGGGATTCACTTAGAAGAGACCCAAACCCAACAACAAAAAAAGGGAATGAAAGGGATATATATATATATATATATATATATATATATTTGAGCATGAAGTTGAGAAAACAAGTGGAAAGAACCTCCTGGAGAATTTGAATGGAGAGAGGATGCCAGAACTGTCTCTTACTGCCCATCCAAAGGCCTGTTTTGCTTCCATTTCGTCTAACACTTCGGTCACTATTTTCACTTGTTCTTCACTTCAAAAAAAGAGGAACATCTCTCAAAAGTTTCAAGAATTTGCTATGGGATTGACTCTGATGGAGCGTTTGATGATTTTGTCATATATGGATAATGGTATAATGCATTCATATTTTATAAAGTAATCGTAATTGGTGTTGTAATACATTACCAAATGGTTCCTAATTTTCATCTCGTAGATGTTATCGTACATCAATTGAAATGAAAATTACCTAAAAAAAACAAAATTAACTGCCTGTCGACACTTGCAACATAGACTAGTAGCATCCTAAGATGTGCAAGGTTTCCTGATGATCTGTATTGTTCCTTAACATTCATTCTTTACATACATAACAAAAAAAACGTTGTTGTATTGCTAATATACATGTTCATTGATTCCAATAAAGAAATCAGAATGAGTAAAAAAAGAAAGAAGAAAGTGATAGGCACGATTTCGTTTATAAAAATCGCTATGATTGAAACTTTGTGAGGGTCCTCCTACAATTCCAATTCATTTCAATATATTGTTCAGGGACCTTGAAAGAGTTAATCATTCATAGACCAAGATTGTCATTATTTCCCATAAAGAAAATGACAAAATCTCCTGAGGAAGAGTACCCAATTAAGGCCTTCCATTGGGTTGCCAGGGACTCATCTGGTCATCCCTCTCTAAGGATGGCAATGGGTAGGGTTCGGCTCGGGTTTTACTCTACCCATATATCCATCGATTTTTACGATTTACTACCCATATCCAAATCCATTGAGTTGTTCGGATTTTTGGATATCCATCGGGTTGTATAACACATAAAAATATAACTTCTAAATAAAAAATATGAGGAGTAGATTTTTGCGAACGCTCCAAATCAAAATAACTTTAATAATAATAAGTCAAGATTTTGATTTGTATGTATTAAAAAAATCATAAAATTGGAATCATAAAAATCATAATATTTAGTACAAAGACAACATACATTTTTCATAATTTAGAACTGGAACAAAGATTGAAATAACAAAAGCTTCAAATTGTCTTTGCGTGAACTCTACAACATTCAAAACTCCATCTCCATATCATTTGCTTTATTATCATCCTATAAGAAAAATAAAATATGATGAAAAATATGAGTATTGAGGAGTAAAGTGGAGATTTTAAAGTTGTTTCTTCGTATAAAATTTTTAATATTTTATTATATTTAACCATAAATATTCAAGAAAAAATAGAAAAAATAGAGTTAATAAAAAAGGGTAGGATATGGGTATCTATGGTTCGGGTTTTACTCTACCCATATCCATATCCATTTTTTATGACTCAACTCATATCCATATCCATATCCATCAGTTTTTACGATTTACTGTCCATATCCAAATCCATTGGGTCGGGTAGTGCGAATATTAATCGGGTTGAAAACCCACTGCCATCCCTATCCCTCTCCTTTCAAATTCTCTAAGAGGTAAATGCATCATCCCTTTATGGTTTCATCTCTCAACTGGTCCTGTTCAGGCTTTGGAAAGTTACATAACTGTAAAATACACGTGCAGGGAAACAGGTGAAGAAGATGATAGGTTTAAGGTGTTGTATTTGTGGTATGTCACTCTGAGCTTCACCTTATTGGGGCGTCTCAAAATACCTTCATGTTCCGGGGTAATACTTATACCTCTTTGCTCTTGGTCCAGATTTTATTTCTCAATGAACCAATATAGTTTTGAAATACGCTACATTCTTCATTTTCCTGACGACATGCCTCTTCATGAAAGTGCTCCTCTTCTGTGTGCAGGGATTACCGTTTATTATAGTCCCTTGAAACACTCTGGACTCGCCGAACCAGGCAAGAACATAGGAGTGGTTGGTCTCGGAGGGCTAGGCCATATGGCTGTCAAATTCGCCAAGGCTTTTGGGGCCAAAGTGACTGTGATTAGTACATCTCCTAACAAGGAGGCATTGAAACTTCTTGGTGCTGATACATTTTTGGTTAGCTGCGACCAAGAGCAAATGTAGGCAAAACATTACAACATTCCTGCAAGTCTTCAGAAGTTGAATTGTGTTTAAAATATTTCCAATGTATCATACTCTGCAGGCTGCAACAGGTACCTTAGATGGGATTGTTGACAATGTCTCTGCAGTGCACACCATTTTACCTTTGCTTAGCTTTTTGAAATGTGGTGGAAACCTTGTTTTGGTGGGTGTACTTGGAAAGCCTCTTGGGCCACTAGTGTACCATTGAATTTTAGGTAAGTTGAGGAAATTCCATACACATCTGTTCACCTTTTTACTTCCAGTTTTAGGGTTAAGCGAAAACTAAAACCCACGTAAGAGGACAGTTGCTGGAAGTGTAGTAGGACTGAAGGAAACACAAGATATGATTGATTTTGCAGCTAAACACAACACAATAACAGAGGTTGAGGTTAGAGTATGTGAACGCTGCGACGGAACATTTGACCAAAAGTGACGTTAGATACTGATTTGTCATCCACATTGGGAAAATTTTGGGCCTTTATTGTTACAAAGGTATTATAGGAACTCAAACTTTCACCGACATTTCTTGCTCACACCTTTTGCACGACAGTCTTGCCTAGATCTGTTAAAGCAAAGACTCAGCCTTTCTCAACCCTCGAAGTGTTTACCTCGCACACATTCAAAGAAACAATGCTTATAAGAACAATAAGAACAAAGGCAACAAGAACACACAGAGATACATTATAAAACCAACTTTATATACTTCCCTTCAAAAGAATACAAAGAATGCTCTCTCTGATTGAATGAGAAGAGGAAAGCTCTACTAAGCTATATATAGGCATCCTAACTTTCCTTCCAAGTTACATTCAAAATCCTATTTAATTTGAACTGCCTAAGATCGTGCTAGATCACGTCTATCCTTATCAGATTATATCACGTGGACCAATTTGACGACAACCCCGTCTAAATAGAACTATAACTAATAAGATAAGATAACAACAAAATAGAGTTTACATTCAACTCATAAACTAACATCCTTGTCTTTGAAGAATTCTACTATCTTCAGACGTTTGGTTCCACTGTAACTCTAACTCCCAGTTGTCGCCACATCATCCAAGATCTTCTCACGATCTCTATCCGCTGGTGATGCAATATGATCTCGCCGAAGCCCATTAGTACATTGACCTGATCCAATGCTCCCACAACAAGTCCATTAGTTATGATCCATTCATCCGAGCATGGGCTAAGTCCTTAGTCCGTCAAGACCTTATCCTGGGTCGAGTCAATCTCCACAAGATCCGATGCTCTACTAAAATTCATACCAAGCTCGATCCCACTCGCCCACATTTGCTTTAGTGTTTTCGCATTCCTCCCTCATGCGTGAATCCAGCTAACCTCTTGCCTAAAGTTTCTCATGAAGGTAGCTGAGAAGAGCTCCGGAACTTAGGGATCTAACACTTATCAAGTAATAAGGCGTGATGGAAATTTATGGTTTTGGAACAAGTCTACTATGATGTGTAGGCAGATTATATTGTGACATTGTCAAAGTTTTAATATTATCTTGGAAGTCGTTTTTTCAAACAAAGAATTTAAAATAATTGTCTTTTAAGTATATATTGAATAACTAAAAATTTATTGCTCATATTTTTAATAATTGAAAAATTAAACCGATTTGGTCAGTTCAATTGTGAAAATTTTGAACTAACTAATTTTTTAGTTTAGTTTTTAACAATCTCATACAAATTACTTTGCTAACTTTTATTATTAAAAGCCGATCAATTTATTAATTAATCAGCCATTTTTTATAAACTATTCAATTTTTAAAAATTAAAATTAAAATTAATTAAATTTTATTTTACAGTATCCTTTCTAAATTAAACTTCAAATTTTTAATGAATAAAAACAGTTTCTTTTAATTATGTTTGAAAATTTTAAATTTTATTTAATAATTTATAAAATGTTAAAAATTTAAGATATATTAAGTAAATATTTAATCATATATAATATAATAAATTAATAATCACAAAATATATCTTAAAATTCTATTTTGGATCTTGTAAAACATTATGATTGTAGACTTTTTGATGGTTTAATATCTTAACTTTTCTAAATTTTTAATATCTTTTGGTATGACGCGAATTGTTATCATTATTAACGTTCAACCTGCGATACGAAAACTACAGCATGAATGAGGGACCTTTAGAAAATTAAGGATTCGCAAATCCCTAATTTATTAAAAACTTTGATCCAGATTTTAAATTAAAAATTAAAAATTATTATCATTTAAATTTAAATTGAACTTCATTTCAAACTAAGCGCTTATGCCTATAACAAAATTCACACTTGAAAAATGGGTTAAACGTTTCTTTCTTGGGGTTTCCAAATCAAAAACGAAAACTTCTGCAAATTCGTACGAGAAAGATTGCAATATATCCTGTCTGATTTCATTGTCACTTCAGCTGTGCCTGTGAACGTGGCACTTAATCAACCTAGATAAAATTTAATTGAATATAATAATCGAATCTATTCTGTGACAAGAACTTGACAGTTTAAGACTAAGATAATGGAACCAAGGTCCTTTGTTTCGTATGGAGTGTGCCAAAATTTTACTATAATTGAACTAATTTGATCATAATCTACTGTTTTTTTTAATATAAAAAATAAAAAAATTTAAGGCGTTAACCCCATTTCCCATTAGTTGGACTAATCCATAAACTTGTCCTTAATCATGCTGCCACCGCCCAATTAGTTAAAGTGGCCAAACCATTTTCTCACCTTTTTTAAAGCAAAGTATTCATATCACTTTCGTCAATGATGTTTCACATGAGTCTGAATCTTCTGTTTGAAATTACTCTACCTTATTTTATTTATTTAAATCTTAATTATTTTTTTTTAAAAAAACTTAATATAAAATTATAAATAAACACATGATTTACATAAATAAATAATTAAAATTTAACGAATATACTAAAATAGAGTAATTTTAGGCCAAGAATCCTACCTCATCCCACGTAATAATATAGCTAGATGGTTCAATAGTCACCAGTGACGTCAGCCACATAACAATGGAAGAAAAAATCAACACCACTTACTTGCTCGGGACCTCCGTTACTTTTGCTTGTCCCTGTTCTTATAAAGTCCCCAACTATCTCTCATCTCTTTGTAGTTTTTGGCATTCTTCATCTTAGTCTTCGTTGGACATGGCAATCGCACCAGAAGCAGAACACCCTGTGAAGGCCTTTGGTTGGGCAGCTAGAGAGGAAGCAGGCCTTCTTTCACCTTTCAACTTCTCCAGAAGGTATAGCTTTCCTTATTGGTGTTTTGTCTTGGAAATCATCGCGTACTTGAACATCATAAGATGATGTTTTATGTGTTGTTTGTTGCAGAGCTACCGGCGATGACGATGTAAGGTTTAAGGTGCTATATTGTGGGATATGCCATTCTGATCTTCACAATGTTAAGAATGACTGGGGCTTCTCAAAGTACCCTCTTGTTCCTGGGTATGGCCATAGCTTCTGTTCTTAGTTTTCTCTTCTACATGATCTATACAATATAATAATTTTTCATGATCGTAATTTCAATTAATAAATTTATATGGTCTAATATAGTATCATTAATATATATATTTTTATTATATTGATTACACAGTTATTAATGCTTTTCAATTAAAGTAGTTTATGTGCTTTGAATTTAAGCAAACTAGGTGGCCAGCAAGTGAGCACAAAACTTACCTACCTAGTCACTAGAAAGTGTTTATGTAGGCCACAACCCATTTGTTTACTTGAAAAGAGTTAGTGGAATTGAATTCTCGAACTCGAAGAGGACAAGATAGCTATACCCCACTTGAACGCCCGATTTAACTGAGAAGAAATAGTTCCAAACTCTGAAGTTTCATCAAACAAAAACAATGAAAACTCCTCAGGTTTTTTCAAGCTTATGGTTTAAATCGATCATCCAAGAGATAAAAACAAGCTGTAATTAGATTTCCTAATCCTGATTACTCAATCCTTTGCAAGATTCTACCACTACCACTTAACAAACCAATCCTTTGACAACACTTTATCCTGATCTTCTTTGTCAAAACTCCTAAGATTATAGCTTTATTACTATTCTACAGGCACGAGATTGTAGGTGAAGTCACAGAAGTTGGGAGCAAGGTGAAAAAATTCAAGGTGGGAGATAAAGTTGGTGTAGGATGCATGGTTGGTGCATGCCACTCGTGCGAGAATTGTACCAACGACCTTGAGAATTACTGCCCGAAGATGATACTCACTTACTGTTCAACCTACTACGACGGAACCGCCACTTATGGAGGCTACTCCGATCACATGATTGCTAATGAGCGATACATCGTCAATTTTCCTGATAACATGCCGCTTGACTCCGGTGCTCCTCTCCTTTGCGCCGGGATCACAGTTTATAGTCCGTTGAAATATTATGGACTGGGCGAACCTGGTAAACATGTTGGTATAGTTGGGCTTGGAGGACTAGGTCATGTGGCTGTGAAATTTGCCAAGGCTTTTGGTGCTAAAGTGACTGTAATTAGTACTTCTCCTAGCAAGAAAGATGAGGCATTGAAACATCTTGGTGCTGACTCATTTATAGTCAGTCGCGACCAAGAGCAGTTGCAGGTAGACAGTTACTCTTAGTTTCTTGATTGCATCGTCGTATTAAATTGTACTGATTTGTCGTAATTGCGATCGTATTTCTTGCAGGCCGCATCGGGCACATTAGATGGCATCATCGACACGGTGTCTGCAGTGCATCCCATCGTGCCATTGATTGGCCTGTTGAAGACTAATGGGAAGCTTGTGTTAGTGGGTGCGCCTGAAAAGCCTCTTGAGCTAGCTGCATTTTCTTTGATCATAGGTAAATTACTAGATTCTTGTTCAATCCTATTCTTCTTAGGATTTGGTGTGGAGATAGTCTAAATAAGATGATGAATCATTAAATGTCAGGAAGGAAGCAGATCGGAGGGAGTGGGATTGGAGGAATGAAGGAGACTCAAGAGATGATTGATTTTGCAGCAAAACACAACATAGCTGCAGAGATTGAGACTATTTCAATGGACTATATCAACTCAGCAATGGAGAGATTGGCCAAAGGAGACGTCAGGTACCGATTTGTGATTGACATTGGAAACTCCCTGGAAGCCACCAAGCCTCACGCTTAAGTTGCCTGTCTTTCATCCATCACTCCGTTCCAGTCCTTTGAAATAAAACTGTAGCTTTTCTTTATCTACCGAATGATCATGGATGAGTTTGTATTCTGTGTGTGTGTCCATGGGAAGCATATTACCGAGAGATTCAAATGCTATTGTAATTGCAGATGTTAAAATTGGAATTGCAGTTTAACTTAAAATGCATCACACTTGAATTAAAGACATTAATAGATTCTCTCGACTTGACAGCCATCACATTGAAATCATCCAAGTTGTTTAGGGATGGATTGATTTTATTCAGTTTCGCAAAAATTTTGAAAAGGCAAGCTTGGAGAAGCCAGTTATGTAAAGGAACTAAGAGCAGCACGTCAAGATGCCCTGTTCATAGAGGTCAAGGTGTCCAGTTTCCACAGGGCATTGAAATGAGGAAGATGATGAAACTCACTGATGATGAGACCGTGTCTTACAATTCGCGCCACATAACATCTTCAAAGTGGAGAGGCTGTGTTGGTGGTGGTCGACAAAACGTTATGCTCCATAGAAACTTCTGGATTAGTTTGAAGAGCTTTAACTTCTAATTTATTTCACCATCAGGACCATGAAAAATGATGATTGGTGAATGGTGAGGACAAGAGAGCTGAGGCCACGGTCCAACTCAAGTGGCTGAGATGATACGCCTTAGTTGACTTTCACTGTGTATTAAAATCAGAATTTTAATACACAGATGCTAAATTTCATATATTAGTCCGCACTTGATGGTTGCTAAAGGTTGTGACTCGATAAGTAATTCCAGCAATAATTAAAATAAACAGAATTCTGACTTTTGAACTCAAAAGTTAGTAAACTATGAAATTTAGATTCAGACAACTCCTCTTGTTTTTCAAAAATATAATTTTTTCATTTTAATTTATTAAAATTGTTTTATAAAATTAAAAAAATTAAAATTTTGGTATATGTGAGAGAACTATTAGATCCGATTTCAATAGCATTTTTGAACATAAATTTAGTGAAAAATTTAATTAAATTTTGTGACACAATTAAATATATCTTGATAATTTAAAATAATAAAAATAAAAATATTTTTTTCTTTAAATATGCGAGAATCAATCCTTGATACTTAACTTCCAATTGTTTTCGTTTCATTTCTATTTTTCTGTTTTAATTTTTAATTTATGTTTTTCTTTAAAGAAAATGACTTTTTTAGTTGGTTAATATTTATATAGTTATATTTTAATCACTATTAATAATTATATATTAGATTAGCAATTAAAGAAAAATATTTTTAATAATAAATTTCCTTTAATATCCTATATAATATTTATTAAGGAAGTATTAACAAAATTTTATTTTTATTAAAATAAATAATTAAAATTAAAATTTTATTATAAATTAACATTTATTTAAATATATTTTAATTATTAAATAAAATTTTATTTGAAATTCATATATTTTGAAGATATTTTAAATTTAATTATATTTATTAATAATTATGAAAGTATATAAATTTAATTTAATTAAAATTAAATAACTCATGATTCGTATTAATAATTAATTTTATTTAATTAAATATATAATGTTAAATTAAATTATTTATAGTTCTTATTAATAATTAATATATGTAGTATTTAGTTGACAATAAATCACATTGTAAACAATCAAAAACTACTTTTTATAGTTTTCTTAACTTTTGAAAACTTGAAGAAACTAAAATTGAAAACAAAAATTAAAAAATTCAATCAAACATTTTTTACTAAATTAAAAAATAAAAATAAAACAAAAACATAGAGAAAATTACAAGATGCCACTTCTGATACAAAAGAATCAAACTTTTTGTTGAAATTTAAAAAGGAATATATTACTAAAGCAGAAACTTATACGCAATCTTTATCAAGGATTCTATAAGCAATAAAAACCTACACTACATAGAAACAATTACAAATCAGAAATAAGACCATAACGATATGAGTTCTTGGCTAATGTTATCTTGCTTCCCTTTGGCTATTATAATTTCTCTAATCAAGTTGACAATAGCCTCGGTAAGTTCATATTTGTGCTGCTCCTCATTTTTGTAAATTCTCCTATTTCTCTCACTCCATAAATAATAGATCACCATCTGGAAATAAGTCTTGATGATAATTCCATCATTCTAACCTGAGTTAGAATATCGAATGATAGAGTTCAATGATTCATTCCAATCAAAAGAGGACCTTGGAAGTCTAATCATGTACAAAATTCTGCTCCACACCAATTTGCTATATTCGCACTCAAAGAACAGATGGTTTCTACTCTCATTTACTTGTTTACATAAGATGTCAAGTGGATAGTAACTCCAAAACCAACGATATTTAGTTCTTAATCTGTTCTTTATAACTAAACACAAGAAAATGGCAGATTTGGGACTCAAAACATGCTTCCATACTACTTCTACCCATGGGATTGACTCCAATGGCACCACCAGTAGATTATGAGCCAATTTATTGTTAAATAACGGGCTAGCATGTACAGTCCATACTACCTTATCCTTCCTTCGCACAATAGGTAACTTAGATAATTAGTTTCCAGCTGTTGAAAATGCCTAATATTTCGGGTCCTATCTCTTTCCTAGATGAACCATGCAACTTTAGCCTTTTTAGGAATCCTACTCCTTAACACTTATAAGTCATTATGCAACCCAAGAGGACTGAAATCATTCCAATTATCAATCCACAATCAAACTTCTTCACCATCTCCTACCCTGTACTTCATACAAGGATAAATCTGCTCCCTAAGGTTCAACATGCTCATGAATATCTATGAATATTCACAATTTTGTTGAAGCTATAAAAAATTTTGAAATTTAAGGTCTCACAACGCTTCCTTATCACAAATAATCTCCAAATCCTCTTTAGTAGCAAAACCCGTTGCATTTGCGTAATTGAAATGACCCCTAATCCCCCCTACTTTTTTGGAAGAATACTTTTTTAGGATTACCATATGAGCTACCCAGTGAATATGCATACTATTCAAAATCGAAGTAATAAGGGTAACTCTAGCAGCTAATGACAAGAACCTGTTTTGCCCAGCAAGGATTGTAGATTTCAACTTTTCTAACAAAGGTATAAAATCTGAATATTTATGCTTACCCGAAGTAATAGGAACTCCCAAATAGCGAAAAGGAATTTCCTATAGTGCAAACCCCACCATATTTCTTATCCATTCCGAGTTCCTGCCATCAGAGGACACATACACGCCACTCTTTTGCTCATTTATCTTCATCCCCGACTAACCAGAAAATGTGTATACCATGTTCATCATCATCACAATAACATGAGATTCAGCCTTGCAAAACAAAATAACATCATCAGTGTAACGCAAGTGTGACAATTTCAGATCCTTACATTTAAAATGGTATTGAAATAGACCATTTCTATCCACAATTTTAGAAACAAGTTTAGAAAATCCCTCCATGCCTTGAGTGAATAGGTAAGGGGAAAGTGGATTCCCTTGCCTAATCCCTTTAGAATTTAAAAAAGGTCTTGTTGGAATCCTATTCACTAACACACTCATCGATGTAGTTTTTATACATTGTTAAATCCATTGACAAAATCTGACAGGTAAACCGATGGCTTCCAAAAAAACTTTAAAAAATTCCCAACTAATAGTATTAGGCTTTAAATAAATTAAGCTTCAGTGCACAACTCTTAATATGTTTCCCAGTATAATACTCCCCCAATAACTCTTGAAGAATTAGTATTTGTCACCGATGCTTCTCAATGGAAGAAAAGCACCTTTTTCCTGTAAGGTTTCGATCATGCATCTCATACATAATATATATCAAATATACTCAACGGAAAATAAAACAAAATCTTAAAAACCAGATCTACTCATGCATATAGATATAGAAAATAAAAACATGAAGTGTAAGATATTTATATACCTTTCCAATTATCTCTTTTGTTCTTTAATCTTCTTCGTATTGGGTTGTCATAAACTACAACGAATAATATAGACCGTTTCTAATGAAAATTCACACGAAAATAGAAGGATGAAACCTTACTAAGAGATGACTAGAATTCTTTCTTTGTGCTAGCAAAGACAAGAATTTTTGTGAGAGTTAGAAAAGAGTGTTTATGTAAGAAAAAACCTTTCTTTTACTTGTGTCTTACACAAGATGCATAAAAATCTTCTCTATTTTCTGCACCATTTGGCCTTCCATAACCCCCATCACTAATAGAGAGTTATGGGAAGTTAATGGTTATGAATAACATGCATTATGGAAGTTATAAGAAGTTAATGACCATGAATAGCATGCATTAATAGAAGTTTGGAAAGTTAATAGCCAAATGGTAGTCAACAACACTTGTTTCTAATCTATTCCATGGAACGTTTTTTACCACGATCACATCGCTATACAATCCTGGAACACTCTCTTATATCTTGAATTACCATTCACGAACATTTTACTCATTCTTCTGATCTCTTATGTGCGTGACCCATTAGGTTTTTCGGTTATATTGGCCACTTAAATTAACACTTAATTCAAGTAACTCAAGAGCAGTATCTAGAAACACACCATGACCCTAGTGGTTTGACTACAAACCCTTCTATACATAATGTTGCCATGCAATTCGTCCTTTCACCATCTATACCCCACTTGGTTCAGAGTATGGTCACAATGTTAACTTCTATTAGACTGACTATGTCACATCTAGTCCAAGTGATATTACATTTTTTCCTGTGGATCTCATTACTCTATGTATCATTAAAGACTATCTTCATGACACATATCTGCTCTGGCCAGAGAATCCCAAGTAATGACCATGACAAGAGGCCGTGGGCATCATCTCCTTCTATCAGGAGTGGTGAATCCTTTATTAACTAGTTAATTATCTCTGAATACCTCAAGTTATACCCAATCACTACCCTATGAGTAACCTCTGAAAGACACCAATGAATGGAGTCAAAGCACATGATCAGTATTCGAGATATCCTTGAACACCTCAAGTCAAAGGATACTTACACCATTGCTATGATGAGACTATCATTGACACTAGAATAGAATATCCATATGATTGTCTCATAGTAGTCAATCTAATGTACTTACTACCCTTAATAAGCATCCACATGTTAACTCTAAACAACTCATGTCTATAGTTTATGAGATCTAATGCTTGATCCAATCAAAGAGTATAACATGTATTAATCTATCCAGATTAATGATATCTCATCTCATTAATCCTATGACTAGGAAAAGTTTAGATACTAACATAATTACACATGATAGGAATCTCATTTTCATGATCTCATCATGATTTCCTCTATACTATATTTTGCATCAAGGACTTCATTAAATCAATTTAAGATCAACATGAAATCTATGAACATCGAAATAATGAAAAATGCCTTTATTAATCATAAAATAATTTGTATATAAGTGCTAAAGGTTACTACCTTTAGAACATTTCTCTAGCAAACTGCTACTTGCACTAAAGCCAATCGCCTTGATATCTAATACCATTGGTGTATACATGTGACACAAAACTCTTTTGAAAAATAGGCTTAGTCAACGGATCAACTATATTTTAATTAATGGGAACTCTTTCTATCTTGATATTATTTTTACCAATGATTTCTCTAATTAAATGGTAGCACTTGAGTACATGTTTGGACTTCTGATTAGACCTCGGTTCCTTCGTTTGAGCTATAACCCAGTTGTTCTCTCAATACAACTGTATTGGGTCAGCAATGCTCATAATCTCACCAAGTTCCATGATGAACTTATTAATCCAAATTGTTTCCTTTGTCGCTTTTGAAGCTGCAATGTAATCCGCCTCTATCGTTGAATTTGTAGTTGTCTCTTATTTGAAACTTTTTCAACTGACTACACCACCATTCAGTGTAAATATATATTTGGACTGGGATCTAGAGTCATCCCTATCGAATTGAAAGTTGTCATCAATATACCCACTTAACACAAGATCACCTTCTCTATATACCAAGAGTACATCCTTAGTTCTTCTCAAGTATTTAAGGATATTCTTGACAACACCCAATGACCCTCACCAGGGTCTGACTGGTATCTACTCATAACACTTAGAGTATACGATACATCAGGTTTAGTATATAATATAGCGTACATGATTATTCTTATAGCCGAGGTATAAGGAACCAAACTAATGTGATTCCTCTCATCTTGTGTCTTTGGACATATAGATTTAGAGAGTGTAATCCCATGTACTATGGAAAGATAACCTCTCTTGAATTGCTCCATACTAAACCTCTTTAACATCTTGTCTATGTATATAGACTAAGAAAGACTAAGCAACCTCTTAGATCTATCTCTATAGATCCTTATCCCCAAAATATAAGTTGTTTCTCCAAGATCTTTCATAGAGAAGTTCTTAGCTAACCAAATTTTGACTGATTACAAAGCAAAGACTTCGTTTCTTATTAGCAATATGTCATCTACATATAATACAAGGAACAAGATTGCACTCCCACTAACCTTCTTATATACGCACGGTTCATCTAGATTTTATGAGAAATTAAACTCTTTGATCGTCTCATCAAATTAGATATTCCAGCTCTTGAATGCTTACTTCAATCCATAAATGGATTTTTGAAGCGTGCATACCTTTTCTCCATTCATGGATATGAAACCATCAGATTGTGTGATATACACATCTTTAGTTAGGTTTCCATTAAGGAAAGTCATCTTCACATATATTTTCCAAATCTTATAATCATAATAAGAGACAATGGCTAGGAGTATCTTAATAGATTTAACCATAGCTATTGGGCTAAACGTTTTGTCATATTCAACACTTTGTCTTTGACGATAACCTTTAGCTAAAAGCGTAGCTTTTTGAGTAACTACATTATCCTTCATGTCAGTTTTCTTCTTGAAAACCCATTTACACCCTATGAGTTTTAGCCCTTTAGGTGGGTCAACCAAAGTCCATACTTGGTTCTCATATATAGAATCCATTTTGTATTTCATAGCTTGAACCCATTTGTCAGCTTCTGAACTCTTCAAAACCTCTTTATAGGTAGTAGGCTCATCATCTTCTATGATCAATATGTTGTTAAATTCACTTATGAAAAGTCCATATCTTTTGGGAACATGACGTATCTTACCTGACCTACAAACTTCTTGTGTGTCAGAAGGTTGAACTATTGTTTCATCTTCATTAACAATAGTCTCAGATCCAGGTAGTTGATATGCGTCTATTTGAGCATCTTGAACTTCTACAAGTTCAACTTTGCTCCCACTGTCTTCTCTTAGAAGAAACTTTTTCTCTAAAATGATAGCATATTTTGAAACAAACACATTTTGTTCCGAAACATGGTAGAACTGATATCCTATAGTTTCTTTAGGATATCCTACAAACATACATTTTTTAGATTTAGACTCAAACTTATCTGACTGAATCCGCTTCACATAAGTAGGACAATCCCAATTTTCATATAAGAAAGATAGAGTTTCTTGTTAGTCCATATCTTATATGGAGCAGCATCAACTGACTTGTATGAGACTCTGTTTAATACATAAACAGAAGTTTTGAGTGCATACCCTTAAAAGGATTTTGGTAAATCTGTTAAACCCATCATAGACCTTACCATATTTAACAAGGTTTGGTTTCTCCTTTCAGGCACACCATTGTGTTATGGCGTGTAAAGTAGAGTCCACTAGGACAATATTTTATTATCTCTGAGATAATCCAAAAACTCTTGGCTTAAGTACTTACCACCTTGATCCAATATAAGTGATTTAATACTTCTCCCAAGTTGTTTCTCAATTTCATTTCTAAATTCTTTGAACCTTTCAAAGGATTCAGACTTGTATCTCTTAAGATATACATACCCATATCGAGAATGATCATCGATAAAGGTAATGAAGTATAGGAAATTACCTTTGGCATGTGTAGACATCGGACCAAATGCATCAGTATATATTAGGTCTTAAAGGCATCAAATGCCTTCTTCTGCTTCAAGGACTTCAGATAAGCCTTACAGTTTCTCTTCCAATGGCCATCCTTGCCACAGTGGAAACAAGTTCCCTTCGAGGCAGTCTTCTTTACTTTTTTGACACCTCCTTTAGGCCCTGTGGATGACTTCTTCTTTTGACTCTATTTCTTTGAACTATAAGAGTCCACCAGAATCACAACTTTGTCATTGCGGACAGATGACTCAACTGCTTTAAGCATGTTGACCAACTCAGGAATTGTGTTGGATATATTGTTCATCCAATAGTTAAGCACAATTGTGAGTAACTATCGGTAAAACTCTTCAGAATTAAGTCAATACTTAATTCATGATCCAAAAGAAAACCCAAGGAGGCTAACCACTCGATGTAACCATTCATCTTCAGTGTGTACAACACTGGAGAATTCCTTTTAACCATTTTGGAGCAGAAGAGCAATCGTGAAGTCTTGAACATTTAGGACCTTACTTGCTCACCAAAGAGCTCCTTAAGATGATATACTATGGTATGATCATCCATAACCTCATGTTACTTTTATAGCTCCGGTGGCATAGTGGCTAGCATAATACAACTAGCCACCATACTATCATCGAGATGCTTCCTATATGCCCTCCGATCATCATCAAAAGTATCAACAGCAGGGGGATCGGGAAGTGGTTCTTTTAAGATGTAACTAAGCTTCTCGAACTTGAGAACTATTCTCAAGTTCTTAAGCTAGTTAAGGAAGTTTGCTCTAGTCAACTTGTTAGCTTCCATCAATGATCTTAGATTCACTCTAATACTCATGGTGTTGACTCAGACAATAGCAACCTTTCTTCAAAGAGAGAAAAATTAAAATGCACTTAAATGCATATCTATAAAGACTTTAATAATACGCATTATTGCTCCCACTATTTTCACGAATTCATAACTTTCAATATAAATTCGAGAAAACTCATAGAGAAATTTTCTTAGTAGGTCAATATCTAATATCCCTAAGAATGACCTTGGGTTTGCCCAATAAGCCACTTTAATTCAACTTGCGCAACAAGCCACCTTAGTTCAACTGGTAGGTATCGATCATACCAATTGCATCTCCAATGCAATTATTGAATCTAGTGTTATAAATTGTTGATGTTTGCACACTCATTGGGCTATCAAATCTTGACATATATACATCTAATGTACACTACCTAACTTCACCTCTATCCACGTTATTATTGGATTTACCCAACAAACCAACGCTTCTAGTTAAAACCGACCCATTAATCTAGAAATCATATTTCCATAATTTGAACATATCCATGTAAAGTGGGCTTAGGTTTGCCCAATAATCCTAACTTTAAAAGGACTCTGGTTCTTATCATATTAAAAGAAGGCGTTAGTTTTAATATTCTAAGTGATGGGTTTGACTAAGGTCTTATCTAACGTAGATAGTCTTATACATATAACTCATATATATATATATATACACCTATAGTTACTACCATCCATCATGCAAGCCCACACATTCTCTTAGCCATGCATTTTCTAATACATATATATAAACACATTATTTTGGTTATGACATCTTATGGATCCTAATATGAAAGGCATAATCCAACACTTGGATCTAAGCCTAATCCAATACTTATATTTACTATCTTCATTTTACTAACTTGGCTAAAATTACTACTGTATGTTATTTCATTTGGAATTAATATTAATCTAAATAACATGAATGCCTAATTTCAGAAATTAATTCATAATTAATTTACCTTAAAATAATTCTTTGATGTCTAAAATTAAACAATTTCAATTTTGTCACATATGTCAATTTTTCTAGTCTTACTAAAAAAATCTATTGCTCTACTAAAATTAATTTCCAAAATTTTTAGAACATCAAATCATCATTTCAAGCATCTCTAGGTCATTTCATGATAATCAAAATAATTTAGGAACCACCCAAAAATTATTATGATCACTAAAACACTGCTAAGACGCCAAAAACGACAAATATGACTTCTAAAATGTTTCTAAAAATCAAATTTCTAGCAAAATCATTTAGGCATGCATCAAACATCAAATTAACACATTTTTATCACAAAATATTTTCAAGGTTCTAGAATTGAAATATAAACATAAAAAAACATCAAACAAAATAGATCCTACAATTTCTAGAATATTATTTAGATCTAGAAAATTGTTTGATAAAATTATTAAAACATTTTAATAATTCTAAAAAATTACAGAGGCATAAGCACATGCTAAATATGTTCACATAATAATTGCAGAATCAAATTCCACGAAAATCATGTATAACCTCATCAGTTTAGCCAATTGACATCACTTGCCTAGCAGAAAGATAGATTTCATACATGTTCTTATAAATATGAAATTAAATATTTTAATCACATTAAAAATATTTTAAATCACATTGGATCATACATAGGCAACTTATGAATAGATTGGTGAAAGAAAATAATGAAAACCATTTTTCTATAATTAATTTCGAACAAAACATTACAAGACTTTAAGATATCACAACCATGAAAATAATTTTCATATGTCATGTATTCTACATCTAACAAGGCATAAGATGGCTCTAATACCACTGTTAGGTTTCGATCATGCATTTTTTACATAATATATATCAAATATAAGCATCAGAAAACAAAACGTAACCTTAAAAATCATATCCACTTATGTATATAGATATAGAAAACAAAAATATGAAATGTAAGATGTTTAAATACCTTTCCGACGATCTCCTTCGTTCTTTAATCTTCTCCACATTGGGTTATCGTAAGCCACAATGATCAATGTAGACCGTCTTTAATTAAAGTTTACACAAAGATAAAAGGATGAAACCTCACTGGGAGAGGGCTAGAATTCTTTCTTGTGCCAGCAAAGATAAGAATTCTTGTGAGAGTTAGAGAGAAAAAGAGTGTGTATGTAAGAAAGAACCTTTCTTTCACTTGTGTTTTACACAAGATGCATGAAAATTATCTCTATTTTCTGCACAATTTGGCCTTCCATAACCCCTATCACTAATGGAGAGTTATGAGAAGTTAGTGGTCGTAAATAACATGCATTAATGGAAGTTATGAGAAGTTAATAACCATGAATAGTATGCATTAATAGAAGTTTGAGAAGTTAATGGCCAAATTGGCAGCCAACAACACTTGTTTCTAATCCATTTTATGTAACGTTTTTTACCACGATCACATCGTGATACAATCCTGAAACACTCTCTCATACCTTGAATCACCATTTAAGACCATTTTACTCATCCTTCAGATCTCCTATGTGTGTGACCCATTAGGTTTCTGGTTATGTTGGTCATTTAAATTAACACTTAATTTAAGTAACTTAAGAGCGGTACCTAGCAACACGTTATGACCCTAGTGGTTTGACCATGAGCCCTTCCATATGCAATTTTGTCATGCAATTCGTCCTTTCACCACCTATACCCCACTTATTTCAAAGTATGGTCAAAGTGTCAACTCCTACTAGACTGAATACATCACATCTACTCCAAGTGATATTAGATCTTGTCTTGAGGATCTTATTACTTTATATATCATTGAAGACTCTCTTCATGACACATATCTGCTCTAGCTAGAGACTCTCAAATAATGACCCCTATAAGAGGTCGTGAGTATCATCTCCTTCTATCAGGAGTGGTAAATCCCTTATTGGCTACTCAATTACCTTATAATACCTCAAGTTGTACCTAATCACCACTCTATGAGTACCCCTGAAAGGCACCGATGACTGGAGTCAAAGTACATGATCAGTATTCGAGATATCCTGGAACACCTTAAGTCAAAGGATGCTTATATCATTGCTATGATGAGACTATTATTGACACTGGAATAGAATATCCATATGATTGTCTCATAGTTGGTCAAGCCAATGTACTTACAACCCTTAGTAAGCATCCACATGTTAACTCTAAATAACTAATGTCTACAACTTATGACATATACTACTTGATTCAATTAAGGAATATAACATGTATTAGTCTGTTCGAATTAATGATATCTCATCTCATTAATCCTATTACCAGTGAAAGTTTAGATACTAACATAATTATATATGATAGGAATTTCATCATCATGATCTCATCATGATTTCTTCCATGCTATATTTTATATCAAGGACTTCATTAAATCAATTTAAGATCAACATCAAATCCATAAATGTATGAACGTCGAAATAATGAAAAATGTCTTTATTAATCATAAAATGATTTATACAATAAGTGCTAAAGGTAATTGCATTTAGAGCACTTCTCTAACAGTGCCACATTAACTACCTCTGATAACACTTCTTTCAATCTAGCTGCCAGTAAAGTAGCGACAATTTTATAGACAGTCAAACAATAAGAGATTGGACGATAATCAGTAATCATCGCGGGCCTATTTGTTTTAGGAACTAGACAAATGAAAGTATGGTTGATCTCCTTCAGTAATGAACTAGAAGAAAAGAACTCCAACATCGTATCAGTTAAGAGAGGGCCTGTGATGTCCCAAGTTTGTTAAAAAAACAAACAGAATATCCATTAGGACTAGTACTTTCGAACTATGTAATCAAAGCACCACCTCTTTCACCTATTGGGCAGTGTGAGGGGCATTAAGCATTTCTAGGAGTGATTGGTTTGGTCTAAACTCCACAACATTTCCTATCCCAAATCCACTCTTGCTGAACTTAAATGCTCCTCATTAGATTGATTAAGTAGCCTCGAATGTGATCAGAGATCTCTTGCTGATAAGATATCAAGTTACCCTCCTCATCCTTCAATTAAATGATGGTGTTAGTATTCATTCGAACCAACAAAGACGCCTGAAAAAATTTATAGTCGATATCCCCTTCTTTAAGCCATATATGTGTTGCTTTCTATTTAATAATTGAACTCTGCAATCTCAACGCTTCTTGGTAATTCTTTAACCGATCTGCTTCAAGAGTCCTTAATCTAACATTGTGTGGATCCATATAACACTGCTATTGAACCTCTGTCAATGCTTTACTCAACTCTTTCAAGTCCTGAACACATTCTTTGCTAAACTTTTTGATAGCTATTTTTGCTAGCTTCAATTTTTGTATAATTTGAAAAGCTTTGTCAACCACCTCTCTATCCCAAACCCTACTGATTACGGCCTTAAAACCTTCTTCTTGAGTTAAACGATTCAAAAATCTAAACGGAGCACCTATCCGAGATCCTACACACATCTGCCGAACAAAAATAAAAGCATGGTCCTAGAATATTAGATTTCCAAATAAAGCCGACGCTCTAGGGAAGGAATTGAGCCATCTTTGATTCACTATAGCTCTATCTAATTTTTTTTCCTTATAAACATATTCCCCTACTATTTATTTTCCACTGTGTACCATCTGCTTAGCCCTCTATGGTCCACTAGATCGACCAGTTGAAGCAGCTGAGAGAGCGCTTTCCTTGCTCTAGAATGAAAACCCACACCTCCCTCTACTTCATCTGACTTTAAACAACAATTAAAGTCTCCCAAAGCTAACCACGGATCTTGCATACCAGAATGAATAACTTGCATCTCCTCCCCACAACTTAGCCCTTTAAAAAGCAAAATTGGAGGCATATATAATTGTAACTTTGAAATGAAACTTGGCTATTAGACAACAATGTAGATGAATGAATTGCTCACTCATCTTGACAACATACCAACACAAAATTCTGCTATTATAATGATAACTGTAATTCGAAACAAACTTCGACTTTTAACCCCAAAAATCCATACCTTTCTGGAAAGAATCAACCTTTATTTTGGTCTCTAGGAGCCCCACTAAAACATGTTTCTTATCTGCTACTTCATGTACCAACAACTTTTTAAGGGGGTTATTTAATCCCCTACTATTCCATACTAGTATCGTCATTTAGTAAAACCCCTAAAAAAGACATCTAGGGGATATAATCCCTTTGTGCTTCTTTTTCTTGCCTTTTTTTTTTACCGGAACTCCTTTTAGTTGTTACTACTAAAGTCTGATTGGGAGCAACATCATCCACGTCAGAATCTAATTCTTTACCGATAATAGTTACTGGCTCTGTAACTTCTGTTATGATTTGCTCCATATATTTAAACTCTCTGTGAGCATGTACTATTTTCAACCATTTTGCACACCATTTGCCATTACTGCTTCGTTCTTATTAGGCATCTATGTAGGACTTCAAGGCCCACCTGTTATTACTCCCTCGCTAGCACTATCAACTGCACCACATTGCTTTGCTTCTTTCTCATTTGTCGTTGTAGGAGGGGTTTACTTTATTAGATAGAGCCTTAATTATCTCCACTGTTGCCCTTAACTCAGTCATTCCTTCCACATTCTTTCCTCTAATATTAAGGTTTTTATTCCGTGCCACCAAATTCAACTCAACCAAATTCATACCATCGCTGGCTTCAACAATAACCTGCCCATTATCTGGATAACCTACTTGTCACTTGAATAGGTTATCCTTTGTCATTAATTCATCATGCCAACCTATTTTGAAAATTTTACCAATAGCTATCCATTTCTAGTTAGAAAAAGAAGGTTTCCACGGATAAGAAATGGCTATTTCATCTTTTACCTATTGGTTTATGCCCTACAATCATTCCCCTTAGTTGTAGTTTAGTGACAAATTATTTAAAGGCATTCTTTATCTTGTACATGTTTAGATGTATATGCTAAAGTCCATGGGATAATTGTACATTGCAAATGAAATTATAATGAGATTATAATTATGAGGTTCACATTGCATTTATGTATTATTCCTAAAATGTTTCTAGTCATTGTTCTATTAAGATTGGACATTAATAGAACAGAAAAAGACTAACACACGTTTTGTTTTTCCTTTTGAAAGAAATAGTTGATCTCATAGGCTAAAATATAGAGATACTTAAACAAACGTGTAGGTGCTTGCTAGAGAACAAGTTCACTTAACAGACCCGATATGAGAAATCCATTTGGAACATTACTTGTATGTCTATGGAATTCTCATTGTAATGATTGTATAAG
>JANTNU010000235.1:3729410-3741131 GCA_024752395.1 Erythroxylum havanense | reverse complement strand
GAGATTTGGCGTTTCTGCAGCGAGTGTTCGTGATCAAGTGCTGCGATGGATCATAGGTCGGTCAGCTGGAGATGTTTGTATTTTTGTGATGACCTAGTATAAATGTCTTTATCAGTTTCCTTTTTGAGATGTATTTGGCCTGTAGGGGACTGATAGATATGTCTATATTTTGGACTGATGCCATTTAATGAAAAGTGATTTTTATGGTTTTAAATTTTAGCGATTTGCAAATTGTGGTTTATTTGTATTGATGCCATGCGAGTGTTTAGTGATCGTTAGTGGTCGTAGCACTTCTGAGTGGTAGGATACGCGCCGGAACGACCCACGGGCGTCCCGGTGTGTACCCCACAGTGAGGGGGCGCTACAATAATGAATCAATGCCTCCTGATCATACAATGGTTGATAGTTTTTACAATATGAAGAAATTTATTAGAGGTCTTGGTTTGCCCGTTGAAAAGATTAATTGTTACAAATTGGGATGTATGTTGTATTGGGAAGATAAAGTGGAATTAGAAGCCATTTGAGAGGTAACTCAACAAAAATGATTGCAATAACCATAATAACATGTTTTAACTACTAAATTGTAATAACCATAATCTTTAATATAAGTATTTGCATCACTTGAAGAAAAATGTCAAAAATAAGGCTAGAGTTGAAGGTTCGATATGTAATGCTTATTTAGTTGAGAAAGCTAATACATTTTGTTCACATTATTTTGCGCCACATGTTTACACAAAAGAAAGAAAAGTTCCTTGTAATGACGATGGGGGAGGAATGAGTAATGCTGATGATAACTTGTCAATTTTCACATATCCTAGACGAACATATGGACGTTTAATAAGAAGAATGTTAACAGAGAAAGGAAGAATGTTAACAGAGAAAGAACTTGAGACTGCCTATAGATACATTTTATTAAACTGTCATGAGGTTCAACCTTACGTGCAGTAAGTTCAAAATGATTATTTGAGTTTTGAAAGTTTATGTTATTCATAACGTCGTTTACATAATAATGGTTTTAGATTATACGAGGAATTGTTCTGTGAGCTAATGCTGAACAAAACACAGGATGATATAAATAAAGAAGTTGGAAGACACTTTTCTTGATGGCTCGAGAGATATGTAAGTTTTCACTTACAAATATTCAAATGATTGAATTATAAGATTTAAATTTTCAAATGACATTATACTCTTTGATATGATAATTTCTTTTATGTAGGCCTTAGAAAATCTAATAGAGAACAAGTTCATTTATGATCTTGCAAAGGAACCTCTACAAACAGTTAAATCGTATATGGTATATTTCGTTAATGGATACAAATATCATACAGAATATCATGGTCATAGCATGGTAACAATAAATAGTGGAGTTTGCATACAGGAAGAATTGATGGATTACTATAGTAAAATTATTGAGATATTTGAAATTAAGTACCCTGCATTATTAATAAAGTGAAGTGTGATATTTAAGTGTGACTAGTTTGACCTGACTCCAAATGTTTGAATAAAAGTGTATAGCCGATACAATCTAGTTGAAATCAACAATCGAAGAAGATTGAGACAATTTGAATCTTTTGTGTTAGCAATGTAAGAGAAACAGGTGTGTTATGTCCCTTTTCTAAGCTTATGATCAGATGAGTCAGATTAGGTCGTTTGCAAAGTTAAACATATAGATTTTTTAAATCACATGAAAAAGGACAATAGAGAATTGAAAGTGAGACGTTTCAGGAAGATGTTTATGAAATAAAAGCATCTATTATATATGATGATAATGAACCTTTGAACGATCCATCCAATGAATATGTTAAAATGTCATCTAGAGAGGATGACAAGGGCTAGAGATCTAAAGAGGAGCCGGAGTTTGATTCTTATTCTTCAGAAAAAGAATATGATTGTAATTTTCAATTAAGTTATGATAGCGATTAATTTGTGTTTGTAATTGAATTTTTTTCAACAAATCAAGTATTTCCTTTTCAGTATATTCTGTACAATATTTAATTTAAATTCTTAATCAAGGAATGTCGACTGGTTCCGGATGGTAGTAATTAATTCTGTTGGGAGGAATATGGCAAAATTTTCATTATCGTAGGAATAAACAATGCAGGAAAAATATCCACTTCATACACTAATGATCGTTTGCCTTCCATGGCCGATCTTCTGCTTCAAGGTGTTTAGTATCATCTTAACCGCGTTATTTTCTATATTATGTACATCTCATTTCCTTGTATGAAGCTATTATATATATTCACATTTGATGGTATATACTATATATTGTTTTAAACTTCCTTGAATCTTGAAGATGACATGTATGCCCATAGAGGCGAGAGTGATGTCACAACGGTCCATAAAAGATTAGAGAAATCTTTTATGTTGTTTCGTACTGGCAGTATATATCTAAGTTCTATACTGATTGCGTTTTAGGTAAACTGTTTCGTACTGACAGTTCATTTGGAGAGTTTGTCTTCCATACTAAATCTGGTGACTCATTCACTGTATCCTTTACAAATTTAGCTATAGTGGAACAGCTATTGCAAAAAGATGTTAAAAACCCTACATCTCATTTCCTTGTATGAAGCTATTATATATATTCACATTTGATGGTATATACTATATGATGTTTTAAACTTTCTTGAATCTCGAAGATGACATGTACGCCCATAAAGGCGAGAGTGATGTCACACCGGTCTATAAAAGATTAGAGAAATCGGTTGTTTTGGAAAATTCATCAATTCCACAGACCTCGTCTAGACATTCACGTGTGCATGTCGCAATAATTTTGTTTCGTTTAGCAATTTTGTAATTTGACAATATCTAAGTTCTATATTGATTGCGTTTTAGGTAAACTGTTTTGTACTGGCAGTTCATCTGGAGAGTTTGCGTTTCATACTAAATTTGGTGACTCATTCATTATATCCTTTACAAGTTTAGTTATAGTGGAAATGTTATTGCAAGAAGGTGTTAAAAACCCTACATCTGAGAGAAGAAGTATCACTGTTTCAATTGGTGAGTTCGAACATGTCAGGACCTTTCTTAAGAATCCAGACATTGGGGACTCATTTACCTTTACCGACTCTCATGCCACTTGAAATTGAAGAAAATAATTATATCATTGTCACTTATCGATGCAATATACTAGACTTAGCATTAAAGTTCATTTATTGTTGTATCTGTAAGAATTTGTTAAAGAACCTCCCCACTACTTAGGGGTCAAGCTGCTGTTTCATATTGAGTGTAGGTTATTATTGTTCTTGTTCTATGACTGTAACAATTGTTAACCTTCTAATTCAAAGTTTCAAAATGGAGATGATATTTAACAAATCGTCTTATTTCTTTTTACATATATTGTGTAAATTATTGATTTCAAATTCTTATATTTCTATAAAATTCAATAAACAATGAATTTCAGGTAGAAGTATGCCACCAAAGAGACGACGTGATGTAATGCGGCCCAGGTTCAGATGCATGTTCAAAGGTGTTTACTGTAAAAGTGAATCATCACAATCTACAACTGCAACTGAATCACCTCCTCTCCCTCTAGGGCCTACAGTTGCAAATGACGCATCACTTGTTGTTCCTCATGCTACGCCATCTACCACGCTTACATCATCCACTACCCCTATATTGGATAAAGAAGACGGCTGCCGGTTTGGAACTGAGGGACCTAATGGAAAAACGTGCATAACAATTGTCAATAATCTATAAGTAAAATTATATGAAACACTATATGTTTATAATTAAGTTATAGGTTTAAATTTTTTCAAATTATATAAAATTATTTATTCTTACATTAGGTTGATTCCGTCTGGACCGTGTTCTATAAATATGACATCTAAATTTAAGGAGATGATTGATCCTGAGGGTATGTATGAAAGAATATATCTTAGGTCGTAAAGGTATTTTACTTTCAGGAGTTTGAGGTACAATAAAAAATTATTTTCTTTCTAATCAATTTGTATACATTTGTTCGATAAATATTATTATATTATAAGTATTTATCGAATTTTTTCCTTTTATTTCATAAAGATTTTTCTGGGATTTTAATTTTGACATAGTCATACATAATGTATGGGAGAGATGAGCACGTACACATTGTCATGACTTTATTGGTACGACATACAAGGTTGGTGTACGACCGCCTTATATTTTTGAGCAAATATAGAGTCGTTGGCAGGAGTATTGGACATCACATAAGACAATGTCCATCTCTGAGCATAACTCAACCAACAAACGTGGATGATCAAGGGAAGAGAGTCTTCCTATATATACGGGATGATCAATTACTCACCATTAGCATGCAAAGAAACTTGTAAGTATCTAAACTTTATACTTATATTCTAACTGTTTTAATTTGCTGTATTTCAATTTAAATTGATGTGTGAATGTTGGAATAAAAATATATATATTATGGATAATGATAATGGTAATAATGCCTAGTGCCATATATGGCTGTGTTGAGTTATTTTCTTTGTTCAACAAGGGATAAATATCATAAAAATAAAGAAAACTCTTGCCAAAATTTTTATTAACTTTAGATCACTTGTAACATTTTATTCTTATGCAAAAAAAATCTTTGGGCATAAGGCCTACACCTCGTCAGCTGTTTTTGCACACTCGCATCAAGAAGCATGATGGTGTGACATTCGTCAACATCCTCTATCGAAAACTGAATGTAAGTGAAATTTATACTTTAATATTAATTCTTAATAATTATCACTTACTAATATAAATATTGCCTTCTAATATAATCAAATACAAGAAAGTATTCAGCAACAATCTCAGCACGAACAACCTGTTGATAAGAGTTAGACATATCTTGATGCAGTGAGTGGTAAGGACCGACGTGAAAGGATCTTCAAGGTAGGTTCATTTGTGAACACATGTTATTCACAATCCTCTACGTCCAATACATCAACATCTAGTAGATGGTCACAAACCAATGAAGCCAATTAGCTTCGGACCATAATGGAGACATTGATAGATAACAGAACTCAGTTAAGACATGATGTGGATGAGTTGAAGGTGAGGGGTAGCACCTCAGAGCACCCACGATCACCAGAACAATAAGATTATTGTAGTCATTTGCTTTGAATTACAAATACTTATTATTATACACTATAATAATTTTATTATCAATTAAGATAATTTTAACTTTATATCATCAATTAACTTTTTGTTTAAACAAATTAAATATATAAACAAATCAAAATATTATGCACAGATAATTCATAACTATTAGAATTATGCATTAATCATAAAATCATGAAATAAAATTTAATGTCAGAATCTTTTTAAAAATCTTTTCATTTTCTTTACCAACAAAAAATAAATTTCCATCAGTAAAATATACAATATTTACCAATTGAACACCATAAACTGTTGGTAAAATGTATGATATTTACCGACTGTTACTCCCCATTTTGTCAGTAATTAAGGATTTTCTGAACTGTGGTACTGACGGTTAATCATAACCGTCGGAATATCACCGACAAAATAACGTATCATCGGAAAATATTTTGATGGAATTTTTAGGTCCGTAGGTAAATTTACCAACAAATTTGCTCTGAACTGTCGGTAAATTTACCGGTGGTTGTATCCATCCGTCGATTTATTTACCGAAATTTACCTATGGTCGTTTCCACGACGTCGCTTGATTCAGTCGTTAATTTATATTACCGACGGAATACAAATATTTTCTGTTGGTAATTTCCGTCACTAAACGACATTTTTCTTGTAGTGATGATAGGATTCTAATTTCTTTATGATTTATGATGGCAATTAATGTTTATAACTTCTAAGTACTGGTCGTCTATTTAGGATACAACAGTCACTATGGATTGTATAACTGATACAATACCAGTAGTTCACGAACTCTTCTCACTCTCAAATTAACTACAGTCTCATGGAAAGCTGGCTTTTAGCGGGCGTACTTGAAAAGCGACTTGACCTACCAATCTTGCCTAATGTTGTACCAATTATAGCTGTTGTTTCGCTTCTATATTAAAGTTGATAGGATTGTTGTGGGAATAACATAGGGGTCAGGGAGGAAAATGGTGGCCGGTAGCATTGTTGGTGGAACGAAAGAGGCACAAGAGATCATGTTTTGGCTTGATTCTTACCCATTTATACGTATGTTTATGTTGATAATGAGTTCGACTAGGCCTGGACTACTTAAAAATTAAGCAAAACTAAAAACAAATATACAGTTTTAAGTTTAACCAAGATAAAATATTTAAGTCTAACTTGAAATTTAAAAGTAGTTAAATATAATTTAATTTGTTAATTTTGCTTCATACGAAATTTATTAAATTCAATCAATTTGGAGAGTTAAAATTCTTATAATTTATTATTAAGTTCGATTAAACCGAATTAATATGTTAACTTCAACCTATTTTGAGCTAATTTATCTTCTCTATAGAGTTGTTTGAAGTTTGATCACAAATTTGATTAACATGAGAGCATCTACATGGACATTAACTTAGCGGTCTTATATAAACTATATTTAAATAAATAAAGACCTTTAAGTGATATCTTAGTCTGTAGTGACAATAACTTTCTAATTAACATCATCATCATCATCATCACTCAGTTTGAAATCCCACAATGAAGCAGGGTCTGGAGAGGTCCGATAGTACACAGCCTTACCCCTACATAATAGAAAGGCTATTTCCAGTGGACCCGTATGCAAATGAGACAATATAAGAATGATGTGGTATATAAAAATAGTAAAAAAGAAAAAAAAAGATGGAGAATACCTGAAGGAGGGTATATCTACGAAGACCTAGTATTATAATTAACATATTATATACAATCCATGATGGATTGAATGTGGTGTGGAGGAAACCGGTGCGGGATTGGTGAGATGAAGAAAGGGGACCGAGTGGTTAGAAGAGATGGAGAGGCCCGTGAGGATGTGAGAAAATAGTGTAACGTATGGTTTCATGCATGCAAGGGACAGAAACCAGAGGGACATTGAACTTCTTATATATAAATAAACTTGTTTTTTGTGTCAACTTCTTTGGTTGGGTACTCTCTCACGGGAATCAACCCACCACCTCTCTTCTGTGTCTCTCTCTCTATATATATATACATACTTAATGTGCCTGTGCATATAAGGTAATATTATGCCTTCTTTAGAGATTACCCATCTAGACGACCTGGCTGGTTCGCCTAGGAATGGCAAGTTAGTGCACGAGTTTCCATGTTTCTTCTACATGTGTGCAAACTAATTAGTATAGTTCTTTTAATGCCCAGTGAATATACTCTCAAAAAGCACAATAATTTATTAATATGACTAATCAAACAGTTAAATTTAAGGTCCCGACTCCGTCTAATTTATTAATAACAAATTTTAGCAATTGTGTGTACTTACATCAATTAATGCATTATTTATAAGTTAATTTCTATATTTTTTATGGAATCAACCTAATTAATCAATAATAAACAAAAATTATAAACAGATACAGCCTCATTATTTAAGAAAATATATATTTTAAAAAATGAAAGTTATTAATTAAAAAATAGGAATTTAGTACTAATTTAAAATTTTTATCAAATTAAGGTTACTTAATTAGGAAATTTAGGGATTTTAATAAAAACAACTTAACCTAAATAATTAATGCTATAGAATAATTATTTTAATTCCATAACATATATAATTTGAATTATATCATGTGGCAGTCACCTGATAGATGAATCTTTCAACATATTTAAATTTTTTATTACCTTGGAGTTTAATTTAAAAATATTATAATTGAAATTAAATACTGTGAATATTTTAGAGAGAAAACTGTTTTTTTTAAATAAAAATTTCAACACTTTTTTGTTTAATAAATTAATAAACTAAATATAGTTAATAGCGAGGTACAGCCTCTCACGACAGGCTTGGTGGTGAGAAGTAGAGTGATCTTACCTATCATATTTTTCATATTATTATCTTACTTAAAATAGTGAATTTCGAAATAAATTAAGATTTTGTAATAGAGGTCATAAGTACAAGAATAAATTCGCAATAATTTATATATATATATATATATATAAATCGGAACGGTGAAGTGAAGCAATTGGAATAGTAGATTAGCATGGTCATCGCTCAAGGATTAACACACACAATATCAAAAAATGGTGACCAACTTTGCTACATTTCAAGTATAAGTAGAACTTTACAATATATCGGATATATTTATTCTACTATTTTTGTAATAACTTTGTTGTTAAACTTGCGTCATATAATGAATCATTATTATTCTATCACATTTGCATATGGGTTTATCAAAAATAGTCTCTCTATTATATAATGGTAAGATTGCATACTATCAGGTTCCATCAAACTCCGTTTCAGTGCGGAACTTCGGGATATGGTCGTAATAACTTCAAAATTAATACAGTGGCTAGAAAAATAAAGTCTTATATATCCAAGTACGTATAGTAGCACAAAGCCTTCAAGTAGACATTTCCACTGCATATGTGGTCATAATAACTTCAAAATTAATGCCGTGGCTAAAGATATAAAGTCTTATATATCCAAGAACGTATAGTAGCACAAAGCCTTCAATTCAAGTAGACATTTTCACTGCATCTGTGTTCATAATAACTTCAAAATTAATATGGTGGCTAGAAAAATAAAGTCTTATAAATATTTGGAACAAAAGTACATTAAATATTTAAGATTTTCCATGAAAAAAAATGCAAAGAAAATCAAAATACAAGTACCAATTGCCTGTGCCTCCATATCTTTCTTTGGTTGAGAAAGGAAAGTAGTAAATTGGACCTCTGAGTTCTCAGTCTCAGAAATCTCGCAGACGTTACATATATATGTCTCTCAGTCCTTGCTTGAAGACAACTGAGGAAGAGAAGTGACCCCTACCGTTTAAAAAACCCACTGAGAGAGAGTGCAGTAGAAGTACTGTACTGGTGGAGAAGGGTATCTTTGCAGGATTAAGGGGTCTCTCTTTTAAGTTTGTACGTTCTTTTGCATCTGCATCGATCTCCGAAACTTTAGCTCTGAGTCATAATACAATGACCCAAGGGCTGGTCTGTAATTCTCTTGCTCTACCGAGTTGGTCATTAGTACATCATTATTGTCCAAAATTAAAGTTTGTGTTTGTACATGTTATAATAATGGCGGGCAGCGCATTATTACAGCTAAGCTTCTAAGCTTCAACAACTTTCCTCTTTGTTCTTAATTTACTAATGTTGTGTATGTGTGTAATCTTAAAATCTTGTACTAAATACTCTCTAATAATCTGAGGTGGGACACGATTACTATACAGGAGAGTTCAAATACTGTATTTTATGAGAGCAGATAATGAAAAATACATGAATATATCTACACTTGTGTTCTTCTTTTAAAATAAAATTGAAGAAACATTAAAATACATTATTTGAAACAACAAATGATTTTAATTAGAGACAAAAAATTACGTTAAAAATGTGAGGACTGTAAGAGTATTCTATATTGACTAAACATGAAATTAGTAAAAGGTAAGGGCTAATTATTTGACTAGTTCTAGTTATTTTAACAATGGTTGACCCAAGCTCAATTATTGTTAACGGCATTCTACTCATATTAAAAATTCTAATATAGTATCTGTTTGAGCAGGTTTGATTTGGATTATTAATTTCCCGATTATCTGTATGGATTTTCAGTCTCAGCTACTTGGGTTGGTTTCGACTGCATTTATTTTAAATGACAACTAGATGTCCAGTCCTAGTTGCTCTTAAGGAGAAGTGTTAAAGTATCTCATATCGATTGAACATGAAATTATTAAAAGGTTTATAAGTGATAAGGGCTAACTATCCAATTGACTAGCTCTGGTAATTTTGACAATGGTTAACCCAAGCTCAGTTATTACTAATGAACTCTATAATCTGTTCATATTAAAAATTATAATAAGTACAACACCTTTCTAATAAAGGGTTGCTCAAGTGCACAAAATTTCCCTTTATAAGGGTCGGAAGAGGGTCACTAATTGTATAAAATCTTTCTTTTATATTTTACAAAGAGATCGCTTCCGTTTTTCAAACTCGTTTCCTTCTGATCATAAACAAGTAATCTTACCAATTTTCCTTCGACTACCTTCCGAGGACAATAACTTTATTCTAATATGATATCAAAATAATTTTAGTTATACTATATTAAAGTGTATACATAAATTGATGTAACTTCATTTTTATTATTTAAAAATAATCTTAGCAGTGTAGCTATATTATCCACTTGTGTTCTTATTTTTTATATATTAATTTTATTGAATATTTCTTGACATATATGCATTTATATATCTATAAACACATAGGCTCGTCTTTGGGAAAGCAATAAAATGCTACATACAAAATAAATTTTCAGTATAAATGTAATAATTAGTAAATTATTACATTTACTACCACTTGAGCTACTTCCAAGAGACATCATCTGCTTCTTCTTTTTGTCTACAATTATAAAAATGTAGAAATTTTAACAGGGTCTGGAACACCATTATCATTGCTTCTGTTCTCTGTTGTGAGAGATGTGGATTTATTATTAGATAAGGGGAGCAACTTTACAACGAAAAGAAAGAATAAAGGAAGGAAATAAAACGTGTGAGTTATTATTATAGATACGGGGAAGGAAGAGGTAACAGCGACGTAACATGGGAAGGAATAGACAAAGTTGGAATGAATTGCAGACCTTCACTGCAGCTCCTGCCTCCCTCCCTCTTCCTACTACTCATTCATTATCAGAGAAATGAAACCTCCGTCATCTATCTTCTGCTAGATCGCCTGCTGATCCTGTCTTATTTCACTTTCTGCTTCTCTGTTTTTTCACTTCTTCTAATCTTGTACACCATCAAATCACATCCATCATTTTTGACTTATCTGTTCGCATAAAACTTCTTTTGGATTTTAAGCGGAATAACCAGAATGGAGTTTCTTAGGATACATGCATTGATGTATATGGCAGTATATCCTTTTTTTTTTTTCCAGTTTAAAAATTTGTAAACGATTATTTATATTTACTGACTTGTAAGATTTTGGATATAGTGAATAAAGAAGCATATATTGTATGGTTTATAAAAATGTATGATTTTTTTGTAAATTGAAAATATTTAAAAATGAATTAAACTTATCTTTTTTATTAAAAGATTGGTTATCAATCAATTTTAATTTGAAATATTGATAAAAAATAAGAAAAAATTAATTAATGATCTATATATCATTTCAAAATCTTTACAAAAAATAAAAAAAGGTTCACGCGTTTATCAATTTTTTATTATTTGATGGTAAATAATTATGCAAATTTGAATGGATTGTAATCGTTTATTCTAACTCCTAATAAAGAATTTTAGCTTAGTTATATTGGATCTTAGAGTAAAAGATATAGAGATTATCTCATAGGGATGACAGTGAGTCGGCCCATGGTCAGTCTCACCAATTTCTTTAAATAATTTTTAATTAAAAGTGTAAAATAATTTTTTTTAATTAGGTCTAAAATTAGGTTACTCAAGTGCAAGTTAGCTCGAGATCTAACTCTTTTAAATAAGATGATATCGTTTGATTTAGAATAATTGAGTCTCGAGTTAGCCTGAGCCTGTGTCTAACCTATAGGGCAACTCATTAAAAACACTTGAATCTAAGCACATGAGTCACCCATTTCCATCCTTATTCACTTGTTGTTTAATTAACTTTAAAAAAACATAATTTTAAAATTTATTTTAATAAAATTTTAACTTTTATAAAACTATCTTTAGA
>JANTNU010000235.1:3715663-3729310 GCA_024752395.1 Erythroxylum havanense | reverse complement strand
ATATCAATTTAATTACATATAAATTTTTATTAGTATAATCATAAGTACATAACTGTTATTTTAGTTAAATTATAATTTATTATTTATGTATATCATAAAGTAACACTCCCTTCTCTCTACGAAAAAAGATCGTCTGTCTAATATTACTCTATCTTATTCTGTCTCATAAAATCTCAATCATTTATTTTACAGGACCTACGTAGAATTCATGCGGAACCTACATAAATAAATTATTGAAATTTATTAGACACAATAAAATATCATAATATTAAACAGAAGATTTGGACTCTCTCTTGAGAAGTCCTTCGATCGAGACATGCTAATATCCTATCCTTTCTACAAGGAATAACTATGAAGAACATTTTATAACCAATGGTCTCAGTGTATATCTTTGGACATCTCTATACAACCATAGCCCAGTTTCAAACCTCCACTTATGTTCTCTCCTTACAAGTCTATCTATATATGCCGACCAAAATTTTCTAGTGACATCTTGCCCATTGTCTCCGTGTCTGTCTGTCTCTCTCTCTCTCTTTCTCTATCTATCTTGATGAATATCACAAGACCGCCCCATCAAAACCATCTTCCACAACTCTCAACCTCATGCATGAAGTCATTCAATTGATTGTATATCAGTAATCCCTCAACCTCAAGAATTCAGCTGCACCATCCAAGATGTCCCACAACAATCCTCAGCCAAAACAACCCGCCTCCAAAGATGTCGACAACCAAACCTCCGGCAACAGGAAACCCACGGCTTCACGCCCCCAAGAACAAGCCTTGAAGTGTCCAAGATGTGACTCTCCTAACACCAAGTTCTGTTACTACAACAATTATAGTCTTACACAGCCAAGACATTTCTGCAAGACCTGTCGAAGATACTGGACTAAAGGTGGAGCCTTGCGCAACGTTCCGATCGGTGGCGGCTGCCGGAAGAGTAAGAAGATTAAGTCCTCTTCCCGGCTCCCCGGTGACTCGAAAGACTCCAGTGGGTCATCGGATATCGGTGGGTTCAATTTCTTTAGGGGTTTATCGCCAGCCGTGGACTTTAACCTTGGTGGGTTATCATTTCCTAGGCTAAACTCTCCCCCTAGTGGCATGTTCAACCAGTTTTTACCATTTGGGGATATTTCGGCCACTTCTCCGGGAGCCACTAGTGTGACTAGTCCTTCTTGTTTCAGTCTGGATCATCATCCATCTGCCAGCGCCGGCGGTCCTATGATGGGGTTTAGTTTCCCACTCCCTAATGTTACTAGTGGATTTACTGGTGCAGTTCAAGACATGAACGGTGGTGGGGGTTCCATGAATGTTCACTCTAGCCTCGCCTCGTCTATCGAGTCCTTGAGTTCATTAAACCAAGATTTGCACTGGAAGTTACAGCAACAAAGATTGGCTATGCTTTTCGGTGAAGAGAGCAGTCAGAAAGAGAACAGTATTACAATTTCTTCAGTTGATGAAGGAAACCAGACGCAGAAGCTACAACCCATATTGTTTCAAAACCTCGAAATTTCAAAACCAGAAACGTTCGGTGGTGTCGGTAATGCAAGAAAACATGCCCCTACTGGCCGTGATACAGCAGCAACGGAGTGGTTCTTTGGTAATTCTTATGGTGAAGTTACTGCAACCCCAACTCACAGTAACAGCAACGGCAACGATCAAAACGCAAGCAACTGGAATGGGGTTCAAACGTGGGGTGATTTGCAATACAACGGTTTACCCTAGAAAACGACCACAAGCATCAAAGAGGTAGAAAAAGGGAAAAATGATGATATATATTATCACCCGCAAAACAAATTAGGTATATGTTTGTTCTTAATTATGTGACGAACTTGTAAAAGTTGGGAAAAGGAGACAGTTCTTTTCTCTTTTTTTATTTTCAATTATCTTCTTTTGTAACTCAAGTAAAATGCTTAACAATTAACAGATCTTACCTTTGGTATAATTGCTGCTTCAGACATGTATAATTATTATTTATCTATCTGCTCTCATGTTTTCATTCGTCTCTTCCAGCAATCCTGACCTAATTTCTGATAAAAAATGGTGGTGGCCATCTGGGTTTATCTTCTTCCAGTTCATAATTTTTTCCACGTAACTTATCGTTGGTCTCTATCTTATCAATCTCTTTGGGATCAGTGATGAAACTGTTATCAAGTGAAAACATATGGTGATATCTTTGATTTGTTTTATGTTGAGTCACTGTCCGGAACTCTCACTGTCTGTCTCAGTAATGTGTCGCGCTTTCTTCTATCAGAGAAACTGAGCTTCAGGCTCCTCAGCTACTGAACATACAATGTCAATCTATGATAGACCACAGTGACAGTCATAGCTTAATTCACAAGGGTCCTGTAACTGTTAAGCTTTAGCCCCACATAATAGCTCTGCAATGTTAAAGAGCTATAGGCTTAAGTAGTAGCTACAGCCTGCTTGTCCTTTTATCTATGTATCTGTCTTTACCCTTTCTCTCTTATTTTCTTCTCTACATCATCAAAGCTAACTGTTCCTGCCTAAGGCTCTTTGTAATAATTAGTTCCATGGTGTGATTTGGTGGTGTCTGAAAAAGTGGTGGTTTGAAAGTGTAATGAATGATAGTATACCACTGTCAAACATTTGAACAAATGAATAATAGAGAATTTGAAAAAGAAGAGATTGGCATGCATCTGAAAAGGGCTTTCTTTTTAGGTTTTAGCTGTATTCTGTATCAAAAACATTGTCTTTCTTCAGCTTTTAATTAAGGATGACCAAATCATTCTCGATATGTTATCTTGTGTTTAAATGGTAAATTAAGAGTGACATAAACATAATCATCAGAAAATAGAGTTGTAATTACGATTGTGAATCAAAATTTAAAACCCTAATTTAAACCATGAACCCAAATGTGATATTATAACTTTTTATTTGATTTATGAGTATTGAAGTAGTGGAGAGATCTAACATGGGTTGAACAAAAGAGTGGAGTTAAGCACCCTATGATAGTCACTGTTTCATTTTATTTTTATTTTTTGTAAGGGAATATATCAAATTCATTACGCAAAGAAAGAACGAATACAATCGGAAATAAAGGTGAAAGTCATAAAAGGATCAAATGAAATCGAATTCCTAGCTAAACGATGAGCAACACAATTACGAGACCTACGGATCCAACAGACGTGAACATCTGGTCTAGTATGGAGAAGGGCCTTACATTCTTCGACAAGTAGACCGAATTCAGATAAATCATCCCATTCCGAGTCACAAATAGTATTGTTGTTGGAAATAACACCTTAATAACAACAAACTATCCTTATTTTTACTAGGTTTTTAATAGTTTTTAAATCGGAGAACAACCCGATGCAATTTGAGATTTACCATTTTCTTTGATTAACATTATGTTCCGTGTTATATATATATATGATCTTAAGTATACAAGTTAAGAGCTTAAGTTGCAATTTTCAGATATTAAAGGGGAAAAAAAAAAGGATTGTTAGCTACATGCCTTTGCCAAAGAACTAGTTCCCTCACATTTTTCTTATACAAACATGGACATATAGCTTTCTTTTGGGGCTGTCTATGTTCTCCGTAATATCCCATGTAGGGCAGGGATGTCCTGAAGAGCTAGGGACACTGATCATCTTGGAAACGAGGAGCTTTCCCAGTGAAGTTATTTTATACTTGTTAAAAAAGCTAGGAAATCATTTTTTATTGCTTCAAACATATACATATGACTATGGTAATCGTCTTTTAATCTTATATATTTATGTGTGTGGACAAAACCAGTACTGGTAAGGAAGTGATGGAGAAGATGAGGGTTGTTGCGTGATTAACGTGAAGGGGACTTTTTGGCACTTATGATATAGAAAGCTTTTGTTTCGGCTGGTTTTGTGTGGCTGTTCTTAACTGTCATTTCTTTCACCAACTTATAATCTACGAGAAGCTCATGACACACCCCCAATGTTCAGATTCTGTACGCTACCAAAAATGAAGTCGGATTCATATTTTAATTTGGAAACAAATCATAATTTTAAAGAGACAACATTGTCATCATCACATAGTATGTATATAACGTATGTGTCTGTCTGAAATCAGGGGCTTAAGGTTTTGTAATGTAGTGAAAGTGGATTGAATAACCCTAAAACGAGTAAACGAGGAAATTGCTTTCACTTTCCAATTCCATCACCCCTTTTCGGCCTGGCTCCTCTAGTGTTCTTGGGATCCAAAAATCAAAAAGAAAACAAAAACCAAAACATCCCCCACACCTTCCACCAAACCCCACCCACAGACCTCATCATTTCGGTTTTTAGCCTCTAGTGCAACCAGTTCCTGATTTCTTCTGATATAGGAAACTGATCAATTTCATCAGTTATGTGCAATTAGCATGGTTTTAAAACCCGGATCGGACTGGTCGGTGGTCCGGTTCGGTTAATGCTTCAAAATCGGTCATAAATTGACCCAGTCTGAACCGGTCAAAATCGGTCAATTGACTAGTCGGACCGGTCGGACCATAATTAATTTTTTATTTTTTTTATTTTATGAATTTTTAAAATATTTTTAATATTATATATAATTAAATATAATTATTACATAATTATTACGTTACACCGAACCGATCAAACCAGTAACCAGTAAGGCCACCGGTTCAATGACCGGTCCGGGTTTTAGAACATTGGCAATTAGGCCAGGTGTTAATAGAGATGAATTTTTTTTTCTAGGCTTACCACCGTCTGTCTGTTCTGAATTTAACCGGTTCAATCGATTTAACAAGTTTTGAAATAAACTTAAACTTTTTTTTTCAATTTTCTAATTGTATCGGCATGAATTTTAAATATAATAAATAAAACATCATTTTGAATAAAACATTATTATTTTTAAAATTAAAAATAATCAAATTTAATCCGAATTTAATCAAGTTCAAGTTTAGACATTATTGGTGTTATTATTTTTAAAATATTAAAAATAATCAAATTAATCCGTGTCTTAATTAAACTAAATCTTTTTATAAATTTTCAGCTGGTAATTAATAAATATAAATATTAGTTTATAAATTATATGTTTAAAACCAAGAAAAGGGAAAACAGTGACTAATTTGTCTATTAGCAACGCCTTGTTTCTGACTATCGTATTAAAAGCAGGCTTTAACCGAAGGAAGCCTGAGCCATATTTGTCCCACAGTCCAACTCCAGATATGACTTTTTATTAAACAATGGACATAGACAGAGATCCACAGTATAAGGTCAATTTTTTCTTGTTTTTTTGCATTAATTTTTATTTATTTATTAATCAAAATTTAAAAAAATTTAATATATAATTTTAAAAATGAAGTTGCAATTTTACCTTTAAATTTTCAGAAAAAAAAAGGATAAAATTTTTAAGTTTTGTATGCAACATACAGAACTCATCTGATGATTTTTAATTTTTCTTTTTTTCCAAAGAAACTGGTAATATTGGTGCTAGAAGAAGCTTAAAGCTCTATGCTTTCCACCACTTTCGATCAGAATTCATGTTCTTTTTGGGTAGAAAGTCGCCGAGATAACAGTTATCTCATCTTTTAAGCATCAAGATTGATGATTGGCTAGATTCAGTGACATGTTTCACACATGCAAAACAATAGCAGAAACATTTCTAAGTTGAAGTCAAATCTTTATCCTGTAAACATCTGAACTCATTCCTATTAAGTTGATTTCGTTTCATTTAGCATAGAGAAACAATTGATACAAGTAGTTAGTAGTAGGTGAACGATTAACAAATAAAGAGTGGTATACTCTTTGTGATTCTTTGAACTGTTTTCTATCAATACTTGCTACCTAGACCATATCTTTTTCTTAGCATCCCTCTCCTTGATGACTTGTCCCTGATCTCTAAGAAGGCGCTTGTGAGTCGTCAGTGGGACCTGAACACCTATGGTTGTTGGCTTTGTTGTCCTCAAAGTCCTTGCGACCTTTGGAGGATCAGATTTCCTACCCATGTAAGCCGTAGGTATGATGATATTGTTCTCTGTTTCTGCACCTCTTGATTGTCTTTTCTTTCCAATGGCTCCAAGTGTATCACTTGTTCTTGGCAATGTGGACCCCTGACTCCGAGGACGAGTCATTGAGTTCGCATTCCTGAGGATATGAGCCTCAACGTCAAACATTATTTCATCATCTTTCACACGAGCTTTTCCTTCAATAGGAGTAGCTTTTGTGACTTCAGCAGTATCAGAACTCTGTAAACACTGAAACTGTTTCTCTTGCTCTGCTAGTTTAGCTTCCAGCTCCTTAATCTGCCACAACAGGAATCAATTGTACACGCTCGTAATTTAGGAAATTGTAAAACTTTGAATATACGAGTCAAAAATATAAATATAAACCTTCTGACGGAGTGACAATGTTTCTGAGTTCTGTTCTTGCTCTTTGAGCTTTTTCTCAAGATCTTTAACCTGGAAGAGAAGAGTAAGTAAGTATCTGAAGAACATTATTATGTCATCTTCTGGAACTTCTCTCTTTCAAAAGTAATTCCCATGCTTAAACATTCAGAACCTTGTGTTGGAGAAGAAGAGACTGAGACTCTGACTCTTGCATTTGCTCTACCAGTTTGTTTTCAAGCTCTTTTACCTGGTTGAAGGTGATAACATTGGATGTTTTAGATATATCCTTAACATAACAAATGGAAACTATAGAAACTTTATGAGCAAAAGTAATTGAGATAAAGACCTTCTGTTGAAAAAGCGCAGATTCTGATTGCTGTCGTTCTCTAAGCTTGGTCTCTAGTTCCTTGATCTTTTCCAGAGATTCAATTATTGTTAAGTAGGAACATATAAGCATCATAATTTACATTGTTTGATTAATAAAAAAGCTACCTTTTGCTGGAGGCCATAGCATGTCTCTTCCCTTCCCTTCAATCTGTCTGAAAGTTGTGAGACTTGCTTTTCTGACTGACCATGCAAGTTGGTTTTCATTTCTAGCTGGCCTTCCAGTTCTTTGATCTTCTCTTGCTGGATCTTGTAGACGTTATCTTTTCCTTTCGCCTTGTTCTCTACATTCTGTAACGATTCTTCTAGCTTCCTTAGCGATTCATCTTTGGATCTCGATTCTTGGCGTAATTTTTCCAGCTATTTTGCATCAAACAAATTGTTACAATTCCAACCTTAGTTCATTAATAATGATAGATGCACCAATGAGGAATCACTAATCATACCATGACTTTCAACTTCTGAAGCTCAGCTGTATCGACCTGCCTTCTTGCAGGACCTAATTCCACCCCTCTAACACGAGTTGCGAAGTTCAATGAACTCACCGTCTCACTCAAGTCCCGCTCTGAAGGGCTAATTTGCACAAACATTAGAGTTTTGGAGTCACCTCCTGCAAAGCTCAGAATTAGAAGTTAGCCAATCCAAAAACTCTCCACTGTATGCAACTGGGCAGATGTACTCATAACATGTCTTTACTTACCTAATGAATCTTGAAGTAAATGTGTCAACTTAGAATTCCTGAAATCAAACGATACATCTTGTTATCATATGGATATAAAATGGATCTTCCTTTTAGTATCAGTGAAGAAGCCAAAAAATTAACATTCACCTGTACGGGATGTGATTATTTTTTGTTGCCAAGGCATAAATAACATCTCCAAGAGCAGAAAGAGATCTGTTGATATTTTGAGCCTCCTTCAGTCGTTCCCCTTGCACATCTGTTTTTGCCAGCCTCTCACTCCCTGCCAAATCTACAAGCCAGAGTTTGCTTTTGGTACACTCGCCATTCATCAAATTCTTTGCTCTTACCATTACACAGAGCATGCTGGTTCAAATGGGAAAAGCAAACAATCAAAAACAAATCTAGGACAGGAGGAAACATACTTGGTGAAACAAATGGAGAATCAACTAGTTCAGCTTAATAATACCAATGTGATCTGCTGCTGTGTTCATTGACATTATTGGATCCTACAGCTCTAGCATTACTTCCAGCTTGCAGCACATTCCAGACTTCATTGATGTTATTTACTTTAGCTTCTACGATTCCCGGAACATGACGAAACCCTTCAGAAGATTGTTTGATCTCCAACCTACAAATACACAAGGAAGAATGAACTCGTGTCTCTTAGTGTGTGTTAAGTTCTGCAATCACCTTTCAGTTTGTTGATTCCATCCAATACATAAAGTTAAATTCTGGAAACTTACTAAGTTCGGTTTAACAATACACAAGGAGGTACAGAAGCTTACTTCTTTGAGGCTGGTGATGTAGCCAGTAAGTCTCTAATTTGTTCATTGTAGACTTCAAGCACACTAACATGTATGTCGTATGTAAAAGTTTCACTCCTTTCCCTGGCAATTTGAAATAATAGCTCTAGAGTCCTATAATTGACTCCCCTGTTTTCCTCAGTACCTTCCATTGTAAAAGTCTTCCCCGTTCCTGTTTGACCGTATGCAAATATACAAACATTGTATCCATCCAGTACTGAGACCACCATTGGCGAGGCATCCGCAAACACATCAACTATCAGGGGAAAGATCAAAGTTTTTGGTTTAGCCAATCTAAACAATAAAAGCACTAAGCATAAGTAATGATTATGAATGATCAACATTATGCTAGTCTTATGATTACCTTGATTATCTCTTGGTGTATAAACCTGATCAAATTTAAAATTCTTTCTGGTTGAGCCACCTGTTATTATCCCAAGATCTCCATCCTTTGCTCCGTCAAAGTCAACAACTGTTCCACATCCTGCTGAGATTTCCTCCTTATTTAATGGGCGACACCGGCAGAAGACCCTAATATTGCCTGATATTCCATAAAGATAGACAATGAATGCTTCTTTTATTCAAACTCTTTCCTTAATGCGGTAAATGAACTTCTAAGACACCTATGGAAGGGGAAGAATACAAACCTTTAGTCTCCTGAATTTGGTTATATAGCTCTTTTCTCTTTGCATGCTCTGCGCTATACTTGACCTTGAGATCCTCACACTGTGCAACTGCAAAGTTAATGCCATCAGTCCGTACAAACGCATGGCAGGATGGTTGAGAGCAGGCTAACTACAGAAAAAATCCAAACATACCAAGTGCCTGGACTCCTTCAATCATTTTATACAGCTCGGGTATCGAATCCGCACAATCGTGTGCCTCACGAGAGAGCTGAGCATGCTCTTCTTTCATAATCTGGCCTCAAATACAGTATAAAGTTAAATGTTCAGGTTGGTAACAGACAATGTAGAAGGAAACATTTGAAGAGAGTTAGTTCAGTGAGAAGGAATAAGAAGTTGCATGCCTTGATTTTTTCTTGTAAACTGTTGACTGCTTCTGCCCAGAATTTTTTATCACGGTCATACTTGCTGGTGATATCCCTCAGACTTTCAGCTTGTTTTCCCACGGTTTGGTCTGTCAGGAGAGGAAGAAAAAAGCCATTTCTAAGTACCAGTAACAAAGATTGTGAAGAAAGTAGAAGTTAGCTAATTTAAACAATTGCAAAAGGCAATTCCTAGGAAACTGATTATGTAATCAATGCACACTAGGCATGTCTTTTGAGCAGTCTATCTTCTGCAATTCTTTTGGTATGAAACATACAGTTTATGATGCTGTTAGGAAAGAAATTTAATAATATCGGTTCTCTGGAAATTACCCAAAGACCGTGTCTGGAAGGTCTTGTTGTCAAGTTCCATTCTGACCTTCTCTAGCTGGTCATTTGCTGCAGTCAGTGACATCCAAGCTTCATGGCATTCGTTTGTCTTGCGTTGGCAGTCAGCAGTGAGCTCTTGTATCTTCTTTTCATATTTATCTGTAGCTTTTGCTCGCATTAGTTTTTTCTGCGAGGTACAAAATAGACATATCCCTTAAGTAAATATCTTCGAGAAACCAAGATCCTTATGCGAGCTACAACTAACCTGAGCAGAGGAAACTTCTATCTCAGCAGCACAATTGTTGCATTTGAGGTATTCTTGTGGCAGCTGAGGAACTGTATTCATTTACTAATATGGTAAGGTTGATTCTACGTGTTTCAAGATACTTTACCTATGATGAATTTAAATAAGAAAAATGGCATACCTGACACTTCCGGTGCTTTCCTTATGCAGATCCCACTGACAAGGGGGCTTCCATTGATCCCTTCAAAATTTATCACTATTACTCCGTCCTCTTTCACTCTGACTCTCAAGTCAACTAACTGAAGTGGTCTATTTGCTCCAACAATGGAGAAGATATCAAATTCTGATAATATCTGCTCAGAATAACGAGTCAGTAAGTGACTGCTTACACATATCCAAAACAAAAAGCGTGAGAAGAAAATGTGTGAAGTTGATTGACTTGCCTTTTCTCCCTGTATAAATACATCAAAAACTCTCATTCCTTTAGGCCCATTTGTGTTTATTATCTCCGCGAAGTGAAGATCAACAAAATAGTCTCCAGCAGGAACATCATGGAACTGATAACTGAAGTTCCCCAATCTTGCGGACTGATAGATACTTGGGCAATCTCCAGACTCATGAATATCCTCATTGGTCCGGAAAACTGCCCCTCCTATGTAATTCTTGTCATCAACAATTCGCAAGCTGGAATCTTCTACCATTGAGGCCTCACCTCCAGCATTTACAAACACCACAAGATCATCTGGTTCAAGCAAACATTAAAATGCAGCAATTCAGCCAACAATAGTTTCTTTCAGAGAGCTTGACTGGACGCAATAGCGTGAACCTATTATCAATCATCAAGAAGAGTTTTCTTTTTTCATTTTCCTTTGAATTAAGCGAGATTGCAACTCAGATAGAAGAGGCATCTTTTTCATTTGGTTTATGATAACCAGAATCAAAGACTAGTCAGCATAAGATCAGATGTATGAATTTAAGAATCAAGATCAGCTAATATAAAGTTAATTCGTACGGATTTTCTTTTTACAAAAGATAATGAAACAACATCCTTTATTTCTATCGTTTTCTCAGCAATCAATCAAGGAACGAACTTTATCCAGATACAGATACGCATTAAAGCTCCTGACTTGCTGACCTGTACAATTCAGTCTCGAAAACCCAGATGGAACTAATCGTGAACTGGAATCACAAAGCATAGAATCAACCAAAGAACCCATATCTTCATCCCCGAGAGAGTCTTTGCTTTCTTGGTCCAATTTCTCATCTTTCTCCCACTCAAAAACCCTAGAAGCAGAAGGGTTGAGGAATTGCGTTACCGGGTCTTGGTAAGGACTGTTAAATTGCAAATCTTCCATTAAAAATCGGGAGCGAAATTCAAACAGAAAGCCCTTTGTCTCGCAGCAAGAATGCTCTGAAAGTTTGAAGAAGAAACAGAACAAATTTTCCCTGTACCTTTCCCTCTGCATGTGTCTGTGTATAGTGTTTTCGGAAGGTTCAAATTTGAAATGAAATGTGACCGTTGTAAAGAAGCTCTACCGTTATTATTACCTTTTTACAATAGAGTCAAATTAAATGTAAGCCCATGAAGAGCCCATACATTGGGCTGATGGGTTTTTCTTTTGATGTTTTGTTACAAACTTATTGGGTCATTTTTCTTCTGGCTTAGATATATATTCATATTTTAAAAATTATTATTTATTTTATAATATTATTTAATTATCAAATAAATTTTTATTATATTTCATCATAAATTAACAAAAAGGTTAAAGAATACAGAAAAAATAATTGTGCGATAATTAAATAATATCATAAAATATATAAGAACCTCTGTATTATAAATATTGAAATTAAAAATTACAATAATCAACTTTTTCTTTTTATAATAAAATTGTTTGTAATACATATTTATTTTTTCATATATTTACTAACTCGTAAATTACAAACTTAAATAAGTTGTTAGTAAATGATGTATCAAAATAAGATGTTTATATATAATTAAGACATAGTAAAAAAACTTTAAAATAATAAACTATAAGTCATATTTTTGTATATAATTCACTTTATTTTTGTGTCTTTTTTAATAAATTATTTTTCCCGTCAAATTTTTCAACAGATAAATTAAAATTGTCAGTCTTTTGCAACGGTTTATTTTTTGTTGTTATTTTTTATTCACTAATTTCTATTTTTGTTGAAGTAAGATGTTTTTTCTCTTAACATTAGTCCTCTTTTATCTGGAGATCAAATTTGTGTGCTTTGGTGATAGACTTCTTGTTTCTTTGTGTTTCTTTTTTTTTTGTGTAGTTGCCCATGAGGTGTTTTACGAGAGTTTCAACTATAGAAAGACACTTTTAAGTCATCTATATCCAGATTAATCCTCGCTCGAGTCGAGTAAGTTTTTTACGGGGAGGCAAAACTCTGGCTCTAAATTTTTTAAATGACTGCATACATAAAGAAAGTTCAAATCTGTGACTTCACTTAAATCATGAGAGACCTTTATGTTTCTTTGTGTTTCTTGTTCGTCATTATTAAAAGAAAGAAGAAGCAAGAATAGGAACTTCCATCACCCCACTCGACCCGAGGACCATGTGCCAACTCCAGCGAATTCTGAAAAGGAATAATCACAAGTTTGAGTTGCATACGAATTTAGTTCAGCTCCATCACTTCTGCAAGTTGAGCATTTTCGTGTCATGCTCATGCCATCTTTCCCCTCAAATTAGTCAAAATGAAGGTACGAGCGAGTGTTCACCATGCAATATGACATCAGGTTCATAGTGGAATTCACCTCACACCAACTCTTTGTTTCCCCCGCAATGTTATCAACTCCTGTTAAAATAACTTTTTTTAACTTTTACATTGAATTCGGATTTAGATTTCATAATCCGATATTTTGTTAATTTTCAAGTTTCAAATTTCAATTTTAATTTTAATTTTAATGCTGTGAAGTTGACTTTAACATTATTGTATCGTTCACGCCTTTCATATGTTGAATATTTCCTGAAACACACGTAATTTAGGTTTAGATCCTTTCAGCCATTACACATGTTACAGAAGGAAAACAATGCAGACAAGCCTTGGTCTCAAGATATATGATGATGGAGACGAGGGTTTAGAAAAGATATATGATGATAGAGACGAGAGTTTAAAAAGGTATTAATCAACTTTTGGAAATTCTCAAAAAATAGTTAAATAATGAACTCTCTAAAATTTTCATGATTATATATCAATTTATAATATAATTTTTTAAATAAACAAGATCAAAGTTACAATGGAAATAATAGCTTATTTATACAATAAAATTTTAAATTTTTTATTAAATTATATAAAAATAAGATCTATTTTAACATCAAAAATTAGCTTATAAATTATAAAATATTTAAAAACTCACATAATTTTTTGTAAAAAAATTAAGAATTAGTCCACATATGCTTATTTATAGTGCTAGTTGAGCTTTCACTTTATTGGCTAAATCAAGTTTGAAGGGCAACGATAATTAGGATGTGTTTGCTTACATTTTTATTTTATTTTTTAATTTTCAAATTCAAAAAAAAAATTGGCTTCTAACTTTGGCTTTGGTTTACTTATTTAATGTATTAATTTTAATATAAAGCATTAATAATTTAATTTAATATTATATTTTATTGATTAAAATTAATTATGAAAAAAGTATGAATAATTTAATTTTACTTAATGATTTTATTTAATTTTTTAATTAAATTAAATTAAATAATAACTATTAAATATAATTAAATATAAAATATCTTCAAAATATATAAATTTTAATTAAAATTTGATTTAATAATTAAAATATATTTAAAATATTAATTTATAAATAAAAATAGA
>JANTNU010000235.1:3628958-3638984 GCA_024752395.1 Erythroxylum havanense | reverse complement strand
TAATTAATTACATTATTTTTTACAAACCAACCACTATCAATGGTATTGGTAATCATTCTTTCCTTTTAACCAACCATTATAATTATAATGATAATATTCATTCCCATTCCTCACTATAATCATTCCCATTTCTATTACCATTCCTCCATACAAATGTATTTATTTGGTTCAACTTCTTAAGGGTCTAACAGTATTTTTATCCGGAGCAAAAACTATTTTAAAGAAAGAATAAGTGTTTGACGAAATATTTCAAATTCTGATCTTTTAACTTTGCTCTGTTCAGTGCTGTTATGAATTGGGATTATTGCATGCATCGTCGAGAGCGTATCGATGGTGTATATATATAGGGTATGTTCCAATTATCCTTAAAGGTGGTTTTAGTGGATCAGAGCTTTCTCTCTGTTCCTCCATGAATGTAGCTTGCCCTTTTCCAAGAATAACCAACCTCCTAAACATACACCGTTCTTTTCCAAGCATTAATTATCGATCAGGCTCCCTTGTTATTCTCTCGCTCTACCTGATTTTTTGTTACAAGAACCAGAACATGTAGACAATTTAATCGCTGATTTGATTCCCACGTTTCTGTTTTCTGGGTGCTTCAGAGAATTGGGTCTGAGGTTTTTTTCTCTCTTCAGGAGAAAGAAACCCAGATATATAATTTTTTTAATGGCTGTCCAAAGTAAGCAAGCTTCTTCTTTTTGCTTGTTCTGAGTTGAAAGTTTCAATTTTTATTAGATTTTGGCACGTGGGTCTGTTCCTGGGCTCTGTTTCAGATGGAAGAGATATGAACATCTGAAATCTTTTTGCATGGTGAAGTTCTGTGTTTCTAAATCAATCATCTATCTTCTCTTACAACTAATTTGGCTTTATGTAGATTGACTCTTTGTTTCTCTGCATTTTCCTGTCTCAATCTCCTCTGTTTCCTCAGAATTTAATAGAAGTTATCAGTTCCATATGTTTCTTGGTTTGGATTTTATTTCATCTCTGGAACTCTTTGTTTATCTGCCTTTTCCTGCCTCACTCTCCTCCGTTTCTCCGAATTTAGTAAAAGTTATCAGTTCCATATATGTTTTTTGGTTTGGGTTTTGTTCAATTTCTGAAATGTTCTTTTCCAATTTTGTGAAACGAACGATGAAGCAGCAGAAAGTAATTGCCAAAAGAATCCAGAAATGGCAACGCAGTGTGATCCATCACCAAGATGTGTATTGGAGATTCCTGTTTCAGGGACAGACTCTGATCACAGCAGCAGTAGCAGTACTTGCAGCTCAGGCTCCAGTGAAAAAGTAGTCCACGATAATAATAATAATAATAATAATAATAATAATAATAATAATAATAATAGTAACAACCACCGTAAAGCATTAATTTCCATAGATAACAAAGAATGGAAACACGTGCTGAAGAAGTCAGTGAGGAGGTTTTCTGTGATTCCTCTGCTCACAACCTATGAGCTTAAAGCCGGCAAGAACTCGAAGAAGAAGTCAAGAGTCCAAACCTCCTCCGACTTGCTCATAGATATGAATGGAATGTTGATGTCTAAACCGTCGTGGAGGAACTTCGATCCTACGGAGCTTGCAGCTGCTACTGATAATTATGATCCTGGTGAGTAATGGAACTTTTCACAATTTCCTGTAAGCTGTCTTGAGGGTAAAGCTCGTTTTAGGTCAGTGGATTAAGAAAAGTTTGCAATTCTTATCAGGAAGATGTTAATATAAAGATGAACATCAGATTCCATTGGTTGCTTTGTCAGATACTGGATTGTGCCTGGGAGATGTCCTCAATCTATGGTTTTTGATAAAGATAGGTCTATCTTGGTTGTAGTTGAAGTCTTAGCACTTTCAGTCTACTATATTAACAGAAGGCATGGCTAGGATTGAAATTGCTTTCTACAGCATATGCTTTTACTCTGGTTGTTTTGATTATACAGATAACCTGCTTGGAGAAGGAGGCCATGCACAAGTGTACAGAGGTCGTTTGGCAGATGGTCGAGATGTGGCTGTGAAGAAGCTAGCGAAGATCGACAAGGAACAAGAAAACCAAGTATCTGATTTCTTATCCGAACTTGGGATTATTGCTCATGTCAACCACCCAAATGCAGCTAAACTTCTTGGCTTCAGTATCGATGGTGGTCTGCATCTTGTGCTCGAATACCTACCCCAAGGAAGCCTTGCTTCTGTACTCTATGGTAGCTGTTTTTCTAAAACCTCTAATAACTGAGCTCAAGGTCCTGAACCAGTAATAGAGAATTTTCATTGATCAGGACTTAAAATATTTCAGGTGAAGAGGAATGTCTAGATTGGAAGAAGAGGTTTAAGGTGGCCACTGGAATCGCAGAAGGATTGAAGTATCTCCACCATGATTGTCCTAGGAGAATTATCCATAGAGATATAAAAGCTTCAAACATATTACTCACTGAAGAATTCGAGGCACAGGTGATCTGCAGATCAAATCTTGAGGCGTTCTTTTACATTTCTGAAATACTTTTTTTCTTTTACAAGACTTTTGATTTGATTTTTCGTGTATAGATTTCTGATTTTGGATTGGCTAAGTGGCTTCCAGATAACTGGATCCACCACACTGTCTACCCCATTGAAGGCACCTTCGGGTTAGGCAATTCAGACTTTGATATTTGCTTTATCAGTTTGCAAAATGGTTAGACCTGACCTACCTTGACCTGACCTGATATGTACATGGATTTTAGATACTTGGCTCCGGAGTACTTTATGAACGGAATTGTCGATGAGAAGACCGACGTGTTTGCTTTCGGAGTTCTATTACTAGAGATCATCACCGGTCGTCGAGCTGTTGATTCCAGCAAACAAAGCCTTGCAATCTGGGTATGTTTTGATCCGATCCTGCATATTCAAAACTAACAAATGATATTAAGAAAACTTTCAGTACAATGTTCTTTTAATGGATCAACAAATTTGATGGATGATTTTTCTGCACAGGCAAAGCCACTGTTGGAGGCAAACAATGTTAAAGAAGTAGTTGATCCCCGGTTAGAAGACAAGTACGATCCCAGTGAAATGAAGCGTGCCATTTTAACAGCTTCAATGTGCATTCACTCCATACCTAGTATTCGTCCATACATGAATAGGGTACGTACCAGGTTCTTGTTCTTCAACCTTGTCAACTTCTATACACTTGCAAGTAATATCAAAAACCCTTGGCAGGTTGTACAGATACTAAACGGTGATGAAGCTCCAACAATGGAGTTCACACAGAAAACCAACTCAGGGAGGGCTGTCCTTTTAGATGGTTGTGACTTGCCGGATTACACCGACTCCAACTACCTTAACGACCTGAATCGCCATAGGCAACTCTTGATGGAGTAGACCGATCGATGGTGGGTGCTTTGTATGTATAACAAAACCAAATCTATCACCTAGCTACTGCTTGCTGCTAATTATTTTTGTTTTTGTTTTTCACTTGCCTCCTACCTGGTGAGTTTCAGACATTTACGAGTTTTCAGACACACCGCGTAGACCTAGTGACTGAGTGTCCTTCCTTCTCCTACGAGGTGTGTGTACCTATAATACTATATAGTTAGAGGCCTGTAATGAATTGGCAAAATGCACATATTCTATTTGAATATACAGAGTATATATGATTATGGATGCCCTTTTGACATTAGAGATCATAACAAGCCGAGCATAACCTGGCCGGCCCAGCCCAGTCTTGGCCGAAGTTAACGAGTTAGACTCAACTTGATTGCAAAGAAATTTGATTTAAGACTATAAATTTGTTTAACAACTAAATCACAACATATTTTTCATTTTTTAATAAATAAAAAATAAATTGAAATATATGAATTAGCACTTAATTATTTAAAAGAAAAATTAATAATTAGTAAAGCCAAATATAATGAAGGATTAATTATTTTTAAAAGTCTCATATTTTATTTAATTTTATAATTTTAATACAAAATTTTGAAATAAGAAGTTAAAATATTTTAATTTTCAATTTTTAACAAAATTAAACCGAAATTAATTTCTCATTAATCACGTCATGTTAGTATTTATATAATGTGACTCTTATATCATCATTACATTCAGTCTGAAGTCTCACAATATACGTAATCTCACATAATAAAAAGTTTATTTTCAATAAACTCATGTGTAAATGTGACAATAAAAGTTAGATGCTTATATATATATATTTTAATATTTAGTAAATTGTAATTATAATTAAATTATGTACCATATAACAAATGTGTGACGTAACTGATCACATCAACAGTTTTCCAAAAAACACAAACCAAATGGCGATACAATTCGTTATTCTGTTATTTACAGTCGCCGTCTTCGCACTCCAGTACTACTATGTCAAGCGCTCCTCTGCCGCCAGGCTCCGATCAAAGAACCGAACCTCAGTCGAGTCCCACCGCCACCTCCGGAAGGCATCGCAATTCCTCTCACGCGCCACCTCCACCTCCTCCAAATCCCAATCTCTAACCCTAGCCAGAAGCGCTCTGCTGGAGGCCGAAACAGCCGTCGCTCTCTCTCCCAACGACCCGGGGCCTCTGGTTCTCAAGGCTTTCGCTCTCGATCTACTTGGACGGAAAACGTCGGCCCTGAGATCGTTGGATTCGGCGTTGGCGTACCGGCGAGGGAGGTCGCTCGCGGGGAGAGAGCGCGGGGATGTTCTCGTTAAGAGAGCGGAGTTGAAGATTGAGGTGAATAAGAAGCGGCGAGTTGACTCGGCGATTGAGGATTTGAAGGAGGCTGTGGAGGAGTTGAGTGGTCATGGAAACGACAGCGCGTTTTGTTTGTTGGGTGAGTGTTATGAGTGGAAAGGCATGAGTGGAGAGGCCAAATGGGCTTTTGAAGAGGCACTCAGGGTTAACCCTGAGTCTGTAAAGGCTCGTCAAAGATTGGACATTTTACACAAGCAAAACTAAATCTATGAAGAATTGTTGTGATAAACTGAAGCTTGAGAAGATGATTCTTTCAAAGGTAAATTAAGTTTTTTTTTCCTGAAAAAAACATATACTTTGATATAAGCTGCTAATTACAATCAATCATGATGGAATTGGAGAAAATTGAACATTTTTTCATAACTTGATTCGTCCCTATAATTCTTTATCAGTAAATATTCTTACAAGTTCGATTCATTCTGAATCTTCCCGGAAGAAAGAAAGATTAGAATTTTCTAGCCATTCAACAAAAAACATCATTCCTGCCACACAGGTTATGAAATAAGTACATGAGAGTTTAGTACTAACGCTTTGTTGGGATCCGTTGGCTGAATATCTATGTCAATAACTCATTAGGGTTGGTGAGAACATATGTAGAACCCTGCAGTTTGAGGCAAGATGGTCATGGAAGAGGTGGAGCCAGAGGAGTCGGCACAAGCAAACATGTTGGAGGTTTGAAGATTGTGTTGATAAAGAGCTGATGCTGCCTCCAAAGGAATACAGCAAGGAATGGGAGGAACAGGTTGAATTGTTGCAAAAGTTATAACACTGTTGCCATTGCCGCCATACCGGGGTTGCTGCTCCTGGTTCACTGTTGGTTTCTGCTCCCATTCAAGTGGGAGCTTCAAACGTTTTGCCGTGCTGCCACTGCAGCCAGTGGTGCCAGTAGGAAGAGCATTCCTCATTATTGCTTCCACATCGTATTGGTTCATCTCGAAATTTGTCACTGCATTTATTCCCCTGAACTTTATTGCAGCCACATCGTATGCTTCTGCTGCTTCTTCCTGCGTAGCTGTCACCACCATTTGCAGCAGACATCAAAATAATAATGAAGTCCAAGGTGCAGTGAAGATGCACTCGTGAATGCTCATAATTTGCTGTTGTACATGGAACAAAAATGTAAAACAAAGCATTACCAAAGGTGCCAAGGTACAGATCCTTGTTTCCAGCAACACGACCTATTCTTGCTTGCCAACGGCCCTGTTGATGATGCCTGCAGAAGCATGTCAAGCATCATTAGCATGAACTTACAGTGACTAGCAAGTCATAAACGGATGAATTGCCAAAGATGAACCTCGTGACACCTCTGTACATGGAAACTCCCCTCGAAAATCCTGTACTCTTCCTATCAATCAATTTTTACAGAGATTATTATGCAATGTAACTGAAGAAGAATTTTTGAACAAATGTTGTTCTTATGTCATTTTATACCTCCTTAGGGATGCAATAAATTCTTGCTTGGACAAATGCTTCATCTCCTCCAATTCCTTAGTATAATCAGAAATCTGATTTAAGATAATAACCTCAGTTGGTAAGTGAACCATCAAGTAAAAGCCAAAGCACCCAACAGTATTAGTATATTACAGGGAAGTTGGTTGTTGCTGCGAGACCCCAGTATTTAAGAGCTGCTAAGTCATAAGCTCTACCTGCTTTGTCTTCCATATCATATCCACCTGACACAACCCAAAATTTTCATCGAAGGAACGGTAAGTTTCATGTCCCTCCTGTTTTTATCTAATGAAATGTACAAAGCTTACGTTCCTGAGAAACAAAATCCAAAAAATAAACTAAGTAGGGATGCTAGGTCTCACCCAGATATACTGTGGTAGTAGTATAGTTCAAATGTTGGAGTAACAGCCAGACATCCAAGATCCCCCATTCCATGGAAAAGGCAAAAGAAAGAAATTCAAATACCAACATCATTGGAAAGCTCAGATGCTGCAGACACTTTATATCGATACTGTATGGTTATATGTACTGATGTTCTTGTAATGTTCAATGTATTGTTTTCAGTCCTACAATTTTGTACGCACTAACTACAAACCCTTCACAGGAAACCGTAGTGAAAATATATATAGAGAGGGAGAGAGAGGACCTTGACGCCCTTTTCTGGCCTGACCCTCCCGCTTACAGCTGTTATCCCATAGATGTGCTTCATATCTACCGGTCCATCTGTGCCTGCATCGACATGGCCATTGGCCAGAGACGGTTTAACTGAGTATATAACTGAGAAAAGCATAATCCAAGTCCAAAATAATGTTTATCAGAGATAAATGCTCAATCTTGACACAAAACATCAGTCATTCACGAGAATACCAGTTGTAAAACAAGAAATTGGAACAATGATTTTGTACCTAGTAACACCTCTGTACATCGAAGTTCGCTGTCCGAAGGGACCAGCAACCTTTTTGGAACAATCAGACTCGACGGACCCAACAGCCTTCTTTGAACATCCACCCTGGTTAGCCCCGACTGACAAACCATTGCTTGCTCCGTCACATCTAGAGGACCCCAAGGCAATGCCACCAACTTGAGTCCTAGCTACTGAGGTCGAGTCGTCGACCTCGGAGCCCGAGTTGGTCGAAAAGTCCTGAAACCCAGTTACGGTCTTGAGGTCTTGATGTTCGTCGAAGTACGCAGCAGAGCCTTGGTCATAGATTTGAGTCAAGGACGAGTATTGAGTCTCGGTTTGGCTGTTATCTGAATACCCAACCATTGGCATACATGAAAATTACAGAAGATACTTCCTCAAGTATAATATATAGAATTCTGATAAAGAAAGAACACGATAATCAGGCAGGGAGATAGAGAGCCGAAAGAGTTCAGTTTTACCATTAGAGTATAAGTCACCGATCAAGAAGTGAGGAGAGGCAGTGGATGAACTCTCGTTAGAAATGAACTGATATTGAGATGACCTCAACATCTCCATTGAAGACGGTGAAAAGGAGAGCGAGTTAGTCGCTGGTACCATCTAAAACAAACAAAAACCAACCATATTAAAGCACAAATCTCAAGATACACAAAACATGAAACGACCAAGAAAACCAAAACTTTACCTTGAACCGTTACTCAAAACTACCCATTTCCATAACAGAACCCGTAACCATACGCACAAAGCTAATCACTTTTCAGAAAACCAAACAACGAAAGGAAGACACAGAATACTGCGTCCTTCAGGTATCAGTCGCTGTTCTTCGAGCAGGATATGTGGTGTACATAGTTTAGTAACTCAATGCATGCAAAACCCATCAGAGATTTGAGCTCAAAAACAAGGAGAAGAACCTAAACAGTTTATCTGACTTTATACTGATAAAGAACAGAGAGTAAGTGTGTGAAAACGGTCGTTTCACTTGGGGAGTTGGTCCTTTCGTGTTATGTTTTTTGTCTTGTTTTCTCAATTTTGCACACTTGTCCTGCATGCACCTGACCTTCCTATTGGATTTGAATATTAATAGCTAGCTACCTTTCTTATATTGAATCAATGTATTCACATGTTATTGGGTTTGTTTATAGAGTTTTCACTAAAAAAATTTAAAATTTTTCATAAACTTATTATTAAAAAAGTTGGTAATTGAAATTTAATAAATTAATTAGCAATGACTTAATTTTTAAATCAAATTTAAATAAAATATTATTTGTTTCTATTTTTAGAAATTAAATAACTTTTTTATATAATATTAAAAAATTCAATGGTAAATTTAACCTTTTTTAATTTTTAACTTTTAGTTGAATTTATTTTAATAATTTTATTTTTAAAAATTATTAATTAATTAATTAATTTTATAAAAATTGTTTCTAAATAATGAAAATAAAAAAAAATAAATGAAATTTTTTATGAGAGGAGCACGTGGCAATGATTTGACCATAGATCGAAAGTACAAGTGCTCAACAGCACCAGTAATTCCGGCGACGCACGTGCATGAACAAATCAAAACAAAGTTTTATCACTGGAGGTGCGGGGAATCGAACCCCGTGCCTCTCGCATGCGAAGCGAGCGCTCTACCATATGAGCTACACCCCCATTTTGTGGGAGGACTTAACACGTACTCGTTAAAATCTTATTATATTTTCTCAAATATTTTTAACTTATAACTTAATTTTTAAAACTTTTAATTAAATGATAAATCTTTTATAAATTTAACAATATAATCAAAACGTTAATTTTATTAGTAATTTGTTGATTTGACCAACAATTTTGTTTATTATAACATATAAGTATCTATGTAGAAAATTTTTTAGTAGATATTATGATCAATTGATTTACATATGACAAATAACAAAAGATTATATTAATCAAATGAATAAAACATTATCAAAAATAAAGTTTTGAACTGAGCTGTTGAGGTTATAAAAAGTTGATTATTAACTACAAAATTTAAAAGATTGCAAATTTAATTAAAAAAATTTAAAAATTAAACACTTTAAAATATGTTATTTTTAATTAAAAACAAATCATTTGTGATTTTAATCATTGGAAATTCACAATTATTTCAATGCACAAAAGACGTAATATAAAAATAAAATAAGTTACATACAAAAATAAATTATTATTTTAAAATTTTAAATTAATGTCCTTAATTATATATAAACTCATTTATACCTAATATAATTTCTTTCTACATCACTACCTAATTCTTCATTAATATATGACTTCGTCATTATTTAAGCCTACTTTTTTTAAGTAAATAAAATTATTTATATTATTTGTGCTTTTCTAACTCTGATCTAATTTCTCTTATTTATATATTTATGTAATATATAAATAGGTAAAAGAGATAAATTAGAACAGAATTGGATCACATAGAAGCGATCACGTCCCCTTCTAAGCGATTAACATGTGATCCAACATTAAATAGAAGTCAAACAATAAGTATGTAGTCAACTATGAGACAAATAATGATGATACCGCACAAAAAGTAGCTCAGCCTTTTTGACTTGGAAGTTGGAACTGAGACCAAGCCAGCCTATGTAAGCCGGTTGAAATATGGAGTTCATGAGTCACGCTTTCTTTTTCATTTAGCTACAACAGAAAATTTGCTTTAAAATTAATAAATTCAAAAATAATATTATTAAAATAACATCTTCTTAATCACTGCTTAATCGAATTTGAATTGAATTTGTGTATGAAATCTCTTAACAAATATATGTAATCCACCTATGATAATTGGGGCATTTAACATATTAAACAAGAGATAAGACTTAACTTGTTATAAAGTTAACAAATTTGACTCAAACTAAACATATTTAATTTTTTTTCAAATTTTGCATTTAATTAGGGTTTAATCAAATTTGTGAGCCTCGGGTCTGATCAAGTTTTGGTCAAACTT
>JANTNU010000235.1:3606321-3625018 GCA_024752395.1 Erythroxylum havanense | reverse complement strand
CCATATCTTTGTGCAATACCCAGGTGATTTCAGCAGCTTAATCTCTGTGCAAACTTGAGCATATTTCACTAAATTCATCTGAAATAGTTCCTAGTTTTGACTTACTGAAATGAATTCCCACCAATTTGGGAAACAAAACATGTTTTTTTAACAAAGCAAATCCCAAGTTCTCGATCCTTTTTTCATTTGTTATGTTCCTGATGAACTGGAATGACGAATTCATTACAGGTTGAAAAGCTTGACGCGGGGATAAAAGAAGAGACAGCAAGACGCATAGAGATAACCAACCACATAGATTCCGAGAAAGAACAGATTCAGGATATCCTGAGCTATGTTCAAGAAAGCAGAAACAGGCTAACTTACCTTCGTGAACTACAGATGGAACTCTCTAACAAACTTCAGCTATCAACTGTGACAAGATCACACATGGAAACTGAACTAGAGAAGGTAGTGATTGCAAGAGCTGAAATGGTTCGGGAAATTGAGGAGTTGCGGAGGCAGAGAGACGTCATTCAGCGCAGAATCGAGTTCTGCAAGGAGAAGGATGCCATTGGAATGGCCACCAAGTTGTGTGAACAGAGTTGCTCTTATAGAGATTACAGTGCAGAAGATATCAGGCTAGCAACAGATGATTTTTCTGAGATACTGAGATTGAAATCAGGGGGTGATTGGACTAATGTTTATCGAGGACGCATCAATAGTACAACAGTTGCTATCAAAATACTCCCTTCTGAAAGTCAGCTGTCCCCTGAAGATTTTCTAGCCAAGGTAACAAAAAAACATGATCTTATCAAAGTAAGAGGTTCTAGCTTTACCATCTTCAAACCGATCATTGAACTATTTAACTTTAATCCGATGTTGTAGATGAAGATTCTGAACAGCATTCGTCACCCACATTTGATATGCATGATTGGCTTCTGCTCGGAGATAAAGTGCACTGTTTTCGAGTACATGCGAAATGGGAGCTTAAGAGATATATTATTTTCCGCACAAGGGAGCCTTAAGAAGGTAAATCGATCCCTCCCATGGCATGCTCGGTTACGTATAGCCCACGAAGTAGCCTCCGGCCTCGCATACCTCCACTCAGCTCAGCCAAAACCTCTAATCCATGGCCACCTGACTGCCGGCAACATCCTTCTGGACCGAAACCTGGTTTCTAAGATTAGTGGATTCAGCTTAAACCCGGACTCTGATGTCTGTGACGAGCGATATTCGTGCACTTGGGGTCATACTTCTCAACCTTTTGACGGGAAGGAACTGGCTCGGATTGGTGGAGGAGGCGGTGTCGAAGGACCGGACTGCCCTGGTTAGAGTTTTGGATAAGAAGGCTGGACGGTGGCCGATAGAACTGGCGGAGGAGCTTGTAGAAGTGGCGATGAAGTGCATGGCAGTCTACGGCGAACATAACTCAGAGATGAGGGTGGCGAGAGTGGTTGTGAAGCTTGATGAGTTAAGGAGAAAGGGTGATGAGGTAGTCGATAATGATGGGAATCAGGTAGCTGAAGATGAAAATTTTGTGGCTGAAGAAAACTCCATTGAAGCTCCAAGCATCTTTATGTGTCCCATACTTCAGGTTAATTCAACTCAGTCTCAACCATACTCAGATTTGAAAGACTTTGACCCTGAATCTGAAATTTGCAGAAATTTTGAATTTTAACTTGAACCCAAAATTTGAGGACTTGACCTGAAATTGAAATTTATCGAACTGTCAAATTTTGACTCAAACGGATTAAGCTTAAGCTTTTCGATCTAAATTAAAAGTTGATCAAACTTCGAATAAGATCAAATCTATGGAAAAAAAATTTGTGTTGAGCTTGTATTTAGCACTAACCTTATGTTATGCTGTGATGGTTGCAGGATGTGATGAAAGATCCATATTTAGCAGCGGATGGATTTTCATACGAGTTGGAAGCCATAGATGCATGGTTGAAGATGGGGAGAGATACATCACCTATGACCAACTTAAAGCTCAAGCACAAATCCCTCACTCCTAATCACACACTTCGATTCCTCATTCAAGACTGGCAAACTAAGAAGTCTAATGTACCTGCATAACAGACTCATTCATTATTGGCTGTTTAGTTCTCTGTTAGAATTCATTATTGTAGGTCAATAATTAATTTCTTTATTATTTTTTTCAGTTTGCATTACTTTAATATAAATGAGTTTGACATATGCAAGTATTGACAGAAAACAAGCTCATTCAATGAGATTGGCATGTCAAACTAACAGAAGTCGGAGTATTCAAACTCGATTAGGCTCATACTGGGACTAGAACTTACAAAAACCACAAATACATTTTATGGGAAAGAATGTTTTGAATATTACAACATTCAATGTATGCATAAATAACATATTTGGCTGAGTTACAATTGAAGATGAGCTACTTTATGCATCATCTCCAGCAATCATGGACCAAACTTCAAATATAGTGGCGTATAAGCTGCACAAAGTGCTTCTATTTATCTTCTACCCTCTCAACCTGAAACCTAACATCAAGCAAGCAAACATCTTGAGCAGTAGAAGAACTTGGCAACCTTTTCAGGTAGGGAATAATCTGCATGGAGATCCGGATCAGCTGCCATGTCCTCAGCACGAGACCATATATATACTCCCCTTTCCTGCCGACTACCAGGGACCGTGTTGTCGAGCACAAACGCAATCAACAGTGTAACCACCATGTTCATTGACAAAAGTGCATTCATTGCAAAATCAAACTGACACAAAAAACAAAGAAAATCGCCATAAGCTCTTCAATATCAAGCTGGAAAAGGAAAGTAGCTGAGTTCTGTAACTGAAGAACTGAGTTGCAGAAGACATTGTCCTGTTTACAAGTTCAGTGATTAGTAAAAAGTTGGCAGTGGCGTACTTGTTTACTGCTGGAGTGAACCGGCCCGTCTGATGCTGCCCCATAGGATAGAAAATAACTTGGTAGGATCAAGCTAGATTCAGGTTGATACTGCTGAAAATATGCAGGAATCGATAAACCAAGAAAGAGAGAAACACCAACTATCGTTATGTTCCTAAAACTTGCCGTTTGAGTGTACTGCAAAGTTGAGAGACCCAATGCCACAGTAAGGCCCCATATGAAGCAAAGAATAGCAGCAGCCAAGGCTTGTGGTATTGAAGCGAGAATGGCACCAATTTTCCCTATTAAAACAAGTAAATCTATTACAAGCTAACTCCAAAAACTGAGAGCACTAAATGCATTAGTCATTGAGTACTGAAGCCAGACGATCAATCAGGAGATATCCAGTTTTTATCAAATTACGGAAACTTATGCGGCAAATTACAATCTCAAAAGTAGAGTACGGCTCTCACATTTCTGTGTTTAGCTTAAATGTGTGAATTAGTTGTCCGATGAAGTTTGTGACAAGATACATTTTAGGGATGTCTTAGACATCCTTTGAGATCTAGCACTATAACTTCATCGAAAGAAGACGAAGTGCAAGTTTCCATGCGAACAGCCAAGGTGAATCATCTAGCATTGATCTAATTCAGTGTACAAGTATCAGAAACAACAGTAGTCTACAAGCATGGTCCAACCTAGACAGAGTTTCAAGGTATTTACCTATGAAAGAGAAAAAGATCAAAAAGACTGCTCCAAGTTCGACAACTCTTCGACTGGCCACCTTTGTTACGTTGATGGTGTGGGCATTCTCCGTTAAGGTCGTTGAGCCAGTACCTGAACCCCAAAGTCCAGCCAAAATACTGCAGAAGCCTTCAAGTGCAATTCCTCTGCTTACAATTCCTGGAGTTGGAGGCTTTGAATTCACCAGCAAGGATGTAGAATGATATGTCCCAACCTGGTATGCAATTACAACTTTTGTAGGTCATATTTGTCGTACTATATTTATTCTCCTACACGGAATAATATCCACGGTTTCGTAGATCATGCAAATGTTAACTCTGGGTTGTTCAATGGCTTCATGAAAAGTAAAGCCACAGGTCTTCATCATACTATTTTATTTGTTGCTTTAACTGATGTAGGAATAGTTTAACTCTGCCATAATCACCAAAAAGATTTTGCAGGAGGTGCTTGCAGGACTTTTACTCACTATCAACCGATAGACAACTCAAATTTAACTCGGTTCTCTCTGCTTCATTTATTTACTTTCCGTCATTGTTACTTGTATGGGACTATCTATACAATTATGAAGCACCTGGTGCCCAATAGTGGAACAGGAATTAAACTCGGGGGGTAAATTCGTGGGTGACTGTAAAGCTGCTAAGATTTATATCCAAATAGAACAAATCAAATTTGCCATGGTACATGAACTTGACTTACTGAATCCACAGAAGCAACCAGAGAGACGATTATCATGATCAAGGAAGTTCTTAGATGGAAGATGGGGATACCCCATTGTAAAGGGTAGGGAATTCTGACCCAGGCTGCTGTTTTCCAAGCATTGGAAACATCAGTTCTGCAGTGTTGCATGGTATAGGCATGCTTTCTGCATTGGTCCACCAATATGTTTGAACTAGGTATGCCAGGGCTGCAACCTTTGAAATTGTATGCTCCACCAGCTGTCAAAAAGAATGCATATATCCAGATGATCATAACACTGAAAGGGACCTGCAATGACAAAAATAATTCAAGCAAGAAGTTGCCAACAAAATTAGCAGCATTCAACTTAGTAATTGTATGCAACTACGTATAGTAGCATCAGCTGAAGTTTAGAAAAGTATTAAAGAGAAATAAAAGGTGAACAAAAAGAAAAGACATAGCAAGCTAGAAAACATACTGCATAAATTCGGAAAATGCGATGGCCAAAGATAGATATTCCTCGAAGGTACTGAAAAAGGCAATATGAGTACACAAATAAGTTTTGTGAACAGTTTCTTTGCCACTAGTGATGACATACAAGAAAAGGAATAGCAGAAATTTACATCATCTGTAAAACTTTCCTTACACACTGGAAAAGATAACATATATACTAGACGCATAGACCAGTACAGTACTAAAGATATATATTTGAATTGTTTTTCACCATAAAGAACATAACTTACCAGAGCGAAAATGAGAACCAACAGTATCAAAGGAATGCTAATTTCCACACAACTTCCAGCTTGGGGGAAACCGTAGCTTAGAAATGCTAAACCTACTGCTGTAACAGTTGGTGCAACCACCACAGGATTTATTAATCTGTAATGCAATGTTTTTCAACAAAGAAGCATCAGACAACTTTCTCAAATATAAATAAAAATGTGAATGGCTTGCGTATAAAATATTGTTAATTTTTAATGACTAGCCTTCAGCATAATGAAAATTGAAGACCTTATAAGTTAAAATACAGACTTTAAAGTGCGGAAGTAATTAATCATTCTCAGCTGTTTAATTTGAAAGTAAGGAATATAGAAGGGATCATAACATATTCTCATTTCAAACAATATCAGACACTGATATTCAGGTTGATTAAAAAAATATATGTACTTATTTAAAGGAAAAAGGAAAAACGTAGATTCATGGCAAGCACTGAACACTTCAAACAACTACTAAAATGAAGAAGCTACTTCTCCACTTACCTTAGTAACAAGGACATTAAACCACTAAATCCCAATAAGCTTTGAAATATCGAACCAATAATTATAGCCCCTTGAAGTTCCCGCATTATGTGCCTAAATTTCTACAAATAAAAGAAGTCTGCAATTAACACAAAGACTAAGCTTACTACCCAAAACAAAGAACAGCTAATAATATCCTGCAACTGTAGCCATTAGTCTAGACTTCAATGGAACACATACAGCAAAATGATTGTCACTACTCATTCTCAACTCTCGTTCAATCACAAGTTTACCCCGTACTATTTTGAATTTTCTTTTATGATCATTTATGTTCTGTTAATAAAAGGTTTGCAAGCTATTTGGACTTTTAAAATTACATTACTGGTAAAACTTGACGAAGTACAGATATATCATATGCAAAGTCTTCCTGCTAAAGACTTACGTGTTCTGTCAGATTCCGATATTCATGAGCATTAATAATGACCAATGCTGGCGTCAAATACACAAACGAGCTCCCTTGAACTAAGGGCAGTCGACTACCAAAGTATGAATTCAGTATTGTTGTAATGCCAGACACCAGAAGCATTGTAGAAATAACTGTAGCCGTATCTTTCTGAAACATTCATGCTCATAAAGGCTCAGTCAATAGACATTGGCAACATATGGAGGAGTTACTAATGAGAGGCAGTACTTACATCAGTGCCACCCATAGCTGGTACGATGATTAGGGGAATGAAAACTAACGAACCAGCCAAAGATAAATAGTGCTGTAAGCCATAGAATATAAGTGGCACTGCAGTGAGAATACAAATTAGTGAGAATCACTTAGAAGAATAATCCCACCAATCAGGAATCAGTGAGTCCCGAGTTCATACGCAGATTTAAAAATCCAAGTTCTTGCTTTGTGAGAAAGTTATTTAAGCATATTTGACTATATACTGCTATTTATGGATGTCAGACTTCTTATATGTGTGACACAGCATTAAATTTGTGTCCAGAATAGGTAAGGGCGACAAAACTATCCAATAACTATTTCAAGCTTCAGTTGAGGACAAACATTGGCTTTCAGAAAATGACATTTAAATCTCCACGGTTAATAATCCTTTACTAACATCAAATACTACACCATCCGCACGTTCTGTAAACTAGTCATTTTTACCAACTTCTGTTTTTGCTATGGAGGACCCTGATAACTAAAAAGGTGAAATAATAACTAAAGAGCGAAAGAAATTTGTAGAATGCTCTAACCAAAACCAGGATTATCTCGCAATCCATATCTCATTCCACTTTGCCTGTGCCACCATCCATCAACAGGCTCCTCCCCACCTGGAAAGAATTCAATCCCAACATCCCTCCCCTCGTTTCCTTCCTCCTTCTTCGGTTCCAAAGCCGGATTTGTTGCTGGTATTTGATTTCCATTTTCGTTTGCTATTGCATTCGTATCAGCACTCCCGTTTACGTGCTGCTGAACTCTATTTCCATTTTCATTCAACTGTGTTCTCTTTTCCTCAACTTTAGATCCCGATACAGGCTCATCTCCAATTCTCCTTTTATTGCTCTCATCCCTCAACCCCAAACCCTTATCATCTCTCCCAGTTCTAAACCCATTTCTAGAGCCAGGAACATAGCTCGAGTCCTGTTCAATCTCAGTGGCTCTGCCAGGCCTAGTCCGACCCAGAACCGGGTCAATCTCAATCTTTGGTGACGACCCGCCATTGTTCTGTTGATCAGTACCCTTCTCCAAGTCAAAACCAGCGCCGCTATCAAACTTCCCACTGGTGCTTATGGCAGTTTCACTAGAGAAAGTGGACACAAAGCCAGTTCTTTTGGCCCAAGATCGCAGGTCTCTAGGATTGTGGTCAGATTTCGGCACAAAAGGCTCAATCTTCGGCAGCATAGAGCCAAGCTTTAGCTTACTGTTACCTCTTTCTCTCTTCTTCTCGGGCTTCCCCAACAAATCTGAGCTCGACCCAGGTTCCATTGCAGCTTTTTCTTAAAAAAATAATCACTCTTTAGCTAGATAACCACCAACAGAACAGAATCAGCAGCCCACACCATAAAAAGGCCAAAAAAAAGAAAAGAAAAGAAAAGGAGAGAACTTTATAAGTAGAAGCAAAGAAAAGATGGGTGTGGTAATGGAGATGTGTCACTCACTAAGAAGGTGAAGGAATGATTCATACCTTTGCTTAGTGAATGATAGCGAACATAACATCAAATTATAATGGGCATTACTAAGTGGGAGAGTGAAGCTACTGAAGTCATGCTCCCACCTCTTCAACTGTTTCTCGCTGCCGCTAGCTAGTTGCTGTCAACACTCGGCAATCATAATTATTGAAAATGACTACAATGCCCTCGTTTTTGGCCGTTGCAATAGACACAACACAAGTGGGAAAACCTTGTCAGGAAAAGAAAATTCATAACCGTAATAAGGATAATATTACATATAAAAGTACCTCTTCATGCGTCTGTGATGACTAGGATTTCTTCGATTCTAAGCATGTCTATGCTGATTAAGTGGCTGTAATGAGAAGCCTACGTGGCTTGGATCAGTAACTAAAGTTGGAAATTATTTTTATATCAATGTAATATATATAAAGTAAAATGTTTAATGTATATAATAATTCATAACTTACTTATTCATTTAATTATTAAATATGGTTTAAATCAATTTTTTGAAAGGAGATAAGGGAGAAGTGGAATGATGGGTTTGGACTTTTGGTAGCTTCTACGTCCCTTTCAAAAGATAAGAAAGGCAAAGTAGTGTTTGGTAGGAAATGTGTACTTTTGAAGTTAGTAGTACGACTTAATCAAGATGTAACATAATTTAAAATTTATGAATTAAATTCCATTTGATCAAGTTTTAATTCAAATTTTATGATTTTTTATTTGATTAATTATGATAAAGTAATTAAATTTGTAAAAATTATTGGACTAAATGAGATTTAAAAATCGAGATAAGAGTATGCAATCTCCAAGCAAAAGGAATCCTGAAAAAAGGTAGAAATGTACAGCTGGGTTGCTGGAAATCTAAGTAACCTTTGCTTTCTCCACCAAGTGGTGAACTAGGTAAAGCTCCCAATAATGAGACCACTACTACCAGCAACCTATCAGTTCAATACCATTAGTTGGCAATTGATTTCCAAGAAGATTGTTTGAAAAGTTCAGTTCTTTAGCCTAATTATTTCAACCCCACTACTAATCAAATTATTATCCTTCAAGTTGAAGATTAGGGAAATCATTATATACATGAAATGACAGTAACAACCAGGAACATTGGATCCTCGGGACTCTGATCTTTAATTCCTTTGGAACTAGAACTAACGTCAAGTCTTCAAACCAGAAGTTTCACCGGGAAAAGAAGGTGAAGTACAGGAGATTTGAGTGAAGATCATACTACATTCATGACTTGTCAAGAAATCTATGTTTTAAAGAATCTTGAAGCCACTTACTGACCAGCAAAACACAGAATACATAAAACATGAAAAGGGATGCAAGAAAAGAAGCTGTAGTTTTTTTAAAACCACAAAAGGGAAACTTGCTGCAGACCATGTACATAGACAAATGAAAAGATAAAACAGTTCGCAAATGGCTGAAATACTCTCTGCTGTTTTACAATTGGCTGTAGGCATCTACATTGATCCAGAAAAGAAAAGGGCTATCTGTTCAATATTAAACGAGAAACAAGAAGCTGTGGCTTCTACAAAGAAAACAATTACAAACAAAAAACGAATATGAACTTGCTCACAAATGTAGAGACAACGAAGGAACAACGGTTTACTTACATAGGTCCTGATTTGAAGTCATTGTACTTTTTATGCAGCGCTGGCTGCACACGGGAGAAGAATGAATGTCTCTGCTTCTTTGGCTTTACACCAAAAATGAATGAGTGCAAGGGAACATGAGACCGGGTCTCCGAGTGCTGTAACTGGACAGGTTGATTGCTCCTTTGTCCAGAAAGCTTGTATTCTTCGTTCACCTTTGCCAAAGTTCTATCAAGTTCAAGCTTGAGAGCTGTTACATGATCTAACCCTGCTTGCAATTCATCTGCTACCTTATTATTCTCTTGTTTCATGTTTAAAACCTCACCTTGAAACTTTGCAGCTTGATGGGTTGTAAACTTAAAATCGTCATATTCAGCACTTTCCTTTAGAGCAGCTTTTATCTCCTCTTGAATGTCACAAAGGGATGAGAATCTACTCTGCAATTCATCTTTCAGCAATGCACTTTTCTCTAACCAGACTGTTAGTTCAGCTTGTATTTCTCTGAGGTGTTTGTATATTGGCTTTGCATCGGATTTGGTAAAATATCTTCCAGCACTACTCCCATCAAGCTTCTTTCGCTTATCATCAAGCTTTGATAGCTCAGACTGTAAATCTTTGATTTCAGTTCCAAATTTCTGTATCTGGTGATATGTAGCACTGAACCTTAACCAGAAATCCAAGTTCTCCTCTAAAACTTCATCAATGTGTGACCTAAATCTTTGTTCAATCTCAGATGGACATTCTGGCAGGTTCATTAGAATTGCCTCAATATCGTCTTCCTCTTCCATTGTTGGTTCCTCACATTCACAAGGCTCTCCAATGCCTGCTTGGAGAAGGCTGAGCTTCTGACGTAAGAATTGAATCTGCTCATCCTTCTTTGCATTAGCAGTCTTCAATTCTCTTAACTGTAACGTGGTATTGAGGAGGCTATCTCCACCACTCTGCTCTGCTTCAGCAAGCTTCTTCTTGGCTTCCTTGTAATTCCGAAGTACAGTTGTATACTCAGTCAGCAGAACTTTCTCTCTATTTTCCATACCATTCGTGAACAAATCCTTCCAGTCTGGTTCATCATCCTTCCTTTTTCTCTGAGCTTGAGTATCATCAACCTTTTCCTCTATTATGAGGTTGCCAGTGCTGGATTGGAATGGGCCAACACTTTCTCCATCACTTTTGCTGGTTCTTGGGTCCTCCATTTCTACCTCTTCATCTTTTGTTCTGCTATCTGTAGTCTCTCTGAAATCAATATCTTTTTGTTTTTCTTGCTCTCCAGGCAAACCAACATCAACAGCATAGTTCTCTTCTTTCTGTAGAGAATCTGAAATCCTGACCTCCTGTGGTTCCTTAAAACTTTCTCCAGGAATTGCATCTTCCTGTTCTTGATATTTATTTTCTGAAAATGAAAGCCACAATCAAATCACTAACGCAGTTACACACAAAAGATGAAAAGAAAGAAGGTTAAATCTTTATCCACAATTTGTTTTGGTCCAACTAAATTTACCTAAAATATTGAGCTCTGTTTCTGGTGTCACATCCGCCAGTTCCTTTGCGTCATTAGGAGCAGCTTCAGACTGTTGAAATTCAAAATTAACTAAAGAATCTCCATATGTATTGGACATTTCCTGGGATTCAAGCTCAACAGTAGGACCTCCTTGTCCTTTGGCATCTTGTTGGGATTCAAGTTGAGTTAAATAGCCTGAAATCTTGGACTCTGCTTCTGAATTCACTCTCTCTGACTGATCTGAGTTGGCGTTAGGAGCAACTACTTCTTCATAATTTCTGTTATCTTCTTGTGATTCAAACACAGCCGGAGAACCTTTTTCTCTTTTAGAAGGTTCTTGTGATTCATAATTAATTGAAGAACCTTCTTGTCCTTTAGACTCTTCTCGGCATTGAAGTTGAACTACAGAACCTTCTCGTTGTTTGGACCCTTCTTGAGATTCAAATTCAACTAGAAATTCCTTTTCCATTTGCTTTGTTATGTCAAGCTCCTCATCCGGCTTCAAGTTATACATCTTACCAGAGAGATGATCAAGATTACAGTGAGCCTCAGTAAAATGAGTTTGAAGATTGTTATTCTGCTCTTCAACACTCTTGTTTAGGTCCTGAAGTCCAAGCAACTTTTCCTCCATATCTCTCAACTTGATGCTCATCTCATTTTTGTCATTCATTAATGTTGTCTTGTCATCTTCCAAGGTTTGAATCTGAGATTGAAGCTCGTCTGTCTCCGATCTTAATCTCTTTGTAAGAGCTGTCTGTGATGAAATTGCAGATTCCAAACTAATAACCTTGTTAACAAGCTCATCAATCTTTTCTGCAAGTTCTGTCACCGTAAGAGGAGAATTAAATCCAACATCAAAGTGCTCCTTAATCTTCTCCTGTAACATCTCCAAATCCCTTCTAGCTCGTGTACTAACATTTGCTTCTTGATCTGAGCTTTTCAACTCTTCTACTACTTTCTCAGGTTCATCTTTGGTTTGCAGCTTCGCAGGGTCAATGACCTGACCATTTAAGAAGACATCCTTGAGTGACTTCAACTTCTCTTGTGCGTGGCTAATTCTTTCCCATTCTACTACTGCTTCTTTTGCAGATGTTGCTTGTTTCTCTTGCAATTGAGCCAGTGTCTCCTGGCAGGATTTCAAGGCTGCTGATGCCATCAACGTTCGAGCTTCATCATCTTCAATGATAATACCAGCACCAAATTCATCTTGCAAGGCACACACCTTCTCTTGCAATTCTTTTATTTCCTGTTCGATTTCCCAGTACTTAGCTACCCCACTCTCATAAGAACTCTTTACAAATTCTTTTTCCGTTTGCAGAGATAGAATTTCCTTCTGAAGCTTGTCAATCCGCTGAAGTCCCTCGGCTTTACTTAAACCAGACTTAAACACCTGAACTGATGGAGTTATTCCTTTCATTGACTTTCTAGGTTGCAGTTTCTTTGCAGCTGATGTGATGGCGCCTCTGAAATCTTTAGGAATCTTTGGGACCTTAGGTATGTTTCCTTTAGACATTTCTGGGGGTTTCTTTGATACTTTGGGTGAAGGTTCATCTTCATCTTCTTCCATTGCAAACTGAACTTGCTCTGGAAAAACGTAAGCAATGGTGTTGTTGGCATTTTGTAGCTCCGTTGAGATATGGTCATATCGTTCAGCTAAGGCTCTATAAGCACGATAAGATTCTTCCACAAAGCTTATCAACTCTGGCCTTTTTTTATAGTACATCTCTGCCCTTTTGGCAAAGGAGTCTCCATCCTCTTCTATGAGTTTGAGCATGTAGTGAACCTTTTCTTCCATATCTGCAATCGTCATCCATATTAGTTATATTCCAAAAGCAGTGAAACAAATAGAGCTTTTCTGGTACCAGAAACTCCCTACTTTATCCATTCTCACACATTCTTCAGTGATCCATAGATTTTCTCGTTCTATTAAATCAATATCAATAAAGCGGAACTTTTCTATTAAGAAGAAAAAAAAAAACCTTCATTTCTACCATTGTTGTGGCAAGCTAGATATGGAATAAAATTTTACAGAACGAAGAAGGTCATCTTTACAGGAAGCTTAATCCAGTCTTATGGTTCAAACCCTTACGTAATAGTAAGTACCGACCCAGAATAGGAAGGTTGAAATGATTTGATGGCAATAGAGAGATCCAAGAAAGTTTGGATTATATTGGTCTTTTTGACTTCTGGGATAGACTTATCTTGGTGCTGATGATTACACATGCTCATAGCTTAAAACTATAGGAAATTTTGGTTTACATTGGCCAAATATGGTAATGAGTTACCAAGCTCAGTTATTCTGATCAAGATCTTCTCATCTATGTCTTTACCAAAAACCAGAAAAGGGAAAACACCAAAAACGAAAAACAAACGAAACAGGTGAATCTTACCTTGAAGGTTTTGCTCCAGCCATTTGGATTGCTTTGTTCTGATGTGGCTTGCCCACCACCATGAATAGGCATTGCTTGCAGCTCTCTGCAACATAATTTCTTTTTGCTGCTTAAACTTTCCTCCTCAACTATTCTTCAACCTTAGCTTCTATGTTAGGAACATGAACGTCCGACTCCTTTTTGTGTTGACCAAGAAACATGCAACCCCCTCTATTTCTGTCAGCCTCTTCAACATGGGAATACAAGACATGGAACCCAACACCCTTTTTTGGGATTAAGAAACAGAGAGAGAGATTGACAGAATATCAGGAATCCAAGTTGAAGAAAAAGAAAAGAAGACTCTGACAAGAAACGTGCACAAAGAAAGGAATGTGTGCATGTCTTGTGATGTTACTTTATAAAAAAAAACACTAATTATAGGATCATGGATGAGAGCAATTGTCGCCAGGATCCACTGTCGGAAGATAATTTCTTTAGATAATTTCTTTTACTCTCTGAACTTCTGTATCAAAATGAGCACTACCCGAAGAAATTATCACCTAGAAAGAATGGAACTTGCAATAGGTTCTCGTTCATGCCATGAACAATAAGAACATCTCCCGATTCAATAAAAAGACCTTGACAGCTTTTAGTGGTGCTTTTTTTGGGACAGAGCGCGTAGGGAACCTTCTTCTTTTAGCTTACTTTTTGTAAAAATCGATACTTTATTGTTAAAAGCAATAGTTCATGTTCAAGCAATCAGGCAGCCTGTCACGGCGTTACCGCCCAAAAAGGGTTGGAATCATAAAGTCAAGCCCAAAAATCATCACTTAACCCAAATTCAAGTCCGATTAGGTCTAATTTAGTCAATTGATTTTGAATAGGACCAACCCAATTCTAATTATGAGTGAGCCCCAAAAATAAATTTGTGTCTAACGGAACTTTGGATTTATTTTGACAGAACTAGTTCTGCATATTGCTGCTAATACACAGACAGCTAGTTGATCAATCACTATCTTCTAACAACACAACCACATGTGATCACCAGCAAGCATGTAACAAACTTCCTGCGGTCCATCTTCAGGCCATCCACCACAAACTCACCCCTCATTCATAGGAAATGTAACACATCTAGCCAACATCCTTCTTGTACCTGGTTACTGATTTAGTTAGACAAAGCTTTAACAAAACTCATCATAACTCACAATCCATTTCCCTGGACAATGAGACTCATCACAAGTCACAATCCTTTTCCTGGATATGAGAAAACGAATCATTTCCACAATTCAAATCAAGAAACAGAAGTATGCTGAATGTCCTCTGTGATTCTTAAAAGCAAACCTATCGTACAGGATAGTTCTAATAAATGAAAAGTCCTCTTCCTGATCGTGCGGTGAACCTTACAACCTAAGTGATCTCCAGATAAAGTTTTAGTAGTAGAACGAAAGAGAAAACTACTCAACACTAACTACATATTTTACACATATTCACAAGATCATTATTTACAATGAAGATCGTCTAGTAGATCAGCTTTCTATTCATAAGGTCCTGACTATCAAAACATGACTCCTGCTGATGTTTTTCTGGTGCACACATCGGGCAAGCTTGAATTGTTTTCTGCACATGACGGCCACTTAAACCCGAGAAGCTGATTCGTATTCGGCATTCTTGTTCTTTTTTTTTTCAATTCATTGATTCTTTTCTTTCCCTTATTCTAATTCAGATCGGCGTCACATATCAGAGTCTTGATAAGTACTATAAACGAAGAACTATTCAGGCTAGAATCTTTCTGAGAATTGGCAGCCAGCTGAAGGACTCGAACCCTGAAGAGAAGAAAGCCACTCCATATAGTTCTTTCCCCCTGCTCACACCAAAGTTTAAAAGAATGAATCAGACAAGTATGGAGATCTAATGGTAACAGCAAAGGGTCGAATTCTCCAACCATGTAAGTGTAACAATATAACCTCAGAATCCACCGTTCAACAACATTGCAAGGGGAGATTCTTGGTAAAGAAGGAGCTTTACACTTGTAAAGGCCATATACAGAAGGTCATTACAGACTGGTTACGAGGATAATTCAACCTACTGATCTAATCAACTTAGTTGCTTACAACCACACACACCGGAAAGAACAACAAGCCGAAAGGATTTTAATCATAGGGAATAATCTCTCCTTGCACTTTGAGCGTGATTTTCGCAATCAATGAGGATCTGAAAGGCCTTAAGAAAACGTGTTTTCGGGCATAAATTGTAAAGTATAGCAGAATTAACACTGTTAGTATGATTAGCTAACATTTGGAACTAATCATACAAACGGTTGACCAAAATAATATTCCAAAAGGGTCATCACAATCATCACGGAACAGAGTATCCGCGTCCTAAAGGTTAAAACTTTAAACCACAGTAAGAATAATAAGAAGCAAAACCAAATCAAAAGCAGGACAAAAATAGGAAGGAGAAGTCAATAAAATGAATATTACTCTCTTACCAGCAGAAAAATCATTTGGTAAACTGTTGATGACAGTCAAAAGCTGGTTATTTGAAACCACAACCAACTGTTTGCAACTTGGCCGGTAACAAGGAACCAGCACTGCAAAACCATCGTCATTCTCATCATCATCGCTCTTGAATTCAGGTCCATGAGGCTCCACCCACCCTATGGACCAATCTGGGCCATCGGATTCTGATCCTGCTGGCAAGTAAACTTCACCATCTGATGACTCCAAAACAGCATCTACATATCTCTTATCAATCTTCCTTTGTTCCCTACTCTGCCATTTCCTCTTCACCTTTTTGTGTTTTTTAGGAAATTTAACACAATCGGGCTCTCTCTGTCCAAAGCCCCAATCAGGAGAAGAATTTAAAGAGGACCCGTTTGAGACAGACTCCCTCTCCTTTTCACCCCACAACCACCTTGAAAACCGATTCATTTCTTGATTTGCAATTTGCAAAGTAGCTCCTAACTTTTGCAGCAGTTACTGGATTAGGAAGTGATCGATTATAATCAATAAATTATTTAAAAAATAGTTGAACTCCTCTGTTAAACTCACCATAATCACTCCCAAATTATGGAGAACAAAGAAAAAAAAAAAGACCTTTTTTGTGAAAAACAGCTAAAGCAACATTAATGGAAACAAAAAGGCTTCTTTACAGATTTCTCAAAAAACAATTCACCCCACATAAACGTCCAATAATGAATCAGTAGTTAGGACAAAGATAAACTCTTTTAGTTACTGAAAGCCATCATCAACAAGGAACTAAAAACCCATCAAAATAGAAACAAAACACAATGAAAAATTGGGTATCAGATATTAAGAGAAATAATCGCAAAGGTCAAAACTTTTCCGTTGTTTCAAAGAGAATATCGACTGAAGCCCAAAAATTTTGCATCACTAGTCCAAAAATCACGCGACTCAAGATCAAAGCAATCCCAATTCTTGCTTCCCCAAACCCCCGGAATATCCTTTTCGGAAACGGTAACTGAGTTCCGTTGATCCTAAACGACCAAACCACCGTATTATCACAAACCCATGAGAAAAAGGCCAAAACTTTTCACCGGAAAATCACACAAATTAGTTTCAAGGTCAAAACTTTGAACACAAGGAAAGAATCCTACAGAAGAAGTGTATAAGACTCGCCCTCCCTCTCTCTCTCTCTCCTCTCCTCCCACTTCCTCTCTCTACTGCGAAACAAACTGATAGAGCAGAGCCTTAAGTCTTCTTCTTCATTTGAAGAGCGGAGTCTTTGCGTCTTCATATACAAGTCTACATAGTTTAATATTATTTTTATCGATTTAGTTAATCTAGACAATTATTTGATCTAACGAGGCTGATCAGACGGTTGATGTTCCTCAGGGACGCGTTACCGAGTTGACAAGAAATTTAATTTTTCACTCAACTTATTATTTGCATCAATCATGGATCATATAATAGTGATCATCGGCCGTTGATCTTGTGGAGAAGTGGACAGGAAGTACCGTCCAAAGAGGCTGATGGTTTCGCTGCATATCCAATCATTTGTTAGTGTGCGGTTCATGTTAGTGACACGTGTAAAATAGGTCAGCCTGTAATTTATTTTACTGAAAGTCTGAAACTGGTAGCAGTAATCGGATACAACTGGCTGTATCTTATTTAAATATCATCCTGTTCTTGGTAGTTAAATAAACCCAAAGCTAAATCATTGGGTTGGATAAGTAAATTTGTACTTATCCGCATAACAAATAGAAATTAGTCTTTTGCGTGTGAGTGGAAGAAATTCAATTTCATTGGTCAAAGAATTATTAAATTAAACAATTAATTTGATTTAAATAATTAATAGTAATCTCTTATGTAAAATGATTTATGAAATAAATGTTAACTCTACTAAAATCTTCACATTTAATACTTTTTATAATTAATGATTTAAAAGTTGTACCAAAAGTTAAATTAATAAGAAAGTAAATTTAAAGTTTAAAAAATTCAACCAGTATTAAACTTTTACAAAATCGACTAAAGATTAAATAAAATTTAAAAATTTAAAACCATTTTAAAAGAGAATGTCTTTCATTTAAAGTTTAATTAAAAAGATATATTATTAAATAAAAATAATTAGTTTATAAAAATAGATTAATTTTTAAAAATCAATTGATTAATTAATAAACTGATCAATTTTTAACAAGAAGGATTATTAAAATAAATCGAAATAAAAAACTAATTGCTTCACAAATTTGATAGTTGAATTAAGTGAATCGGTTCAATTTTTTAATTATAAAAAATAATGAACTTACTCTAAGTAAAAATGAAAATTGCAAATATAATTATTTAAGAAAATGTTAAATAGTACAACATCTAACGTTACTATTTGACGCTCTCGCTTTCATCCTTCGATTGATATTACTGTTTGTATTATTATTATTATTATCTTTTTACTGAGTTTATTATATTATTATTATCATTATATATTTATTGTAATTTTATTTACTTAAAATTTTTTAGTGTCATTTTAACTTATTTACTCTTTTAAGCTGCATCACTATTTATTTGTCACATCTGTATATAAGTCTATCGAAAACAACCTTTTTATTATGTAAGAGTAAGACTGTGTATACTATCATATTTCTCCATATCTTATTTCATTACGAAATTTCAAACTAGATATGATCACGATGAAGAGTACAATGTCTAATTAAATTGAATATATATATTATATTGAAATATTTTGTTTATAGAAACGAGTGTTTGTTTTTATCTTATTTAACAAACCACTAGAAATTAGAAACTTCAAACATCTTCCACTGTTTTATGGTTGAATTATTCCAGTGAAAAATCAAAACGTGTAATGAGCTTACTCTACTAGTGTCGTAGAGAAACAAGGCCGCAGAAAATATCTCTCTTTCTTTGGAGTTTTTAATGTAGGAACTTCCAAAGTCTAAGGGTCAAAAATGTCGGACCTCTCAATTTCTCCTTTCATCTTCCAGTGAGCCTTCCTTTTGCGGCTTCAATGAATTTGCACGTTCTAATCCCATAAATAAATTATCGTACTCTTTTGCTGTTTCCTCTTCATTCCCTTCAAAAAGAGACCATTGG
>JANTNU010000235.1:3555520-3569188 GCA_024752395.1 Erythroxylum havanense | reverse complement strand
TATCATCTCAATATCTGTATGTCTACTCAAGACCATGAATCATCCCATCAAGAGACTGAAAAAGAACTTATGCAATGTTTCATCTTATGGTGTATGCAAGTTCGACTTCAAAATGCAGTTAGGAAAAATTGGAACACTCGGATTCAATTTCATATTCCAATGAACCTCGTAATTGGAAGAAAGTTGATTTTTTTGCTATAAACCCAACAAACAAAAGAAAAATTGGGATAGACTCTTATAGTACAGTGTCTGCCCCTGTTGAAACCCAATGCAGTTTGCGTCACCAAAAAAGAGAAAGCTCTAAATTGGTAGAGCAGCAAATAACAGAAGACACCATCTCACTTTTGAAAGATTATGCTTGTATGTGTTGCTACCAAGAAGATTCCCTTCATAAGATTATGCTACCTAAAAGCAATCTAGCTAAATACTCACCAATGCATTGTGCATGTTTCCTGGAGAAGCTGAAATGAAGATGTCACTGTGCATGCCAACATAATAATCAACAGCTGCCAACAAAGAAGCTTTTCCTTTAATCATAGATCGTTCATCTGAAGAAGTAAGACTTTTTTTATCTTCCATTTGTGGAAACAACATTCTTAGAGTAGAAATCCTAGCTTCCCCACCATAAACCTGGAAAAACATGGTCATTCATAGTTCAATCTCGATTCAATAATATCTTAAATTAAGTCAACATCATTCATGACCAAACCCTAATTGAAGGGGACAAGGACCTTGTGGGAGGCAAGATATAGACGAGTGTTCTTGTCGAAGCCTAAAGCTGCAAGCAACAATCCAATCTCTTCGGGGGTCAATGGACAACGCCCCTGACTCCTCAATTCTTCATCTGTGAACTGGGAGTTAAGCACTCTTCCCTGCCAAATCACTTGTCTGTATTTAGCCAGAGCCAATTTTTCAGCTTTTCCCCCACCAAAATCACAAGCTGAGTGAGCAGCCATATCCTGCATTATTTTACAAGTCCGTGAAGGGAACTTTAATAAATGCAAGACAATAGGAAACTTGTTAGATTATCAGAGGATCAATTACAGTTCCTAAAGAACACACTGAATGATGACTTGGTGGTAGATAATCGGAATTACTGGGTCTTACCTTATCGAAACGAAGATGTAGCACAACAAACTTCCTCGCACCATTATTGTCAATCAAGTCTGTTTTCTTTTGGTAGTCAGAATTAGGCAATCCAGTTCTGGCAGAAGAATAACGCAGCCTATGAACAAGAGCATCTCCGAGTTCTCGAATGTGGGGAACAAAAACTAATGCTTGAAAGTTGACTTTGCAGCGTAATCGTTGGATATCCATTGGCAAATTATCAAATGTCAACCGATGAGAGAATGGAGCAATTGCAGCAATGCCATAACTGGATCAAATTCAAAGGTTGAGTTTCAAATAGCTATATCAACTCCGTTTGAAACAGTTGTAATGGTATTTTACAACAAGACTAATCTGAACTTATAATAATTCGATTTGTAGACAAATATCACCAATTAGGAACACAATTTCTTCACCCTAAGATAGTCCACTATTATCAGGAAATATGTGACATAACATGTAATAATGGCACCTGAAACTCGGTTCAAAATTTCAGGGAACTACCCACCTCTGAAGTACGGGTAAGACATTATCTAAATACCAGTTCGCTGTAGCATGAACTGGTGCTGTTTTTACTCTGGTATCTCGAATAGCTGTGGCATAATACTCCCTTGTGCTCCAGGAGAACTCATCAGGCAGTTCTTTAACTATAGAAATATCATCCTTCAACACATTAATAAAGTGATCCACATCAAAGATATCCATGAACGAGCTGTAGTGAAAACAAAAAGACTTTTCAGAATAATACTTGTGTTAAACCACTACATTATATCAGTAAAAACTCAAATTGTCCCAATCTCTTGTATACAAACAGTACCTTGAATCTTGCCAAACAGGATTCACTTCAAAATGTGGGATCACTAGTGTTGCATTGAGTATTTTTGCAACAGCAACAGCATCACATATCTGTCGATAAAAACAAGTCAGAACTTCAAGTATTAGATTACATTCTCAAAGCAGACACGTGATCACGAGCGCTGACCAAATGTCTCTTTTATTTAAGGAATTGTGATATTTTCCCTTTATTTTCAAAGAAGATACACAACTAGAAAATGTTCAAACATATACCCCCATCCTCTGTTGGTTCAAGCCTCCATCAAGAAATACTTGAAGATATCCCTCAGACTTCTCTGCCAATGCTTTTCAAGAAAAAGACAAGGTTTACATGCATATAGCCACTTCTTCTAGTAAATTAATGGTAATGTCACAGAATTACAACTTGTAAACCCATCAAGGCTTTCTTGTTACTCACAGGGGGGGTCGCTAGATTCAACACATGGCCGCCATCCTTGGTCAGCCAAAGGAGCCCAGAGATCTGACAGCTCTCCATTTGACTATCAAAAGCACAGTTGATAGAGTTAAACGAAGACATACTTATAATCAGCACAGGGATTTGATTAGACCATACTATAAACTACATTAGGAACTGTTACATACAGCCTCACGCAGCAAAGCACTTTTCAGAAGACGTAAATGTTTAGGTTTTGGGGCATTCCATTCCTGCAAAAATGAAACAACTTTGTCATAATGCAAAATTAACAGATTATAGTAGCATCAAACAACTAGCATCGATGCAATAGAAATTCGTTTTATTTGCCTCAAAAGAGCTGAAAACAGAAACATTAATTCAAGAGCTTATATCCAGTCGATAGGATATCGGCACAAGTTCCTCACAAGTCTATTCTAAAAGTTTAGACGCTTGAAATGCCAATACAGAAACAAAGATCTATTCATCCTTCCCTTCAGTTCAAATAACACAAGCTCAGTATTTAGTTGCCCCAAAATTTTGTGTGGCAATTGAATTCTATTTGGGAAACTAGTACGTCCAATGTAGCGGGTGTCTGTGTGTTTCCTACACAAGCAGAACGTCATTTCAACAGGGACTAATTCAATAGTTGATGAAAACTCCAACTGAAGAAACTCCCAAAGGTAACTAACAACACACCTTTTACAGCACCAGTTCAAGGGAACTAATATTTGGCTGAGTGAAGTAATTTACCTCACCACTGATGTTATTAAGTAGTCAAGCTTTCCAGGTCCCCTAAGCTTGCGTAAACCCACATGGCACTAGGTTAAATTACTACACTAATTACACCATCATTAATTCAATAACATGCCTCTCCACAAAAGTACTTGATCTTACTTACCACTTAAAACTTCCTATAAATCACCTTAAGCCAACTCTAAATTCTTTCCAGACTTGAAGCAAACAAAACACAGAATAAAACAACTGAAACAATCCGAGTGAAAGAGTTGCATGAGGAATGATAACAAGAAAAATTATAAAAGAAGTCTACCGAGAACGTAGAAGGAGAGGCATGGCTTAATGGACTGAACAGGCAAGGTAAAACAACTGGAAAAAGAAACACCAAGAGACCAGCAAGAACTCCATTTCTCTGGAGCTCCATCACTCAAAGTTCAGAACTTGAACCAAACCCACTACTCAGATCTCCAAATTGACTTCTGGGTCCTGCTATTCTACCGATAACAAAAGAAATCCCAGAAGGGAAAAGCTAACTAGTGGTTAATAAGAGCCGACAACCCGTATTATCACATGAATTATAGGATTCTTGATTCTTTTATATATCACAACACCCTTTATTGTTTCTTGAGGTCTGTGAAAATAAAAGCGAAAGAGGAGAGTTAAGGCATCTCACATGGACACCTGTACAAAAGATGTGAAAGTAAGCTTTCATGATGGAGGTGGGGGTGTCCTTTTCAAGGGCCCAAGAAGAAAGCAAAAAAGCAGTGTGTAATTGCAGCATTTGTACGTTAATTAACAGGAATACGACGTTTACTATAATAATCTATCATATCTTAGCGAGTCTGTGCTGTTTCCTGATTCTTTTTTCTTACAGGATAGCTTGCAGAGATTAAGGTGTCTATGGTCTTTAAGGTTTTCTAGGGATTGGACCGTTGGATGGTTTTTTGGTTTTGTCTTCCAGTTTCTTACACAAACAGAGCCTTTTTGGTTCACTTTCCGTGAGCACCGACACTGCGTTAAGATCAACTTTTGACTTGTGGGAGATTTTCCGGGGAAAATGGTGATTGAGAATTGGTAGGGTCTGTCTCGTGCTCGCACTAAATCGAAAGTGTCTCGTGCTCGTACTAAATCGAAAGTTTTGGGGATCTGTTCTTCAGTTTAGTTGTAAGATGACAAATTGAAGACCTCGTTCAAGAGAAGATATGTTTAAGTTAGAAATATTAATCGAAGATCTTTTTTTAACCTAAAGTTCGATTAATTTGGTTGGGTTATATTGGTAGAGTTTTTTTTAATAAAACTTTTCTAAAAACCTACTTAACTGTTTGACTATCATTTAAAAAATGATTTTTTTGAAAGAATTTCATACAATAGATTTGATAACATAAAAAAATTAATTATATTTTATTTTATAATAAAAATTATTTATACATATAATTATTATTTTAATTATATTAAATAAAAACACAATATATTAGTTATTATATAAATTTAAATGATATGAAACATAAATAAAAATATATCTAATCTAATCTTTTATATGAATTATAATATACATAAAACTAATATCAACAATAAATATTAAAACATATAAAAAAAGTCAAATAATATTATATAAATTTCAAAATAATCGTGAAGATAAGTTTGTGGGTATTGTAGGAATTATGTGTAAAACATAAGGACAAAAGGGAATAAAAAATAGACTCATTAATTGATCTGAAAAATCTATCCTAAAAAGTACTTTTTTGAAAAACTTCTAATTTGAACTTCTTAAAAAGCTATATTTTGGCTGCTAAAAAATTTATATATATTAAAGAAGTATTTTTTATTTTTACAACTAACATTTATTAAAAAAAAAGACTTTTGTGGTAGAAAAAAAGTACTTATGATCTCCCAAAGCTTATCTAAACAAGCACTTAAATCGAATTTTGAAAAATTTGGAAACAATTATTCTTGGATGACCAAGAGCATGAACTCAACCTAAATTGATTTTTTTAAAATTTTTAATAAAATTTCTTAAATTCAAAATTTTTAAATATTTTAAATTTAAGTTCAAATTCAATATAAAATTTAGTTAACTAAGATTTTACTCACTAATTCTTAATAAGACTAAATCGCGAAAAATGCCAAAATAAAAAAATATAGACTCTACTTAATATAACCCCTCGGGGCTCAACTAAAACCAAAGGGATGGCCTACTTGCGTTTGAACGTTTTCTCACTTCTTGTCACATTGTAGAAAGGAGTGACGTCTTCTTATTTAATTTTTAATAAAAAACGTAACTTGACATTTTGTTAAATAATTCATTTATTATATATAATTTATTACTCAAAACAGGTCAAAAATAACGAATTAATTAATTATCTCATAAAAATATTAATTATACAATTTTTATAGGGTTGATTAAAGATAAGTTCTCAAATTGGATGAGAACTAAAGATAAGGGGCCACTTGGTATGGACAATTCTTGAGGTATATTTAGTAGGAAGGGGACACAAAGCAATAGAATAATGATTGGTCCATATCATATTTAGATGTTATCAATAGGACCACATTCTATGCCCAAACTTGAAAGCCCTAAGCCTCCTCCTATCAAATGCTTGTTTGGTGAGAAGTCTCAATTTAATAATAGTGACCCCAGAACAGTCTGTAATGTTAAATTATTAATTTAAAATATATGATTAATAAGTTAATATATATTAAAATAATGATAAATTATTTTATCATTAAAAATTTTAAATACTAATTAAAAAATATAATTCAAGGTAAATATTTTAAAATTTTATTATAAAATAGCAAAGACGTCAATGTTTTTTTAATCATTTAAGACATTACACTTTTTAATTTCCATTTTAAAAAAAAAAGAAAATCAACTATGGGCCGAACTTTATTGAATATTCCAAATTGGGCTAAGATTGCTAAGAGCGAGCCCATAATCTCTGCAAACAAATTCAGGCCCAGCCTAAAATGGATTAGTAGTTCATCCCCTCAACTGCCGAAACCAAATCGCCTGCCGCTGACTAAAAGACATGTCGTTTTCCGTTTCAATTGCTGGCCAACGGCCTTGAATAACCACTTGGATGGTTTTTAATGTTTCTATTATACTTTTTTGCAATATTATTTATAAAGTATATGAAAATAAATAATTAAATAATATTATAAAATAAATAATCTTTAAAAATATTATAATTGCCACATTGGTATTATTTTTTTGTTGTCACATTTATACGTGAATATACTGAAAACAGTTTCTTTATTATATAGGAATAAAGCTGCGTAATACCGTAATTTTTTTAACTTGACTTTATTGTAAAATTTTGGATAAAGTTATGATTAATAATAAGTAAATTCTTCTCAAATTATACATTTATTAATTATAACTAATATTCTTATTAATATTATAACAATCCGTGCAAAGCACGGGTTTAGAACTAGTTATAATTAAAATGAGGGAAACGAAAAAAAGTAAAAAACTCACTCAACATTTGAAGAAATTCGCTAGAGCAGCTCACCGCCTTTTAACTAACGTTTCTTTAACAACCTCTGTGTATCTGTCTCTGCTTCCTTATAAAGTCCAACTCTCTCATCTTTCAATCTCATCTCAGCTGGGTTAGTTTCGTTCTCCTTCGTATGGCGGGGTTTTTCTCTCTTTTAAGGCGCCTGTACCTCTCTGTTTATAACTGGGCAGTCTTCATTGGCTGGCAAGTCCATGCTCGTCTATGCCCATGTCTGAATTCCAAGTTTTAATCTTTTCTAATCGATTCATATTTGTAGTTTCTTAACGTTTTTCCAGGGCTCAGGTTCTGTTTCTGGCCATTAAAACTTTGAGAGAATCTGGTCACCAACATGTCTATAATGCTGTTGAGAAGCCACTCCAGCTCGCACAAACCGCAGCTGTATTAGAGGTAGGCCTTGTGTTTGTAGCAAACTGCTTCTTCCTAGAAATATTGGGTTCTTGGACGAACTAATGGTTCCTGAAAACTATTCTTACGTTGGTCTTTTACTGGTGTTTGAAGCAATGTAGACTGTAGTGAGTTCGTTTTTCAATTCTACTTTGTGCTTTCCAAGTCGTCGTTTGTCTGAATTTTACCTTCTTTTTGTCGTGGTTTGTGGACTCGAAATTTGCTCTACATCAGATTCTTCATAGTCTTGTTGGTAAGCACTTTCTCTTCTTTTCTTGGAATATGACTTATTCCAAAATCAATTATTTGAGTGAGAACTAAGGTTAGAAAAAGTTTGGAATTTTATGCATGATTCTAAAAACTTTATTTTCTTATTACTGAAAAGGTTTAGTGAGGTCTCCAATATCAGCAACACTGCCACAGATAGGTTCAAGATTGTATGTATTATGGGCGATCTTGCATAGTTTTCCTGAGGTTAGTCCCTTCCATTAGTTGCCTTTATTATGTATAAGTTCTGAATTGGAAAGAAAAATGGGAACTAAAAGAGAAGACAATTGGCAGGTTCGAACTCACTTTCTTGTCAGTTCTTTGGTCATCAGCTGGTCAATCACAGAGGCAAGTCAATATTTCATTGTTTAATTCCTTATATATGTTATTGCTGCGTGTCTATTTTGTGTGGTAATCTCTACTAATCGGATAAGTATCCTTAGTAGGTTATTCGCTATTCTTTCTTCGGAACAAAGGAGGCACTTGGTGCTGCACCTTCATGGCTCATGTGGCTTAGGTATTGTTCGCGTACACTGAACTTGTTGGCCAAAATAAGTATTTCACTGATAGGTGATTGATTTGCTAATGTTCAATTTGTGCTATATAGGTATAGCACCTTTTTGTTCTTGTACCCTACTGGCATCAGCAGTGAAGTTGGTCTGATATATCTCGCTTTGCCATATATGAAGGTAGTTTTTTAAGTTTTGGTAAATCAATGGAATCTGCTAAAATATAATCGAAACCTGTGGGAGCTATCAAAATTATTCGAGTCTGATCGCACTTTGTCAGAAGTAATTGAGCTTATTTCTTCATCACCTTGGACAGAACCTTAATGAATGCTCTGAACTTCTTTGACATGCATAAGATGGATATTGAAGTAAAAACATACTATGTTTTGGAATCTTAATGTTATGGTTCAATTCCCCCCTTCCCCACTTGTCAAAACTCACATCCTAGAGAATGGAATATAAAAAGATCATAATTTGCAGTTGAAAGTTGTTCTGCAGAAATGTAAGTATCTCTGACCAAGTTGAGTTTATGACAGAAATCTGAGAAGTACTGTATAAGAATGCCGAACACGTGGAACTTCTCTTTCGATAACTTCTACGCCGCAATTCTTGTCCTTGGCACTTATGTCCCAGGTATGAACTAAGGTCTAGGCATTCACTTATTGGCTTAGCTCGTCATCATCTGTGTAGCTGATTGAATGGAAATGGTGAATTGCAGGCAGTCCTCACATGTACACATACATGCTGGGGCAGAGGAAGAAAGCTCTTTCAAAATCCAAAAGAGATTAGAGTGTCAGCCAAAAGCCCCATTGGGATATACTTGTTTCTCTCACGAATGTGTTCATAGCTGTCATTTCTATCTCAAAAGTTGCATTTTTTTTTTCACAGGAGCTGTAGGTGTACTTTAGATTCACTAATTTGATTAACAATCTTCCAAAAAAAAAAAGAACGTAAGGTAATGAAGTCACGATGTTTCAACTTTCAAGTAAGATTAGACTGCAAAACCCATACCGGTAAGAAAGAAGCAGGAGGCGGAGAGCAAGTGCATAAGTAAAAGGGGTAAGCCCACTTAGCAACATACTTACCTGGACGGGGTCAATGGGTGATCATAAAGGCTCATGGTCTAGGATGGTGACTTCCATTGCACTTGGGAGGGGTGCCTTCTTAAGGTCTCCCCAATGAGGGAGAGCCTACGTCAAAATTTGTGGTAGAGGGGGCCTGCGTTCGCGCGGCCCCTGCCAAGCTATGAGTACAAACAATGAGTGCAGGTGCTAATCTGCTTGGTTAAAATTAAAGAGAGCTAGAAACATCTTCCCGAGTATATCAACGAAATTATAAATAATTACGAATTTTTTATATTTGAAAATTTTAAATAATTATTTTAATTATATAAAATGATTAATAAATAAATTATAATAAAATGTACCGTCATTGTACAAATGTTAAACCTCTAATTATATCTAGAAAAAGCTACGTAATACTTACAGAAAGTTAAACAAAAGTGATAACTGTATTAGAACTTAAATAATACAAGTTGAAAAAGCTACGTAATATTAAGAGAGAGACAAAAAGTGATAACTTTATTAGAACTTAAGTTTAATCGCAAGCGGTAGATGTTTTAATAATTTAATTAGTAATTTAATTAAAATTAAGAGAGAGATTTTTTAGTAATTTAATTAAAATTAAGAGAAACACAAAAAGTGATAACTTTATTAGAACTTAAGTTTAATTGTAAGTGTTAAATGTTTTAGTAATTTAATTAAAATTAAATATCAATTATATCTTACTCAATATCTCATTTTAATCTTTATTTATTAAATATGAACTTTACAATCAAACTTCAACTTAATTAAAAATAACTTTATTCTCTACAATTTACTCATTAAGTTCTCAAATATGTTATCATTGATTATAAATTTTAATTTTAATTCATAATTAGAATTATATAAATTAAAAGTTTTAATTCATCTTTAATTCTCCAATTAAACAATTCATAATTATAGATCAAGATTGGAAACTAGCAATGCATCATGATCACCTAAATATTTAAGAATGTCAAAAGTAAATTTGACTAACCTTTTAGTGCATGATATTTTCGTGTAATTCAATCATTTCATAATATAATGTTCCGATTAAGCAAGGCATAGAATTAATAACTACTCTATTTTTAGTCCAATCATATTAATTCTCTACTATTAATTATTTATTCAATTAATGACATTTGTAATATGCTTACAAAACGTCATTCTACTTTGACTAAGAATTTCTCAAATTAATATTAATCGAGAATAATATAACATTCTTCGTAATTACTTTAGAGTAATGAATTTCATCTTTATCACTCAACTACCTATATATAATCTGTGCTACATTAATGACTATTGACTGAACGACCTATGATTAAATAAGTCAAAAGTAGTATCAAAACAAAACAATCCCTATACAAAATAACTTTAGAAATCTCAAGTTAAATGATCATTTATACAATCATCAAAATGAAAATTTTATAGATATATTAGTAATGTTTCAAATGAATTTTTCATATTGAGTTAATTCAGTGAACTTGCTCTATAATAAATACTTACACATTTGTTTAAGTATCTTTATATTTAAGTCTTTGAGATCAACTGCATTCTTTATAAGAAAAAACATAACATGTGCTATTTTTTTTAACTTTTTATTAATATGTGCTATTTTTTAACTTTTTATTAATATCTAATCTTAATAGAACAATGATTAGGAATAATATAGCAACAAACGTAATATTAATTCATTTATATTATGCAATTATCTTATAAACTTTATCATATACATCTAAATATGTATAAGATAAATAATATCTTAAAATAATTGTTACTAAACAACAACTAATTGATTGACAGTAGGACATAAATTAAACGACTCGGACTAAAAAATGTTGTATCTTTTGATGTCCAAGCAAAAGTATTTTGCATAAAACTTAAGTTAAAGGTTTGCTAATTTAACTATATTCTCTTACGATTCTTTGACAATAGCCTACTAATTCCAAGACGCTTCTAATTTGTTTCAATGTCTACATCATTGACCACTCCTTAATTGCTCAAATCTTTTTGGGATCAACGAACATAACTTAAGCAATGATAACATGACATAGCTACTCCACTTTCCTAGAGGCAAATGAACGTTTGTGCTTTTATTCAAAACTCTATGGTCAATACAAAACCTCTAAGTTCTGTATATTTCTTTTGAACTAAAATGACAGAAGAAGTAAAGAAGCTTATACTTTCCTGGATAATTCCTTGTAGCATCTCCTAAACCAACTTCTAAACTGCTTGTATTTTACACTCATGCATACCTATAAGGCCTCAAATCACATATACTACTCTTTCCTTCAACTGACTTTTATGATCATAAACCTTTGATGGTGGTAAACCAGCTCCTAACAAACATTTTGGTATTCCTTTAATACTTGTTGTAAGTTGTAACCTTCCCTTGCTTACAAGGCAAAGAAATTAGTTGACCCATAGAAGGATAACATTGGATTGGACAAAGATCGGATCCCATAGGCCTAATTTTGGTTTAAAAATTTATATATGAACTTGACCCTGAATCAAGGTTCAAATGAATTTTTAGAATTTACAATCTAAATTTGAGCCTGATCGAATCAAGCTAAGCTTAAAAATTATATAATTTTTATATTAAAGTAAGGTAAAAAATTACAAATTTTAGATTGAATCAAGCCACATAATTAAAGCTGGAACCTGATTCATAGTTTAAAATTAAAAAAAAACACTCAATCAACTCGAATCAAATTTATTAACTTTGGGTTAGCCAAATCTGGTAAAAATGTCATAACTCCTTCCCGAACTTCCCCATTGTTTCCTCTCAAAACAGGTATGATTTCATTTATTGATGGGAGCTCGTGGAAGTTCCCACGCCTTCTGCGCCATCTCCAACTTAGCTATTCTCCAACTCCTCAAGAATCTGACACTTTCTTTTGGAAGGGGACTCCATTATATAAGTTGACTAATAGCTTCATTTGCAACAATTTGCGTCATCGCCGACCCACTGTACCTTGGGCACTTACGGTTTGGAGCCATCTCCTAACGCCCCGCATCTCCTTTATTTTCTGGTTAGCTATTCAGAATAAGCTTTCGACTGCTGATCGTATTCTTTATATACCAATGGATCCTTCTTGCTCGATGTGCTCCCTTCACTTGGAATCTTGTTCTCATCTTTTTTTTTTGAGTGCCCCTTTACTTATTCTATTTGAAGAGTTGTTTGTGGCTTCTGCAGTTGGATGGACCCCGGATCCGATCTTGTGACTCTCACTGGATATTTGACTTCTACTTCAGGATCCAACTCGTCTATTCATCTTATTGTTTTAGGGGTCTCTTTATATTCTCTTTGGCGAGAGCGCAACTCTCGACGCTTCAAGAATATCTCTGCTACGAAGGAGAGTTTGATCTGCCTAATTATCTCTGACGTTCGGGCGTTAATATTGACTAAGAAAGTTCCTTGTAGCTCTAATGTATGCCATGCCTTACGACTATAGTTGCTAGATGGGGGTTCTGTTTAGGCTCCTGTTGTTGTGGTAGTTGATTTTTTGCTAGCTCTTCTTCTGTGTTGTAAATATTGTCTTGTATATAAGGGGTTTTTCCTTTTGATGACCTTGTAAATTTTTTATATTTATATTTATTCCCCTTTTTTAAAAAAAAACCGATAAACTACTTCCCCCTTCAAGCATTTACCTATGTGTTTGTCTTTAACTTCCTTTACTCTTTTACCTATCCTACTTCGCAGATCAATCTTATGGCCCTTCCATTCAAGTCAAATCATCCTAGTATCCATAATCAATGCATCTGTGTTGAATTTTTATCCACTCATCATCCCCTTAAACTCTTATCTATAACCTTCTCCTACTAAGATCATCATTGGTTCTATCTCCTCAATGCCATTACGATTTTGATTCATGAATTTTCATCCACAAAATTATGTTTACTGCCCCCATCTACCAAGACATGGATGGTTCTTCCTGATATCTTCCCAGTTCCCACCACTACTTTCATTTGTTGGAATTTAGAAGAAGAAGAAAGTACCTATCACAGCTTGTAATAAGATTCAGTTTGCTTTATCTCCAAACCTTCTTCCTCCATCCCTTCTTCTCTTACATCCACCACATACATGTGCATTTTCTTTCTAGACTTGTTTCCTAATTATCAAAAAGAGTCTCTCTATTAATTAAGAGCAAGTTAAACTTCTTAAACTCCGTTTATCAATAGAACTTTTACTAAATTATTGTTGCTGTTACCGTATTATTTGTTTCCTAGCTAGTTTTTGCCATTCTCTGTTCGGTAATTGTAACTGGAGTTCAACCTACCTAGTTAATATTCCAGCTACCGTCCACTTTGACAGCCACCTCCTGTAATACAACCTCGTCCACCACTTTTATCTAATCCATGACATCTCTAAGCTACTACCTTGGGTTTTTTCTTTCTACTTTGCTAGATCTTATGCATATTGTAAGCCAATGTTATAAATACCATATTGAATTTGATATCGGATTAGGTTATAGTATGGTACTGTACCGGTATTGGTCAATATCGGGTGCCGTTTCGAATAATTTTTTAAATTTATGAACTAGTCCTTGAATTTTTTTAAATTACAAAATAATCAATTGTCATATTGTACATTTATACTGTATATTTTTTACTCTGTCTCTAAAAATCATAATAATGACAATTTTAATTTAATTTATAATAATTATTAATAAATATAATTAAATTTAAAATATATTTTAAAATATATAAATTTCAATTAAATTTTTATTTAATAATTAAAATATATACTACCTTCCAGTCCTTAATGCAAAGAATCTATAAGCCTTATTTAAGGAGGTTTGTATTAGTATTTTTTGATGACA